>JANZLD010000001.1:31438899-31471310 GCA_026413575.1 Erythroxylum carthagenense
AAAGATGATATAGCGATAAAAAAACCCAAACCATTTTGTGCAGTTCTTTGGAATGGAAGATTTGATGGAGGTTCCACATTTTCTCTTCAGATTTTTCTTTTGTAAGTTTTTGAGATGGTAATCATACTATCTTAAAGAGTGTAAAATGAGAGAATATTGAGGGATAGGAATGAAAGGAAGTTTTTGGAACAGATCTTGTTGGACCAAGATGTAAGTGCTTTTCTAATTGCATTGGACGGCAAGATGTCTTCCTATAAAAAGTTACGCTAGTTTGGGTTTTCTTGCAATGCCTGTAGAATGTTAGGAGGATGGTGGAGTAAAAGGAGAGGGAGAAAGGAAATGAAGATAGGTTTGATTGCAAAATGCAACAAGAAGAATGCATAGTAATTAAGATTCGATCTGCATGTTGGCACAAGCAAAGGGACTCTAGAATGCTAAACTCCAACTACCATTTTAGTGAATTAGTGAACAAGCGTCTTTATTTTTCAGTTAATAAAAACTTCTTGCCTACTTTTACAGGATGTTTCTTGTGACCAATTTGAAGTAGAAGATGATGATGATGATGTAGATTTTGGAACTGAGATTCGAGACTCAATGTCTTCTTCCTTCATAGATCACAATCAAACATCCCAAGATATTAGAAAGGATCTACTAATGGTAGTTTGTGTGATCTCTTCGTAAACTTTTGGTATTATATGATAGAATGACCAAATTCATTGTTGTTTTCCTGCTTATAAATTAGGTTCATTTGCTTCGACTCGTTTGCGCTTCAAAAGGAGCACTAGCAGATAGTTTGCCAGAAATTACTAACGAGTTGTGCAGTTTGGGTGTATGTGTTTGAAAAATATTTTCTTTTATTCAGTCATAATTATCCGTTTCTCATGCTTTGATGACAGTGGTCTGCTATCTGATGATAGATGATTTGGTTCAGATTTTTTCAGAGTACACCCGAGATTTGGCGTCTAAACCATCTCTAATTTTCAACAAGACATTTGATCGTGTTTTTTATCAAAATATGGTTCGTTTTAGTATTTATTTTTATCTTCTATTTCATCCTTTTTCCACTTCCTAAAACCTAGGTTTTTCTCTGATCAGTGTGTGGATTCGTTTCACATAGGTTTCATCCAGTCTCTCTCAATTTTGGAAATCCACTTTAGATTTAGGAGGCTCGAGCACATCTTCTCCAAGTTCTCGATATCTGAATGACTTTGAAGAGTTGCGATCGATTGGTATGATGCAATATGTGTGTATATCTTTCTTAAATTAACCTTCTTGTGTCAATCTTATATATATATATATATTTGGAGTATATTCACAAATGTGACATGTCTTTCTATATGCACCTAGTCATGCTTGTCTGTATTCATGTTTAGATGGGAAAGTGTGAATATGGATGTGTGTTAGATTTGGTGTATGTTTGCATTTTTCTATCTTGTTGTGGGGCACATTAATATCATGCCTCTGTTGTTACTTTAAACAAGACAATTGTTTATTTAAAAATCACAAATAGCCTCTCTACTAGATAGGGGTTAGATTGCATGCTTTTGGACTTCTCAGATCCTGCGTCTCAGCGGGATTTCTAATAGGATTTTGCTATTGTTGTAATTGTTTATTTGGAAGTTTAATTATTAATTCTTTATGCATATGTATTTGGTTGGGTATTTGCTCCCAATTGACATTTGTTGTTTTGAAATTCTTGATGTTAGATCTACTATAATGATATGGGGAACCATTTTTTAAGTTGGATATTAGTTTTCATATGGTATACTATCTTAATAAGGATTCTAGGTTTTTCTCTATTAATTTTGATATTTATGGGAATAGGTCAAGGTGGTTTTGGCCATGTTGTACTTTGTAAAAATAAGCTAGATGGAAGACACTATGCGGTGAAAAAAGTTCGACTCAAGGACAAAAATCTACCTGTTGACGATCGAATCTTGAGGTAAATTCAACTTAATTACTGTACTATTCATCTAGATAAGGAGTCAATTTTCGACTCAAGGACAAAAATCTACCTGTTGATGATCGAATCTTGAGGTAAAATAAACTTAATTACTGTACTATTCATCTAGATAAGGAGTCAGTTTTTCTATGTCTTGGCTATAGTTGTGCTCTTTGCTTTGCCTGTGCCTTTATTTTATAGGACCATGATAGGTAGACTAATTATATGATATTCCAAGTCTTGCTGTTTGCTTTGGCTTGGTAAAACTATATTTCTGCTTTAGTTTTTGATATTCTTAATCCATTCCTTGAAAGCATGTCTTTTCTTAATTCCTTATATTATAAGTCTTAGAAAGTGCTTAATTTAGCAGTTGGTGTCAGTGTCCCTTCACCCTGTTTTGGTGTTATTATTTACTGAACTCACTGTAGTAAAAGGAAAATGCATCCTGAAGGAATAATGCACTAAAAAGAGCTCAGCTAAACGAGGCATTTTTTGTTGAACCCATTTATAAAAAATGTCAAATTAAGCACATAGCATATAATAAAATTTAAAACTTAATTTCTTTTCTATGCTTATTTTGTCCCATAAGATACCAAAGTTTGATTTTCATAAAGGATTTATAATTTAAATTAACGTTATCATTCCACTCTAACACTAAAGTTTCATCTATACTTTCTCTGCTAGCTTCATCTTTCACATCTTCCTCCTTTCTGCTCAATATCCTCTAAGACAGACTCTTTTTTCTTCCAAGTAAAAAGGTGAATGTGAAGGTTTGCTAGGCTATGGGGAAGGTGAGGAATGCCTCCTTAGTATGTGGTCCATGCTGGTCCAATTGGAAAATCAGCAGCAATCCACATGTGTTTGTGCATTGTAACCTGAAATTTTGTGGCTGGCCTAGGGCCCGGCTTGAGCTTGAGCCTAATAGGGCTTGAGAGGCCCGAAACTTGATTGGGCCTAGGTTAAACCCGATTAAATATATATTTTCAATTTTTAGAAATTAAAAATGACATTGTTTTAATTAAAAATTTTGGGCTTTTAACCGGGCCAAGCAATCAAGTCCGGTTGGAAGCTCAGCCAACTCGGGCCAGGCTCGTTGACTTCAGGCAGGGTCGGGTAAGCCTTGTCATTCCTGATTGTAACTTACTGAACTGCCCTTCTTTTGCTGGTCCTTTGAAAAGTAGCTCTGAAGTTGGTTGACTAGTCTTAGAATCTACTTAAGAAAAGACTTTTAAGATTTCAACCTAGAAAAGACAAGTTTTGGTGAAGCTCTCAACTGGCGAGTTTTTTCACAGCTTAAGGCACTGTGCATGTGCCCATAAATGAGCAACTTGCTAGAGACCACTTACCTGGGACATTGAAAGGTTCCATGCCTTTATACTACCTCTAGGCACCTTGGCATGTCTTAACAACTTTTAGTTAACTTCATTTTGTATACAAAGTGAGGGCCAGTTAAAATCTTGATGCAAGCGTGTAGCTAGGAGTGAAGTTCATCTCCTAAATCTTCACTTAGAAGATGGTCTAACAATCCTTGCTGCACATATACTTATAAAGTATTATAGGTTAAATACATGCCTCAAATATATAAGTTGGCTACATTTACCAAAAAAGAAATATATACTTTTATGAAAATGTTAGGGATGTTGCTCTAACATTCATGTAGTTGGAGAATAGTAAGATGCCTTGTGGAAATGTTCTCTGATGATGTTAATATACGATATAGATGTGGGAGGCAGTAGGTAAAAACCAGAATGGATTGCAACCATTTTAAATTATTGACTTTGACTTTGTTTGCAATGTACTTTTTGCTTGGAACCTTAGCGGCACCATTCCTTTACCACGAACAATCTATCGATGTACTGTCTCGTCTCCTCGTGTTTATAAAATATTTTGTTTTATCCTTTTCAATGCAACTTTAGTCGTCCTGTTCATTGTAATTCTATGAAAATCCCATCTTATAATTCTCATTTTATTGCTTAATTGCTTATTTAGCTTGACCATGCTCTGGTAAATCATAATTTAGAGCCTTGTTCCGATTGTTAAGTGGATTTTCTGTACTCGTTCCAAGCATTAAAAATGTTGATGCAAATGTTGTTAATCCTTGCCTTTTAATATTGTCTCTCTTCTTTTGATATGTTTGCATTAATTTCATTGGTGGTACACTTGTCCCCTTCTTTTCTGTTTTGTCATATTTTGAAATGTCTACCAATCGTTGTGAGCTTTTTAGGGAAGTGGCCACACTTTCGCGACTGCAACATCAGCACGTTGTCCGTTACTATCAGGTGGAGCTTTCTTTTCCGCTAATTCTGTGTTATAAAGGTAGTAAAATTCCAATCATGTTTCAACTGGCTATATGCAGTTATCATGTTATTAATACACATCGTCACAAAGGTATTTCATGATTACTTATAGGCTTGCTATATATGCTTCACATTATTTCTTGATCATACCAATTTGATATTGATCCAAGACGTTGAGATAATTTAATATTCTGCTTTTGTTTTGTTTGTAAAAGAAGATTCAATGGTAAAAACTTCAGTCATATTCTACTTGAAGGAGAATAAGATTGATATTGAGTTAAAGAAATTCTAGTGCTCATAAATTTTTTAGCCTGTGTAGTGGTTGTGATTTTTGTAAAAACCTCCAGGCATGGTTTGAAACAGGAGTTGCTGATTCTTGTGATGATAGCCTTTGGGGTTCGGGCACTGTAGTTAGCTCCTCTCTGAGCCATAAAGTTGTAAACTCAGCTGATGTTGAGAAAGACAGTAAACTTGAGTCGACTTATCTCTATATTCAAATGGAATATTGTCCCAGGTAATGTGTACTTCTCAACTTTGTTTTGCCAATAGTTTTTGCTGAGAAACTTTAATTCTTCTGTATTCTAGTCATTTGCCTCCTTTATTGGCATAAACTTTCTTAAATTTCTGTATAAAAAAGATGAAAAGGAAAAACATGTTTTTTTAATACTTGCTCATTTTGATGTTGGTACCTCTTTGTTTTGCTTGAATGTAGAATGATTTTTCCATACACAAAAATCTCTTGAATTTGGTTTTGAAATGATTAGAGTTGATTGATCTTTTTCTCAGTTTCTAATGTGGATATAAAACATTTTTTCTTCCTTGTGTTGGTGGCTCCTGTGCTTTTAACTTTCATGATCTTGTGCTCCATTTTGGTAGGGTCAATTGATCCTTCACTCCCTTATTATCCGCAAATAAATATGAAGAATATAGAGCTTTCTGATCTATAAAATTGCTGTATATTCTAGCTAATCCTTTTCTTGTTTATGGTTTGAAGGACTCTCCGCCAGGTTTTTGAATCATATAACCATTTTGATGAAGAATTAGCATGGCACTGGTTTCGCCAAATTGTTGAAGGCTTGGCACATATACATGGACAAGGCATCATCCATCGGGATTTAACCCCTAACAATATCTTTTTTGATGCTCGCAATGACATCAAAATTGGAGATTTTGGTCTTGGTATGATTCAGATCTTCTAATCCAATTATTCTTGCTTTTTCATGACTGTTTGAAAGGTATTACCTAAAGACAAAAGAAAGGAAAAAAGTTTTCTTGATTGTATGATGTGTAAATGGATGAAATGAGCTTGAGGAAAGTTAGTTTCTATATTTATGCTATGTGACGCAGTCTAAATTTACTAAGGACTAGGTTTTGTAAGATTCCGAACTCTAAAAGGTGAAATGCCTCTTTATCTTCCTCAAAGGAGTTTGATGCTAATGCTTTTTTTTCTTGCGTGGGTGTTGGAAAGTTTAAGGTTTTTACTTCTGCTGCGGGGTACAGCTTAAAAAACTTGTGAACTCCGTATCCTGGGTTGAAAAATTGTTTTACAAACCTGACCGGTCATTGCAAAATTGCTTCCCATAAAAGTTCCTGCATATTCTTTTTTTTCATCTCCATTTGTCGAGTTGCTTGAAAATATTCTGGAAGTTAATATTGTTGGTACTTCCACTTAGTTGTTTGATGAGGTTGAATCTCTTAGATTGTTGAGTCGCAAAGTGTCTTCTTATTTTGCCACTGATGGAAGTAATGCCTTCATGGATCATGGTATTTTAACCCTTGTGGATAAGAGCAATGGAAAACAAAAAATCCAAGCTGAAAATGGTGAAATGAGATAACGTGGTAGTGTCAAATGATGCTGATAAGCTTTTACATGATATGGTTTTGGATTTTGTGAGGAGACTTTGGGAATCCTGTACTAATAGTATGCAATTTGCCGCCCACATTATCCAAGATAAAAGTTGAAATTCTAATCTCATAATTTTCTTGTTTCAGCTAAGTTCTTGAAGTTGGAACAACTAGACCATGATTCCACTTTGCCTTTAGATAGTACTGGGTTTTCTGTTGATGGTACTGGTCAAGTTGGAACATACTTGTATACCGCTCCTGAAATTGAGCAAGGATGGCCAAAAATAAATGAAAAGGTCAAAGCATCTGCGAATTTTCCTTGTACCAAAGTTTTTTAAGCTCCAGTGTTGATGTTCTATATCTGATTACTGTCATCTAAATCTAAACCTTCTTTAGCCCATTTTGTATTTCAGGTAGACATGTATAGCTTAGGAGTTGTTTTTTTTGAGTTATGGCACCCTTTTGGAACAGCCATGGAGAGACAAGTTATATTATTTGACTTAAAACAGAAAGGAGAGCTTCCTTCATCATGGGTTGATCAATTTCGAGATCAAGAAACTTTGATGAGGAAGTTAATGTCCCCAAATCCATCTGATCGTCCGTCTGCTGTAGATCTCCTGAAGAGTGCATTTCCTCGCAGCATGGAGTCTGAGTTGCTAGATAGTGAGTTTTGCTTTTGGGATTCATATTTTTGTAGAGAAGCTATACTTTCCATTCTTATATTATTGTGAAGATGCTTAAATTGAAATTTTTTTTCCTTATCATGTTTTCAGATATTCTTAGAACAATGCACACTAGTGAGAATAATAGTGTGTATGATAAAGTTGTAAGTGCTATTTTTGATGAAGAGGTCCTGGAAAAAAGCATCCCTTACCAAGACATGGGTATCTTCCGCAGAGGTAGAAATGATACTTCTGCCATTCAGTATTTGGACTCCAACACTAAGCTTCGTGATTATGTTGTTGAGTTCACCAGGGAAGTATTCAGATTACATTGTGCCAAACATCTCGAATTCACATCCATGCGCTTGTTAGATGATTGCCCAAATTTTAGTAGGTCTGGCTTTGTAACCAAACTTTCAGTTTCCTTTTTCTTTCTCTTCTTTCCAAATGTTATAGCTCCCTAACATTTTTATTCCTTTTATAAAGGAACACAATCAAACTTTTGACCTCTGGGGGAGATTTGATTGAGCTTTGTCATGAGCTACGCCTGCCCTTTGTTTGTTGGTTTTGTAAGAACTTGCTATTGGACAGAGAATTCCAATCACAGCGAGTAGTACCTGTACAATTTTCTCTTTCATTTGCATCTCCTTTACTTACTTCCACCTATTTTTAGTTTTCCCTTCATAGAATTGATATGACTATTAAAAACGTTATGGTTGTTATTAGCTTGAGTTAAGATGCTTGAATTTTTTTCAAGATTTTATTGTAACTTAAAGTCTCTTGAAAGATTGGATTATCTTATCTTTAAAAAATTTAATAGAAAATGTATGTTCACTTTGATTGGTTGGTGGAGTTCGGGTTGCTGTTATTGTTAATCAACAGCTTTTATAAGTTTTTACAGCCATACTGTTTGCTTGGCTTATTTCTTGAATACGTTTGGTATGGTCTGTACTTATTTTGGCTTGTTATGTTTGATCTCATAGGATCCATGCAAAATCTAGCACCAGATAGTCAAGTTTTATTGTTCATTTGTCAAGGAAATTTATGTTATTCAATTGATTCTGGATAAGTGTGCATCTTGTTCTCACAAGTGGCATACAGACAAAATCTTAAATGCATTGCGGTGGAGGAATCCTAATTTGTTTTGGACAGGAAGTCATTATAAAGTCATTCAAACTAGATTCGTCTTCTTTTAGCTGTTGTAAATGAAAGCCAAATGTTGCTTGGAGTGATAATATTGATTAAGGATATGTGTGCAACTTGTTACAATTTAAGAGCATATATAAAACTGCCTGTTGTAAATGAAAGCCAAATGTTTTATTGAGTGATAATATTGATTAATAAGTATCTGTGTGCAACTTGTTACAATTTAAGAGCATGTATAAAACTGCCACTTAACATCTTGGAAAAAGAAATTTATAATCCATGAGGATGATGGATATGTTGATTTATGTAACAATTACACATCTAATAGTTGGCAAACTGTTAAGGACGTGTTATAATGCATAGAATGACTAAACTATTTGAAATATTAATTGTCATTTGCTTATTACCTCAGATTGTTGATTCACTTTTTTGATTGCTGATCATTTTCATAAAGCAGCTTGGATTTATCCATCTTGTGCTTCTTTTGTTGTAGGAAAGTTCATTCAAGAGGTATGATGTGTCACACGTTTATAGAAGATCAGTTGGCCATTCACCCCCAAATCGCTATGCACAGGTTTTAATTCTTTAATGACCTATGCTGTGTCATTTGCTATAAGGATAAAAAAGGAGAACAAGTGTGAATTAGCAGTGCTCTTTTTTGTTTATTTTCTTGACTAATTTGGTTAAAATCATCTTTGACATTCTTTCACAGGGTGATTTCGACATTATTAGGGGTGCATCTGCCTTGACAGAGGCAGAAATTACCAAGGTGCTGCTTGCTTTTATCTGATTTTCTCAGCTATCAATGAGTTGTAGTTTCATATGGTTGGAAAAGGTTTAATTCATGAGTTTGAATTCAGATTGCATTATGTATAAGATGGATTACTGATTAATTTGCAAAGCTTGAAAATTGATCTATTACTCCACAAATAATGACACATAGTTACTAATGATTATCACGTAAAAAGCCCTTGATTGTCCTGGTTTGTGCTTGTGGTCTAAATGTTGAACATCTGTCTGAAAGGAATTTTTTTTTTGGTTGTTTTTAGGTGACACTGGACATAACAACACATTTCTTCCACCCAGATGAGTGTCATATTCATGTAAATCATGGGAAGCTACTCGATGCCATTTGGTCTTGGGCAGGAATTGAGCCAATGCAAAGACAGAAAGTTGCTGAGGTATATTGTGAATTCACTTGTAGAAACATAACTAATATGGGCTGTTTGTTTAAGAGATGCTTTTCATAAATGAAGGTTCTCTCAATGATGGTCCCTTTGCGTCCTCAATCATCAGAACGAGAGTTGAAATGGGTGGAAATAAGACGTCAACTTTTGCAGGTTTGTAGGGTATTTTAACTTTTCCTTGCTGGTAGAAGTATCTATCATTGATTAATACTGTTTGATTGTTACACAAAGATCAGATTGGTTTCTTAAAATTTCATATTATCTTGTTAGAGATAAAGCAAACACAACAATAAAAATTGCTGGTCATGATTTGATGTGAGAATAGATCTTTTATTCACTCAGTGAGATGTGCCAATCTTGTTGTAGGTCCTGATATTGAAGAAAATTTAGTGTCTGATCCTATTCAATTTTATTCCCTTTCAGGAACTAAATTTAGCAGAAGTTGTTGTCAATAGGTTACGGACTGTCAGTTTGAGGTTCTGTGGGCCTGCAGATCAGGCCCTTCCTCGATTAAGGGGAGCCCTCCCAGTTGGTATAGACTTTCAACTGCTTGCTTTTATAGTATGCTGTACTGATTCAGACATCCTTAACTTTGCTATAACTGCAGATAAATATACCAGGAAGGCACTTGATGAATTATCAAACCTCCTTATATATTTGAGAGTATGGATGATAGAAAAACATGTTTACATTGATCCACTTATGCCACCCACCGAGAGTTATCATAGAGATTTGTTTTTTCAGGTATAAATTCCTGTCTCATTTTCATGCATAAGTAGGCAGATAATTCTCACATGACTTTGAACTGACCTTTTTATTATTTACATGCATAAGTGGGCAGATAACTCTCAAAACTGACTTTTATAACCCTCACATGACTTTGAAATTGTTGAGACCCGTTATAATCAGCAGTACAGTAGGAAGAGAAGGTTTGGGCAGATTAGTAATTAGGAGAGTGTGTGTGAGCAGGACATCATGATGAATCTGTTATGAAAAACATGTACTGGGGAGGTTGGCTAGCCCTCGAAGCCTAGCGTATCAATACAATAGAGTTTTCCTCATCTTGTTCTTCTCTGTTTTCTCTATTCCTTGCTGTTCAAATCTCTTGTTTTGGTGTTGGTGTGTGGATCAGAGCTTGTTAGGATTTTCGGATCCTAACAAATTGGTATCAGAGCAGTTGAGGTGTTGGGATGGTGGTAACCAGGATGGATTCTAGAGTTGACAATATTGAAAAGGAGATGCTGAAGTTTGTGGAGGATCTGGGAACGGTGGATGAAAAAATAAACGCGTGGAGAGGAAAGTCGACAAAATGGGATATTGCATCTCTGTTTGAGTGTATGAGGCAGATTCAAGAATCTTTGAGACGAAGAAAAAGATGAGGAAACCTCTGTTGTATTGATACGCTAGGCTTCGAGGGCTAGCCAACCTCCCTAGTACATGTTTTTCATAACAGATTCATCATGATGCAATATCCCCCGCCATTTTGTCAACTTTCCTCTCTACGGTGTTTATTTTTTCATCCACCGTTCCCAGATCCTCCACAAACTTCAGCATCTCCTTTTCAATATTGTCAACTCTAAAATCCATCCTGGTTACCACCATCCCAACATCTCAATTGCTCGGATACCAATTTGTTATGATAAGTGTCAAAGCGTTATGATAAGTGTCAAGTTCAGACCATGGTAGCCTCATTTTTTGTCAATTTATGGTTTGTTGTGATTTGTCCACGTGTTATATAAATAGTTCAACCATTTTCTAATTCTCACCTAACCGCCTTATTTTTTGAAGTATGTTAGCCTGGAAAGAACATATGGAAGAGGACTGAGATAGTGAGGAAGAAACCGTAGTTGAAAAGGCAAGTACATGGTGCAAGAGAGAATTTTAGTACTGAAGAATGCAGTTGCACAAGAGCCTTAATAGCCAATTCTTTGTTGTTTGAGTAAGGGTTAGTTGTTAGACATACTTTTAGCAATATGACATGAAGTCTCTGGTGTCACGTAGTGTGAGTTTATTTTTCCCGTATAAGTATTTTACCCATAGAAGCTTTTCAGTCAACATTTCAGGGCTTTGGTTAGAGAGCAGTGAGTTCTTGGTGATAGGCTTTAGGAAGGTATTGGTCAAGTATATCAACCATAAAAAGACGGAAGTTAAACTCTACGGAGCAAATGATGGCTGCAACTGACCTTAATACCATTGGACTTTTGGATATTTGCTATTGGTTTACCCTCTCTTAAAGATCTAGTCAGAAGAATTCAGTTTGCTACAATGAAGTCGTTGTGCAAACAATTCTTCCAATTGAGAGCTACATCATAACTATTTTTAAATTGCAATCCACCTTTGATTATCATTAGGATGGTGCAATACATTTGATTTTTGACATGGTTGTCTTCACGTGGAAGAGTTTGCCTGAGAAGTAAAAGAGGTTCAGACAGAGTGATACCAAGATTAAGGTGGAGTGACTTTATGGAAAAGCAACTGGTAGTGATCATGAAAGTTGCCAAGGATACAGGCAGTTGAGCGAGAACACTAGAATAGAGTGGGGAATGGTTTAATTATGGGGAAATGGAGAAGAAAGGAAAGATAATAGATAACAAAGTAATAGAACCTAAGTGGATTAGGAGTATAAAAGAGAATGTGAAAAGGTAAGAAGCTGATATCAATCAGTAACAATTTCATAACAATGAAGCTAGCCTTTCTATTTATAATAGTTTAGGGTTGATTCCCAAGCTAACTAGAAAAGAAAACGGAAACAGAGACTAATAAGTCAAAATAAGATTACAGTTCCTTATGAAAGAATTATAACTTAGATCTACACTGAAAGCTTGTTTGACAGAACCACATTAGATTGCATTGCAACAGGTAGCATGCTTTTCTTTTTCCCTATTGTTTCGTATAATTCCATTTAGCATCCATTAATGAATTTTATAGCACTTAAATTTAAATTGTTTTTCTTTGCCTTAAACACACTTTGTCTGTTTATTGAAGTCCCCAGGTTCTTGACATCTAAGTGATTAACTTGTCCTTTTCATGCCTAGCTATATTTGATGGAGCATAATTCTCAATCACTTGGCGAAGGAACTTTGCTTGCTGTTGGTGGCCGCTATGATTACTTGATAAACCAGATGTTGGATCCTGTATGTAGTGCAATAGATCTCATTTCCTGTTTCTTAGTTTTCTCTTCTTTAGTCTAAATGCATTATCATGTGTATGTACACTTTGGTGATGTTAAGCTATCTGAGGAAATGCTTATGCAGTGCAGATGATGCCCAAGGGAGTTTAAGTCTAACCGTTTACTCATGCTAACATCTCGAATAAACTTTTGTCATAAGAGCACTTAGATTGCAGCTCTTTTGCTTGCATGTTTATTCAAGTTATTGTTGTGGTTATGCATTTATTGGATACGTAGCGTTGATAAGTGTGATTTGTCAAATTTGTCTTATCATTAACCGTTCTTGATCCTTGTCCAGAGACTAAATCCTCCAGGTGCTGTTGGCACAAGCATTGCATTAGAGACAATTGTTGATCGAAAAATGAAAGAGCTAATTGGTCGACAAAAGAAAGGGCTAATAAATCTTCAATCTCCTGTAGATTTGAAGTTTACTGGGTACCAGTTCGTTTTGACCTCACCAGTGTTCATCATTTTCGTCTTACATTCTTAGCTGCTGCAGTCTTAAAAGCACATGTTATCTTTGTGTTTTTCATGCAGAAATGAAGCAACTACCGATGTTCTTGTTTGTTCTAAGGGAGTAGGAGGAGGATTATTGCTTGAGCGCATGGATCTTGTTGCTGAACTATGGAAGGCTAATATCAAGGTTGGAGGTGAATTTTGTGGTTTGTTTGTTTAAGCTTTGGCTGCTTTCTGCTTACTTCTTGTTTACTACTACCAGGCTGAGTTTGTCCCTATACCCGATCCAAGCTTCGCAGAGGAGTTTAAATATGCAGAAGAGCATGGTGTAAGATATCTTGTTATAATAACGGATGCAGGTGTGTTGCAAACGGATTTGGTCCAGGTAAATAGTGATCATGTTCACAGCTAAGTTTTGAAATATCAAAGAAAGCTTTAGAATAGAAAATTCACCAACTTGCAAATTACAGTTAATTTAGTTTAACATGCTTTAACATGTATTGACGGAATCCACCATTAAATGGCTTCAATTTGAGACAATTTAAAACCCATTCAATCGGCATATTGATGATTGGTATGCTTTTTGTTCTTATCTAAGATTATTCTGCCATTATATCTCTCGGTTACCCTTAATTTGGTCATTGTTCATTAAACTATGTATTTTCTTTCGGTTTTATTTATTAAATTTCTTCTAATATTATGCATATGCAACTCATTGGATTAAATAATATTGTTAAGTGTGATATCTCAAGTGGATTAGAAAAAAAGGCCTCCTGTTTGTTTACCCTTAATTGTGTTTCCAGAACTTTTTTGCACGAAGTATTGCTAGCAAACACAAACTTACCGAGAATTGGTAACTGCTTGTTAATCCAAAGCCTTGCTATTCTTTCATCCACATTCAGCAATGTGGTTGAGATGCGCAGCTACCCTTCACATAAGAGAACATTTATTGACTATAACCTAATTAAGTTCCAAGTTTGATTATACGCTTATTAAAATATGATCTTACACATTATTATGCCAGGTTCGTCCCCTTGGCTCCAAGAAGGAGAAGGATGTTGAGAGACAAAATCTTGTCAGGTTTCTGTTGGATGCACTGGCACCACCATTGAAGTCAAAAAAACCAAGTTGGCAATTGGGATTATGATCCTCAAGCCATTGATCTAAGTTGGTAAGGTGGATTTTGGGTGGTCCATTGCAACTTGAGAAGAAGAGAGGATGGCTGACGACTAGCTTTGATGAAAATGCTCTTGCAAGCAAAAATCAGACTGACGAAGAAGAGCATTGAGAAAGATGAGAACACTCAGGGAGTTTCGGTCCCGGTGCTCAAGGATGATAAACATAAAAGAGTTTCATCTTGCAATTTGAGCTCCAACTTGTGCACACATTTTTCTCCCCCTTGGATAACACTCTGAAGCCTGGAAATTTTGCAGATACAGATTTTTCTCTTTTTGTAGGTTTTTTTACAAATATTTTTTGACCTTTCCAACCAATGATAGATACCTGTATAGGCATAAGCATGATGGATTTGAGAAAAGCAAAAAAAAACTATATACAAGTCGTTGTTGTACACATGATTTATTGCCGTGAGAATTGGGTGGTAAGTTATTTATATAGCTTCTTATAGCAACAGTACAATAACCCAAGCCCTACCAATGCCTAACTTGGATATCAGTGCCATGGTGGGAGTTGGCTTATGTTTTGTTTTAATTCATCTTTAGATTAAAACCTATTATACAGTACAACTGCGGTGCCCTTATAGCTCAGTGGTAGAGCGTCAGTCTTGTAAACTGAAGGTCCGTAGTTCGATCCTGCGTGAGGGCATACATATTGTAGTGTTTTGACCTGTTCCATTATCGTTTTATTCGTGGTAGTATTGTGTATATTCTATGTCATAAATACGGAAGCAAAAAACACAAGCTCCGCACTTGCACATGCATAGTATTAGATAACAGCAAAAGAAATAAGCTGTGACAAGAAGCTTTTGTCATCTGAAAAAGAAACCCAAGAGCCACAATCAAGAACTGTGCACTTGTTTGTTCATATTTCACATCTTTGTGAGGATTTCTTGTGCAATCCTTGCTTCCCGGAATGACCTCTGTTGGTAATATAGATTACTCATTGCGTTGACTGCTTCTCTCTGAGGCTGTTGTAACTTTGTCCAATGATGCTTTCTCCTTCCCCCTCATTCTCACACATTCATAGGCCACGCTTGCGATCCTTTTTCGGCCTTCAAGGTCTGCTGGTGGGTTTAGGATTGGGTCCAACTGTTAACAATGTCATTGAGTCCAAAAAAATCATAGACGATAGATAAATCTCCTTATAGTTAGGAGGGCACATAGATTACCAAAGTTCGATCAATTTGAAAGCATACAATGGTACGATATGCCTCGTATATTACGTTGTCAGATATCAGGAGACGAAGGATCTGCAAGTGGCTTTAGATGCTTTAAAGTGCAAGACCTTTTCTTTGACTATGATGGGAGCAATGTAGAACTAGTATTAGAGCAAGTTTTAATGCTCACTTTTCTAGCAACAAAAAGAGAACTAGGGACTTTTGATGCAGCGATACATTTAGGGGTTCAGGATGGAGGCTACATAAGTGTCGAATCTAAATTTCGCTATAGTAGCTCTTGATTTTGAGAAATGTTTGTGTTGTCATCACCCTTTGTAGAGATCACTCATAATAGAGAAGGTGTATAATTTAGAAGAGGTGCAAGTATGAGCAAGATAATTTATTGCTCTAAAGGAAGTAAAACACTCCTCAGTGAAGGTTGAACAATCATCTCAAAGGAGTAGGGGAAACGGAGAAAGAGGGAGTATATCAAAATAGTTCAGTAAGTGAAAGCCTATAGAAAGGTGCAGATTGAGGATAAAGGAGGCTGCAAGTTTAAGGATGACTTGTTTCCACGAATGAGTGCATCCTTCAATCACATTCGTAATTATGCTAGGAGTAAAAATCTCATCAACCCACTAAAGCTATTGGTAAGAAATCCAAAGCTAGGCAATCAGACAAGTTTTTATAGATTCTACCAATATTACTGATATGAGATCGGTGGACTCATTGTTGAAGAGGGTATAATTGATGATTGATATTTCATATGATGAGTTAGTTGAATTTTTAAGGACATAAGCATGAGAAGAAGAAAGTATCTTTTAAGTCTAAAGAGGTTCAAAAACTCTTAGATACATGTATGATTAAGAATATGAAATTAAATATATTATAAATGCCATAAGAATCTAAGAGTGTGGTTATTGCCTATAATAAAGCAGATAATTTGTTACATAAGGAGGCAATAAATAAGGAGACCAATGTCTTAAAAGAATTATTGTCTAAGTACTTTTCTAGGAATAAAGAATTGAAAACCATACTTATATCCCAAAAAATCTATAATGATAGGCATGGAATTAGTTTCACTTATAGATGTGCATCATCTAATAGTATGACAATTTTTATGAGAGAGAGTATTTATATGATGAGCTTATGCCTAAAGCATCATACAGTCATGTTGCATCTTCTAAACGTGCGTAAAAAATTTACATGCTCATCAATCTTCCTCTATACCCCAGGCTAAGGAAAATTTTATACATTCATATATAGGTCACATTCCAAAGGGCATAATATTCAAGAAAAACATAGGCATAATTTTTGTGTAGGGTCATTTTAGAAGAACATGAAAAAACTTTCTCATTCATATTGGCTTCTTTTTCATCAAAGTGGTATGGAGAAATCTTATAATTATTATAGGACTAATAAGGCATGATAGATGCTCCCATTTAACATAGGCCATATTTCTATCAAAGAAGCATGGACAATTTCCAATTCATATGTAAGGTCTTTTTATCACACAAGGAGAGCTTTAATATCTCACACATCTAAAAGAAAGCATAATATCACCCACATCATCCATTAAGACTTGGAAATGCATATCCATCACGTTCTCATATATCAATACTTATATAATTCATATACTTCCAAATCATCTTATGTGAGATATCATTTTTGTAGTGATTATGGACATATTCATAAAAATTGCTGCTTGAAATAATGCTTATTAAGTTAACCTAAAAAGATATAGGTAGAAAAAGGTATAAACACTACTCTCTAAGGATCATATGTTTATACAATTACTTAAGAATAAATTGATTTCTTTACTTTGTAAGTCAATATCAAGTGGACTCAAATGAATGATACTTGGTATCAGCTTCATTAATATCATATGAGAAACAACAATGGTATCTCTAACAATTTATTTTGAAATAAAAACCATTAAAAGCCCTTACATAAGCTAAGAATGTTAGTATCAAAAGATTTAAGTATTAAACTAAGTGATAAAGAAAAGGAGTTAACCGTACGTAAAGAAGGTATATTCTTACTTTCATTTTGATAACATTTGAGCATATTAATTAGGTATATATATTAAGGGGAAGAAAGCATTGTTAAATATACCTAGGAAGTGAAAGATAGATTGATCTTTAAAATTAGTACACAAGAGTTACAAGATTTCCATTAAATATTAACAAGTTCCATATCTAACTCTTTCCTGATAAACCATCTTTTACTTTGCTTATTACTCCATGTATAGAAGTTCCTTTCACATCTCACATATATCACCTCGAGTTGGCTAGAGCAAGTTCTAGAGTCATCACTATAGTTCCTTAAACTATTTCTACCATCAACTTCAGAAGGAAACGAGGTAATGTTAGTCATCTAAAATCATCTAAAGGAAATTTGTGTTTTCATGAATGACTCTTAAGTTTTCCCTAAAACGTATTCTTTGAAAGGAATGTTGGTCGCATAGAAAATGTTGTATGGATTAGAAGTTTTTCCTTTAGTAGTCTCATTTCCAAGTGAATAAATTAATTAGTAATCTTTACTTGAACTACCTAAATCATGTCTAGATCAATGGAAATGACTATTCTACATTTGAAGTGGCAATAATGGTTGGTAATAACTGACTAGTTTTTCTTAATAAAACCTAACTTCTTGTGTGGATCAACATTGAGTTTAGTTTTTAAAAGATGTATGAGCATAGGTTTTATTAATTGGAAGTAGTCTCAAACTACTTACTATTTTATGAAACTATTGAGCCTTTTTATATTCTAAGCTAGCATTGATACTAGGAAAGGGTTTGAGCTTTGAAGCTTTTGGCACTATTTTCCTATTCAATTTCCTCCTAGAAGCAGTAGTGAATTCTCCGTCATGAGTAGCAGTTTCTCCAAGATCTTGTTTCCCCTTTTATGATGACACTTTAAAACTATTTAGAAGGCTACTCTAGAGATCTTGCATGCTTCCTTGGTTGACTACATTAACATTACCCTTGATTATGTTTTCAATATCAACAATGCCTAAGCTTTACTCTTTACTTAAAGTTTTTGTGATCAAGCTTAATAATTCAAAATAGTCTGCACATTGAAAAAATTTATCTATTGACCTTTATTTTTTACTTTGATGATGACACAACATCTTCTATTACCTTATAGGGTTATCAGATCAAGTAGCTCTTGGTGCAACTCATTTATCACACATACTTTATTCTTTTCATTACAGTTGTGTCTTCATCCATACGTATTGGTTTACCTATATAACTAGCCAAATGAATTAGGCATTGGTTAACCAAAATTCAAATGGGATATTGTGTATGTTGATGAAGAACAGGATTTTCTTTTGCATGAGTTTTTTCATTTGAATGTCTGGTTTCCAATACTGTAAGAATATAGGTCTTTTTATTAATAAGCCATAGACTAGCCTCAAAAGCTCTTAAAGAATTTAACTTTGAATCAAACCTGAAAGTAAATAAGTTTTCTTTACTGATTAGCACATTTAGGAGTCCTATTATTTTTTAGTGTTGCTGACCCTAAGCATTCATTAACATGAAAGTGAGTCTTTTGTCCAAGAAGAAACTTACTATTGAGGAGGCCTCTTTGGTAGCTCCATCTCTTAAAATTTCTAGTGGCAAGGCTACAATGATATTATCTATTTTATTTATGGTAGGAGATATTGTTGTCTATTAGTCAGAGAGCCCTAAAACGTGATAAGGCCTTGAAGCCTTAAAGTCAAAACTGTTAGAGCATGATTGAAGCATTAAGGGAGGGGTGGCTGGAGAACAAAGAGCATTGAATAAATAAAGAGGGGTTCCATTAGCATAGAACAGTTAAAGATGGGGTTTGAAAGAGATATGTTTGGGGAAGTTATAAGAGTGTGAGTGAGAGAGTTAGTGAGGGTGGTAATAAGGGAAGATAAAGTGAGGACGTTGGGATTGAGTGGAGAAAATTTTTGATAATCTAAAGTTAGGAATATATAGCTAGTTAGACATATTCCTAAAAAGGCAAGCAACCTAACAAGTTGATAGAAAAATTAAAAAATCATTCCAAAAGAGGAAACAATTAAAGGTTAGAAAGTTCCCTCTTTCTAGAAGTTTGTAGCAATCTGGCTACTTAGCAACAATCTGTCACCATTAGGGTCAACTATTAAGAAGAAGGGGCTATTTAAATGATACAAGTATTAATGCAAAACATAAGAGAACAAGGAAGAAGTAGTTGAAAATAAACATAAAGGTGTAATAGGGGAAAGAAGAAAGAACATGGAGGAATCAACCAAGGTTACATACATAGAGGATGGTGAATGGTAAATGGGTTAGAGGAAAATTTAGGTGGAGATAAAATGAAAAGAGGAGAGACAAAGGAGAATATGATGAGAGAAAATTTTAAATAAATAGATTAGTTAAATTCACACACTTAAAATTTGGTTATCTTTAAATAAATTAATTTCAATTACTCTTAACTTAAACAAGCTACAATTCTATAGAAGTTTAACAAGGCAATTAAAGTAATCAAACATCCTCATCATCTACCTAACTATATTACTCTTCAACTATTTATATCTCTAAATAGTTTTTGAATTGCAATTTAATTTAAAGTAAATTAACAATCCTTAAAAAATTAGTTCAATTCAAAGAATTTAACTTATGTATAAAATGAATATAAATGAGTAACAAGCTTTCACTCTCGAGCACTTAATAACCAATATAAAAAACAAATCAAATCACCTTAATTTCGTTTCTTTATGGAGAACTAAAGGTTTATTTGAAAAGTTGTCCTAATTTTTTGACATAAAGGAAATGAATACACTTATTGTTCAGTTAGGCCACCATTTCAAATGATTACTAACATCACTTTTACCTTCCACCTTTTTCCTTAGGTTAAATTTTATATCACTTTAATACAATTTTTAACATAAATAATGGAATACTAAACTACTTGATAAGTTTCACATTAACTTAATTTATGTTAAAATCATATGTAAGGTTTTATTATTCAAATTAATCATCAATCTTAAGATTATTAAATTAAAATTAAAATTAAAAAATCGTCAATTCTTATATATATCAATTTAACCTAATTGACTTATAATACAATTCAACTTTTAATGGTTCCTACTAATAACTTTTTATGAATTATTTAATTTCTTAAAATTTTTACCCATTAAGTTAATTATAATTAGATTAATTTCTTTAATAAATAGGTTCAAATAAAATCAAAGTAATCCTTTCTCACACTTAATGGACCAATGATAAACATAATGCAAAATCAGAAGGTAAAATAAAAGTGGAAAAGAAGAAGAAAAAACAAAGAAGAAAGATAACTTCTCTGAGCCTGTTGTTGCTTTTTATTCAATATTATTGATGATAGATATATGAAATTCATTGGTGTCTTACATAAATAGAAACTTCAAGATTCAAAGAGTACTAAAAAATAAAATGCAATTAAATATAAAAGGTAAATAACATCATATAAATATAAAATCTAGTTTATAAAGTACAAAGGATAAACAAAACAAAAGAAAATGTATAGGATAAAATAGTAGTAGAGGAAGATCAACTATTAGCTAAGTTATCATAACATCATCTTGAGGTGGAGGTGGTAGACAGAGTCTAGATGGCGTGATGAATTCAATACGATGTATGTGGCCATGCTATCTTTTATTCAATTTAATTATAGGGAATGCTCCCATTGCATATTGCACAATAATACTTGTTACCTTCTAGTTGATACAATGTCTTACTGATTCATTCCTATATAAGTTATTGAGGTGATGGTTTGATATCCTCGATGTCCTCAGTAAATGAATTTGCTTAAGGTCCCCTCTCTTATGATGTACCTATTGTGGGTAGTGGCTTCACTCTTTCAAGCATCTTTCCTAGCTCCTCTATGGGAACTAACCTCATATGTCTCATTTCCTAACTTACCAATATCCTTTAATTTCGTGATTTTCATTATTTTAGGTAGATCTGAGTTAGTTTAGACATCAACACATACCCTGTCAAATCCCACTCATTTCATCGTATTGGTATGCTTATCAAGACTTATGTCTCTAATGAAGCTTGCTAAATAACTAAAGCCAACAATTGCCCAATATTTGAGGGATAAATTATGAAACTCAATCCAAATTGGAATATGTTTTAGTTTTATATCTTTAAAGTTTAATGTAGGTCGATAATTCACCAAAAACAAGGGCTTACCTTGAATATGTCATCGTCCTAGCTTAACTATCTGTTATACATTCTAAGGATTTGCAAATTTGAACAAGAATAAATCATCCTCATTAATGAGCACATTCTTTAGGCCTAACTTTAGTTAGTGAGTAGACGACTATCTATCTTTATCCCATAAGAAAGGCTAGCCTTTTGTTTGCAAGAAAGCATATAAGGTAAATCTTGAGAACACCTAGAAACAAACACATTCCACAAAGTAAGGAGAGCATCCAGGACATCGAGCGACACACTTAGTGAAACTTCAAGAGTGACACACTGTGAGCGAGAGTGAGGGGTGAGAGCTCCACGTTTATTATAGATTAATTATAATTAATCTACAGTAACATAAACAGTAAAGATATAGTTTACCTTCATCTTCCTTACCTCCTGTCATAGCTAAAGCTTGCTTCTTCCATCTCCCACTGCTTTCACCAGCATTGTCCCTCTTAACAGCCACTCTTCACCACCTCTTTCTTTCTTTAACTCCATCTGTTGCTTCTACTCCTTTTATACTCTAGTCATTAACCAACCATGAGCATTTTCCTACCTACCTCACCTGATGAACCTTCAATTTTAGCCCCAAAACATACTGCTTCTTCACCACCTGAAGCTTCCTTAAATAAATCTTGGGTGCAAGTTATAAGGGACCACAAACCTGACTTTAAGCTTAGCTACAACCCTCCTAATGAAGGACCTGAAACTAGGATTATATCTCCACCATTGGAGACTTTGACAATTGGACTTCTAAGATGGAATGCCACTATAGTAGGATTCTTTATAGACAAAAAGGTGGCTTTTCCTATCATAAAGGAATGAGTCTTCAACAATTGGAGGAAAATGGATTGCAAGAAGTCCTTGTCAATGCAGATGATGTTTTCTTTTTTTATTATCATATGAAGAAAAAATAAAATAAATCCTGGAAGCTGGACCATAGCATATCTTCAACAAATCACTCATACTATAAATATGCAAACCATGTTTGAATATTGATGAAATTAAGCATGAACATATTCCTGTGTGATATGTATCCATGATGTACCCCAGGAATACTGAACTACTTCGGGGTTGAGTCATTTGGAAAGCTTCATTGGTAAGCCAAGATGTACAGATCAAGCAATTATAGAAATACAAATGAATAACTATGACAAATTACATATCATAGTAAGTGACCTAGCCAATCTTCTTGATGCTATTCCTATAATCAGACTTCATAACATCCTACAACCTATTGAAAATGACCCTCTAATATTCCATATTAGGATAATCATATGCAAAAGTCTCTTAAGGGGATTTTTTCTTCCTGTTGGACCTTCTACTAAACACCCTCATAAAAACTAATGATAATGGAGCAGATTTTGGAGAATAAATCAAACATTGTTGATATTTTGGAAACAAGAATGAAACAATAGAATTACAACATATTGAAACTACTTTTTGAACAATGGAAACAAGCTAGCAACCATACACATCCCAATGGTAGAATTCTAGTTTGTTATGATAGTAATATGGTTCAAGCCTGTGTGGAATTTACCTCGGATAAACTTATGCAAATGAAGTGGAAGATAAGGTAACTGCTTTAATCATCCATATATCATTTATTTATGCTCATAACTATGCTTATCAAAGGCTAACACTGTGGAAAGAACTTAGAGATATTGCAACAAACAATAGCACTTCATGGATGATTGTTGGGGACTTTAACACAATCATCAATGCGAATGAATCTGAAGGAGAAAGAGATGTAGGAATTTCATGTCCTGATTTTAGAGCTTGTTTGTAAGATATTTTAGCTTGGGACACTCAATCAAGGGGCTACTTCTTTACTTGAAAAAATAACCAAGCTGATGGTTCCATTATTTGAAAGAAGTTTGACAGATGTTTGGGGAATCAACATTAGTTTCAAACATTCCAATCTAGCTATACGTGATTCAAGAATAGCAAGATTTTTGACTGTTCAATGATAATTACACAAACATCTTCAAAAGCCCCTAAAAAGCCATTCAACTTTAATAATTTTCTAATTGATATTTCAAGCTTCTAAGAAGCTGTATGAAATGGTTTGTTTTCAATTATTATAGACTCTAAACGGTTTATATATGCAAGAAGAATCAGGTTGATCAAGTAGGAGATGAAAAATTTGTTCTTGAGTAATGTAAGGAACACTCACCATATGCTAAACACAACTAAAAGAAAGATGGATGAAATTCAATCTAATCTATACTTCAATCTTACATCTACAACTGCTTAAGATATAGAGAAATCAACAATGAGAAATCTTGTTAAAGCTATTAGTTATGACTTTTCATTAATGAAGTAGAGATCTCGTATAAGATGTTACAAGCAAGGTGATAGAAAAAATATCTACTTCTACAAAGTAGTAGAAGAGGGGATTAGATTTTGAAAATTAGTAGCAGTTACTTGATGGAGCCTTTGAATTCTTCTATAGATTAATGAATGGTCCTAGTTAAGCCTGTCCTATAATGCCCTTCTTAAAAGAAGTGATAACCTAAGCACACTAGAAATAAAATCTCTCTGTTGTCCTGTTACTATTTCAAAAATTGAGAAAAATCTCAAGTTTTTGGATCCTTACAAGGCCCCAAGGCTAGGTGGCTTCAATGATAATTTTCCATTAAATCTTGGAGTGTTACAAAGCAGATGGTAAAAAATGCAATAATGAAATTATTCAGGAAATGATTACTTTTGGCTTAACTCAACAAAGCATACATCACTCTAATCCCTAAGGGTGTTGAACAAAAGATTTATCCTGATTACAAACCTATTTCTTGCTGTAATACAATATACAAGGTCATTTCTAAAATTCTTGCTGATAGACTCAATAATGTGCTTCCTAAATTCATTGATAAAAAACAAGGGGCTTTCATGCTAGGTAGAGTTATAGGAGATAATATTTTACTATTCCAAGATCAGGAATTACTCCATGAAGAAAAGCAAGAAGAGCTATATCCTTAAACTGGATTTAAGGATAGTTATAATTTCAATTAGGACTTCATCATCAACGCTCTAGTTGCCATGAATTTCTGTCAATTCTTCTTCAAATGGACAAGACAATGCATCTCTACTCCCACCTTTAATTTTTTATTAATGGACAACCTACTAGGATCATTAAAAGCATAAAGGGGAACTAGCAGGGTGATCCTATCTCTCCCTATTTATTTGCAATTCCAATGGAAGTCTTTCATAGAGTTTTAAAAAGTGTCATTGCAAGGACCAAAGCATTCAGAATATCACTTAAAGTGTAAGAAATTCAAACTTTCAAATCTATGCTTTGCGGATGAGTTGATCCTTCTAGCAAATGTTGATCCTTTATCCATCAATACTTTAATGTCAACCTTTAAGATCTTCAAAAGACTCTCAGGTTTAGACACTAATTGTTCCAAAAGTGACTTGTTTCTTTCTAGGATTGCTAACCACTTAGAGTATAGCATAAGATTCATCACTGGATTTAAATTGATGATGCTACCTGTGGTCAGTGACGAATCCAGGATTTTAGTCTTGGGGGGGGGGGCAAGGAACTTAGTTTTGTAGGGGCTATAGCCCTACTTAGTTTACTATATATATATATTCCGAAAACTTTTTTAGTTTTGTAGGGGCTATAACCCTTGCTAGCCCCCCTCTGGATCCATCCCTACCTGTGGTTTATCTTGGAGTTCCCATTTTAAATAATAGATTGACCTATAAGGACTATGCCTTAGTTATTGATAAGATTAACAAAAGAATCTCCAATTGGATAAGTAAAAATATATCACTAGCTAGTAGAGTTCAACTGATTTCCTCTTTTCTTACTTTTTTTTAAATTTGTATTAGGCTTCACCTTCACATATGGTATTACGAGCATTTGTGAACAAACATATTAACAGGATTATCAGGAACTTTTATGTACTAGCACTAATTATTCTTAGGCAAGGTTAAAGTAAAATGGGTTGAGATTTGCAAATCAATGGATAAATGGGCCCTTAACATCATTACTCCAAAAACTCTTAACACCACCATATTGATTAAAAGACTCTCGAGACTATGTAATGGCAAACAATCTTTATGATCCAAATGGGTGCATAGGTACTATATTAAATCCAATAACATTTGGAATCACAATCCGCCCCTTAGAGAGAGAACTCTTACAACAATTCATGTTACAACATCAACCTATTCAAGAACAAGTATGGTGATATAAAGTACTTTAATAACACATGGAAGCTATAAAATCATCTCTAGACAAGATTGCAATTGGTAATTTGAGTCTTATAACTGTCTCAACATCTCCATTTCAGGAGTGGATACACCATGATGTAGCAATTCTATTGTACTTTTGATTATTTAAACTTCTTGAGTTAGCATGGTGTTAGCATTAAGCCAAAAAGTAGATTACATGCTCTGAAGGGGTACCTTTACAGCTTGTCGAGAATCTGTAGCAGAGATAAAGAGATTATCTGAAGAGTAAGAACACGAATGAGACGATGAAAAGCCTATAGAATGTCAAAAAAGAGGTAGACACCGTTTGGTTCTTTTACCCAAACGAGAAAAGAACCTGACTGCAAAGAACGGCCGGAAGAAGAAACAGAAAGAGAAGAGTTAAAAAGATAGGGTAAAAGGGGAATTTTAGAGATAGGTTAGAGTACCAATTTTGGAGGGAGGTTTGCCCTGGCTAATGGTTCTTGGTTAGTCAAATACATACGAAACTCAATGTATGGAGTTAATATTGAGAATTGAGAATATCCAAATTGATGACGATAGCTCTCTCTCTCTTAGAAAATAAATGATGTTGCTCCTCCATTCCTTCAACCTTGTTTAGTTTTTCAACCGATATCACATATTGCCTTTCCAAGTCTACTTGGCAGAAATGAATTGGTGAATATATTTTACTAATACCAACTCCTCAAGGTGGCTCCGGCTGTGGGCTAAATATCTGAATTCTTAAAGGCCAATTGTGTGTATATATATATATATATATATATATATCAAAATATCAATAATTGGTACCAAGTGATTGATTAATCTCCAAACAAATAAGGTGTTGTGATTTCTCATGGTGTTCCTTAGATGCAACGACATGGATGTGCCTGCAATGTTCGTTGTTGGACTCTGCTGTTTCCTGCAAAGTAGAATAATTCAAGTAGAAGCATCCGACCAGCTTTACAGGACTTCCTTTCACTTCCAGTCTCCCCAGAACTGGCTGAATGGTATATTTGTTTGGGATTGTACTTTTTGTTCCTATACATAAAACACTCTTTAATTTAAAGAACCTCTTGATCTCTTTCTGTTTTTGTGATCCTGCATGTTCTGGTGGCTGATCGCTTTCTTTGGCGACGCAGATCCTAACGGTGAGTACATCAATTCATAAACATCACTTCCTTTCTTTTTCAACTTAATCATGCACCACTAGTCCATATCAATCTGCTTTATCTTTGAACAAGGTTGAAATTGAACGAAAGATTCTTCTATTATGGTGATCGTGAAATGTCAAATTTTCCTTGAAATTGTAGTGTTCCATCTACTACAAACTGTGCACTTGGTTTATAATTCCGGTAGTATCGCCATTCAACTAATGGGTGTTTCATGATCTAGTACAAACTGAAGTTTAATACCTAGGCCTGGTTATGTTTGAGTTTTTTAGCGAGTGAAAAATATGATACCGATCTATCTGTTGCAGGACCAATGTTATACAAAGGAATTTATCATTTGTTTTACCAATATAATCCAAAAGGTGCAGTGTTTGGTGATAAAATGGTCTGGGCACATTCTGTATCATGCGATCTCATCAATTGGATGCACCTCCGTCATGCCCTTTGCCCGACAGAACCCTTTGACATCAACAGTTGTTGGTCTGGTTCAATTACAATCCTTCCAGAGAGTAGACCTGTCATTTTATACACCGGGATTGATGCTGATAATCGTCAAGTTCAGAATCTGGCAATGCCAAAGAATCTTTCTGACCCATTACTTACTGAATGGACAAAATTCTCACAGAACCCTGTTATGACCCCACCTCAAGGCGTCGATGCCCATAATTTCAGGGATCCAACAACAGCTTGGCAGGGACTTGATGGAAATTGGAGGGTGATTGTTGGGAGTTGGAGCAACAACAAAGGAATGGCAATTCTATATCGGAGCAAAGATTTCCTTTCTTGGACAGAGTCTGAAAGCCCACTTTATTCAACAGATAAGACTGGGATGTGGGAGTGTCCTGACTTTTATCCTGTCCGCATTAACAGTTCGGAAGGAGTGGATAACTCAATCATGAATCCAAACATTAAGCACGTCATGAAGGCAGGCTTTAATTCCCACGACTATTACATCCTAGGAACTTATGTCCCTGAAATGGACAAGTATATTCCTGACACTAACTTCACAGGTACAACTGTGGACCTGAGGTATGACTATGGAAAATTTTACGGTTCAAAGACATTCTTTGACAGTGTGAACAGGAGGAGAATATTGTGGGCATGGGTAAATGAGTCTGACAGCTCAGAAGACGACATCAGGAAAGGTTGGTCGGGATTGCAGGTGAGTTGAATTTCAGTTGAATGCTTGACTTAGCTCCTTTCCATTTCCCAAAAGGTGTCTACATTAATCTGGACTAAGTACAAGGTAATCCATAAACAATTAAGAATACAACATTTCATTCCAAATCCTTAAGGTGATGCTTGGCCCTATCTTTCTATATAAAGCACTTCATTCAACCCTACTTGTGAATTTCCAATAAAAATAATGTGTTTTTGAAGTCCATTCCTAGGCAAATTTGGCTTGATAGCAGCGGAACGCAACTGATGCAGTGGCCAGTCGAAGAAATCAACGAACTTCGTGGCAACAAAGTGAGTATCGCGCACAGGAAGCTCGAGAGTGAATCAGTTCTTGAAGTTAATGGCATCACTGCTTCACAGGTGAACAGATAATTCCCCATATTCCAGAGTACATGCCATAATGAAGTTTTTGCATGACCATATTTTTTCTTATTTCTTAAAAGGCAGATGTAGAGATTGTGTTTGATTTACCAGAACTGGAAAATGCAGAGTTCTTGAAGGATCCTATACTGGATCCTGAACTTCTCTGTTCTAATGAGAATGCATCAGTGAACGGCAGATTTGGCCCATTTGGTCTGTTAGTTTTAGCGGCAAAGGACTTGACAGAGCAAACTGCAATTTTCTTTCGGATCTTTAGAGGCAATAATGGATATACAGTACTAATGTGCAGTGATCAGAGCAGGTATACATGTATCTTATTTTTATTTTTCTTTTTTTCAAGTAAACATATAGCACAAGCCTTCTGCCTCAAATATTCAAAACTTCCACTAGGTCTTCTCTTAGGGATGGAGTTGACAAGACAACATTTGGTGCTCTGGTAAAAATAGATCCTCGACGTGAAAAGATTTCACTAAGAAGCTTGGTAAGTTGGTGAAGTGTATTTGCCAGCTCATTCAGGTTTGAACTGTGATGCAACTTGCTTTTGCAATGTGAGCAGATAGATCACTCCATTGTTGAGAGCTTTGCTGGGGAAGGGAGGACTAGTATTACTACTAGAGTTTATCCTACTGTGGCCGTCCATGAAGGAGCTCACTTGTATGTATTTAATAATGGAACAAAGAGTGTGGTAGTTTCAAGGTTGGATGCTTGGAGCATGAGCAATGCTCGGATCAAACAATATGAAGACCCAAGCCATCAATCATCATGCTATGATGCTCTGCAGTTGGTTTCAACAATGAATTCCGTGGGGGCAACAGATGCAAGATCTAATGAATACAGCTGTAGGGGTCTCGACGACGAATTATAAAGTTTACTTTGATTTAAGGGTAGAATGTGTTGGTTTATAAATTAAAATTGTTCTTTATCTCGTATGTATTTGTTTAACAAACTTCCTCACAAGATAAAATCTATTAATTAATTATATTTGCAAATAAAATAATGACTATTAAGGTTAACATTAATAAAGTATACAATTAGCATGTGCTATATCTCTTTTTATAAAGTAGTTTTTCTCATAAATTAAAGTGTGAAAATATTTGAACAAATATACAATATTTATTAGAGAAGAGGTTTACTGAACTGACATGTTAGGAGAATTTCATATGGTACAATCCTTATCTGCCTATAAAGATGTTAATTGTGATTATTGTATAAATATTTCTTTGATTTAAGATCTGCAAAATATCTCATATAAAAATTATTTGATAGTTTTGATGATTAGTACTCGTTAAAGATAACATAAATAAGATTTGGTACTCTAAAATAATCAAGAAAATGTTCAATTATTCTCAATTAGTATTAATTTGATAAATCTTTAGCCAAAGTAGAATAACATAGAAAATATTTTTCAAATAACATTAAAAGATTATAGTATTAATGCTAGAGAATTAGTATAATTGGACTAAAATAAAGTAGATATTATATTGAAATATTGTATGATAGAATGATTGAATTATATATGTATACACACACACACACACACAAAGATTAGTTAAAATATCTTTGACATTTCTAATATTTGGTAATTATGATGCATTAGTAGGCATTAATGTTAATTTATAGATATGAATTGTTCAATTAGAGTTAAAGATTCAGTTCCTTTAATTTCAATTTATATTCATTGTCAATATATTTGAGAATTTAATGGGTTATACGCATAGAACTAGTGCAGAGAGACAATATAATTTAATCAAGTTGAATTTCATAATAAAATTTAAAAAAATTAAGGCAAATATAAGATATTTGATAAATAAGGATCAATATTAACTATTAAATCTTATTGAAAACTAATTAATATTTAATTATATTTAATTGTAATTCTAATTAATATAGATTATAAAAATTATAATTATAATTATAATTCAATTCAATTACTAAAATGGCTAAACTCTATTATAAATAGATGTAGATTGTATACATACTCCTCTATGCACTACTTATTAAGTTCTCTCAACTTATATGTGTAGATATTATTAAACGTTTGATACTTATATGAGTATAGTGATTTATCATTAACCTATTTTAGAAATTGGTTTTGGGATAGAGATATAAAAAATAAAATTAAGTTTCGTAACAAGTTACAATTTGTGATTTATGATTTATTATATTTATTAATTAGGTCATGTTATAGAATTAAAATGACTTTGGGTGATTGGGATCATGAAAAAATTTTATTTTCTTTTGTACATACGATGAGATCACATCATTATTTTCCAAAAAAGATTGGTTTATAGTTTTACAGTGGATAGGATTGGGCTTAGATATATGGATGATAATGTATAAGATGGAATTATGCCTAATACTAAAGCCCAATTAACTGTTAGATTGAAATAAAAAGCTCGAACCTCAATTAGGCTTCGAGCTATTTTTAGAGTTAAAACTTTTTTTGAACTTTCAAACTAAAATTGCTAGGTTTTGGCCTTTTGTCACCTCAACTTAGGTAGCTAATGTAGCTTCTTAATTAAGTTGACACCCTACTTAGCTACGAGGATAATATATCATGAGTTTGGATTAAACTTAAACTAGGGCAAGAATAACGGCCATTTGAATATTGGGTTAATACAAACTTACACTATAAGAAAATAGGGGTTCACCGATGGAAAATATCAACAGAATATCAGCGATTTCCTTCGAGAAAATAAATTACCGACAGAATTGACTGATGAAGACTTCCGTCGTTAAAACCAAGGTCGGTAAACTATTCCGACATAATTTAGTTTTCGTCTGAATATTTACGGACGGAACAAAAGGATTCGTCGGCATATTTTACCGACGGTTTACGATAACCATCGGTGAAGTACTTAATAACATATCGACGGTTTCTGTTAGTATATTAGCCACACCTCACTAACAGTTATCATAAACCGTCGATGAATTGACTTTAGCCAAATGCCGACAGTTTATTTTTAACCGTCAGTAATTATAACATAATTTAGTAACAGTACCTTTCCGTCAGCAATTGAAATACAACTTTGATTGCTTAATCCAAAGCTCAAAGCTGTATACTCACTGAGGTCACCTTTAATTCTCTATAAATAATTTATTGAATGGCAATTGTTTTTAAAATCTCGACGTCAAATTTAATTTCAACGTCAACAATTATAAATTATCCATTAATTTTTTGATTTGTTTAAATATTGATTTTGTTTAAACAGAAAATTAAATGATCATATAAAGGAAAAAAATTTCTTAATTGATAATTAAAACATTAAATAGTACATAAATTAAAACTAAATGACAACAACTGTAGCATCCCACTCCTGCAGGACCCGAACCCGACATCGAGGGTGATATCCGAGCCCGTGCTTCACGAGAGTAGTATGCTAGAGCATTCAATTACAGTTTAAAATCACGTTTATTCATATCACAATTCCAATCATAGGAAGGTCCGCAACAATATTAAACAATTTCGGAAATCATATTACAAATATAACTTTCGCCCATTTGGGACCCACTGACATAAAAGCACTAATTTGCGGAAATACAATTTTATACCAAGACAAAATGACACTAATGCAGACGCGAACTGATCCCGACCTCACTCTCTGACCTGCATGCAGTAGGCATACTCCCGTTTGTCTAACGGGGTACTCTTCAAAAACCTGAAAAATAGTTGCAATGTTGGGTGAGATTGCGAACTCAGCGAGAAACCATCATCGATGGTCCACCCAACTCATGCATATACAAACAGTCCACATAGTATTACACAATAACACATTCAATTTTATCGCACACATTTTTAGTTTACACATATAGGGCATCTTGCCCGTCACACAGTCCACATTCAATCATTTTCATATGCAATGCACATGTGACGCTTTCCATTTTCATTTTGTTGTTGTGACCGTGCGCCTGAAACAGTTTTTAATGTAGAGCCCGGCCTCTACCACCATCACATCAGATACAATGGACGCGTCTTAGGGGGAGGAGAGCCCTCTGGAAATGCACTTCCACCCTTCGATATTGTCCGCTTTGGCATGGTAGGCCATCCTCAAGGTTTTGGTTCGCCCCTACTCGAGGGATGCAAACGCGTCTGCCCCTTTTCGGGCACAATAAACGTTGAGCATAAAGCTCTTCCATATACATTGGCTACTCCGGTCACAACTGCCTTTATCTGACCATACTTTATGTATGAAATGCACATGTTCCCATTTATCAAATAACACATGCCAAATTTACATTTATGCCACGTAAAC
>JANZLD010000001.1:31541353-31554176 GCA_026413575.1 Erythroxylum carthagenense
GTCTTTCTACGGTCGGTTTTGGGTCCGCTATGCTTTATGGGTCCGAATGTTGGGCCTCGGAGACGGGGTCCAACATTGTACATAGGCAACAATTATTCAATACCATCAAGGAGCCATTTATTCCTTTTTTGTTGTTTTTTCATCATGGTATCAAAGCGCCACAATAGCTTTTTATTTTGGCTTCCTTCTTCGCGATCGTCCATTGTCTAACAGCACCACACCAACTTCTTATCCTTCTTTTTTGTTTCCCTTTTCATGGGTCTTCAACTATCCAATTATTTCAACTCTTTCTTCTTCCTTCCTTTATTATGTCAGGCCCCTTATACGTTATATCACTGTAAATCAAGGTCAAAACAATTACAGATCAGAGGATCATCTAGCTAGTTCCTATTATTTACTCCCTAATGAAAACCCCTTTCTCATTCTTGTTTCTTCTCCTCTCATTGGTACCAATTACCATCCATAGGCAAGATCCATGCAAATGACCCTTCTATCTAAAAACAAACTAAAATGTATTGACAGTATCATACTCATGCCCGACAGAGATGACCCCTTGTTTGTATATTGGGAAAGATGCAACATAATGGTTCTATTTTGACTCTTAAGATTAGTGTCTGAATCCATAGCACAAAGTGTAATATGGTTTGATTCAGCATTGGATGTTTGGAAGGACCTAGAAGGAAGATTTCATAGGTTGACTCTTTTAGAATATCAGACTTACAAGAGGAAATCTATGCTTTCCGTCAAGCAACCCTCTCTGTCTCAGACTACTACAACTATTAAAAAAATGCTATGGGATGAGTTCTTCAACCTCAAACCTCTCCCTAAATGCAGCTGTCAACCACAGTGTTTATGTGATCTCTTAGCTACCATAATATCCTATCAAGATGGTGATTGTGTCATCATATTTCTTAAAAGTTTGAATGAGTCTCTTGCAACTGTTAAATCTCACATCATGCTTATGGACCCCAACATAAAAAAAGTTTTTGACCAGGTTGCCCAACATAAAAGACAAGTAAATCTTACTTTCTAACACTCCCTCTCCATACCCTCTATTGAACCCCAAGCCTTTTATGCTAGGTTTGACACCAAATGATCTTTCTTTTCTAACAAGAAACCTGTATGTACCGTTTGTGGCAACAGTGGCCACAGAGAATCTAAATGTTATCGCAAACATGGCTACCCACCTAACTTTTCTCAAACTCCCAGAAACTCTTATTCCACTAAAGACAATCATCAGACTAGATTTAAAGCCATTAACCAAGTAAAAACTAACCTTGAAAATGTTGCAACAAATTTCACTAATTATCTTGTCTCAGAACTATCTCAGGACCCTCCAGGTTATCACCTCATTGCAGAACAATACTCTCAGCTACTCCAACTTCTACATAAAGAAGGAAATATCAAAGGAAAACTAGTCAGCGCTTCTTAAGTCAACACAATTTCTAGTGCTCAACAAGTTGTTTCCAACTCAATCTTACCTTTTGTTTTATGGTCATCCACATGGATTCTTAATTTCGGAGCTACATATCACATTATCTACTTCCTAGATAAGTTTTCCACCTACAGGGCAGTAGAAAATTTAACAGTTAGAATACCAAATAACGCCTTTGTCCTTGTCACACACATTGAGACTGTCCACATCTTTATTCTGACCTCACAAATGTTCTCTTTATGCTTATCTTTTCTTTCAATCTTATTTCCATTAGTAAACTCACTAAAGATTCTCAATGTCGACTAACTGTTTTTCCTAACTTATGCCAAATTCAGGACACCAAGTCAATGAAGACGATTGGTTTTGCTAGGCAAGTCAATGGATTATATCATCTCACTCCCCCTTCCTAAGACTTCAACTCCCTTCTATGCATTGCTTCAACACATCAAGATAACTTATGGCACAAAAGACTAGAGACACTTATTTAATCAAAGATCTAAAAGTCTATCTAAATATGATCCCTCTGTTACCTTTCAATTTATTGAATAGTGTGATGTCTGCCATTTTGCTAAACAGAGGAAAGTACCTTGCTCTACTAGTTTATCAATTTCAAATTCTTTTTTTGATCTTATTCATATTAATAGATAGGGCCCTTACCATACATCATCTATTCTAGGATATAAGCTTTTTTTAACCATTGTGGATGACCATAGTAGAATGACTTGGATATACATGATGAAACAAAAATCATAAACTAGAGACTTGCTCAAAATTAAGCGACTTCGAAGTGATAACGGCATAGAATTTTCAATGACAGAATATTATAGAGAAAATGGCATTTTACATGAAACTACCCGTGTTGAAACACCATAGCAAAATGGAAGAGCTGAAAGGAAACATCAGCATATTCTAAATGTAGCTGGAGCTTTGAAAATCCAAGCTAATCTACCCACTAAATTCTGGTCTAAATGTATTCTCCATGTTGTTTATCTAATCAACTGGGTTCCCTCCCCTCTCTTATCTTATAAATCCCCATATTCTGTCCTCTTTGGCACTAAACCTAAACTTGCCCCTTAAAGGTATTTGGCTGCCTCTGTTTTGCTTCCACTAAAGAAGCAAATAAAAGTAAGTTCGATACCAGAGCAAGAAAATGTGTGCTTCTTGGTTTTTCTACAAGTACTAAAGGTCACAAAGTTTTTGACTTAACTGCCAAAACCTTCTTTCTATCTAGAGACATCATTCTTTATGAGAACCATTTTCCATTTCTTGTTTCATTAGAAGAAACTTATTCTCCCTCTCCTATTTTACCTACCCCTTCCCTCCATCTTCTACTGATCCACTTCCCTCACCTTTACCCCCACCTATACCCTCTCCTTCTTCTCCTTCTCCTTCCCCTCCCTCTCTTTGCCGCTTAACAAGACAGTCTCACCCCTCTGCCTACCTTATAGACTATGACTGTCTTACGCTACCTCATACTTCTTCTCATCTTTTGTACTCTTTTCTCACATATAATAATCTATCCCCTCAATACCAAGTCTACTCCACTACATTGACAACTTTTAAAGAACCTAGAATTTATCAACAAGCAATCAAACATCAAGAATGGAGAGATGCAATGCAGGCAGAGCTAAAAGCTTTACAAGATAATAACACATAGGAGCTTACCTTCTTACCTTCAAATAAACGAGTAGTTGACTGCAGATGGGTCCATAAACATAAATTCATCACCGATGGCAGTCTTCAATTTTGCAAGAGCAGATTCGTCGCTAAAGGCTTCACTTAGCAGGAGAGATTGCATTATACAGAAACATTCTCCTTTGTTGTCAAGATCACCACCGTCTGTGTGTTGCTGACCCTGGTAGCTTCAAAACAATTGCACTTACACCAATTAGACATCAACAATGCATTTCTATATGGTGAACTAAATAAGGAGGTGTACATGAAACCATATGAAGGCCTTAACTTACCTCATCCAGATATGGTCTGTCATCTCAGAAAGAGCATCTACGAGCTCAAACAGGCTAACAGACAGTGGCACTCTAAACTGACCTCAGCTCTAATCTCCAATGGCTTCACTCAATCGACCTCCAATCATTCCATGTTCAAGAAAAGGCAGCACACTGACTTCATCTTCCTACTTGTGTACGTTGAGGATGTCCTTTTGTCCAACAACTCCCTTGTTCTCATCCATTCAACAAAAGCAGTTCCTCAGTGACACCTTCAAGATCAAGGACTTAAGATTTGCCAAATATTTTTTAGGTCTTAAACTAGCTTGTTCTTCCTCTGGTATTAACCTGTGCCAACATAAATATGTCATTGATCTTCTTCAAGAAGCAGGTTTTCTTCATGATAAACCAGTATCAACCTTGATGGTCGAAAACACAAGACTTACCGTTGATTGAGAACCAATAGTCGACATCACCTCCTATCGCTGCTTAGTTGGGAAGCTCATCTACTTGACCATCACACGGCCTAACATTTGCTTTGCCATCTAACAATTTTCATAGTTTCTCATTAAGCCCATGGTGTAGCATCTCCAGGCTGCTCATTGAATTCTTCGTTGCCTTAAGGGCTCTCCAGGTCAAGGTGTCCTGATAAGACTTTGCAAGTATATGGGTTTAGTTGCAACAATCAAGTGTCGATCCACAAAGACTAGGTCAAAGTACTAAATTTATGCCTTCTAAATTTGCTAAGCAATTGAATATGAAAGTTTATTTGTTAAGGAAGTATCAATACGGGATTAATAGAATTTAAGCTAATATTCTAGGAATTCATCCCAACAAAGAAATCATGTCATCCTTATGAAATAAAACATTGATCCAAGTACATTAACCCACTCTTATTAATTAATGTACATTAACCCACTCTTATTAATTAATTCTTTCGAAGTAATTGACGTGATGATTCCAATTTTTAAACTAGTTTCTTAGACCAAAATCGAATCCAACCCAATGAACACAATGGTTAATCTCAAGTACTCTTAATGAAGAATTCTATTTCTAGATTTTCTTTCAATTAAGTCTAATATAGTAATTCAGACATTAAACATCACTTTTTAGTACTTAGTTTAACATCTATCAACATTCAATAAGAAACCCTAGATTAGATAGATCAAATCAACATTAGATTAAATTACTTTACTAAAATCAGGACAACTTTGAATTAAGAAGTAAAAGCATAAGGTTTAATAAATAAATTCCAAGTTGAAATAAAACATCCAAGAATAAGAAAATTTACAGACTCATGATTGAGTTCAACTAAAGAGTAAAACCATAAACATGAACATCAAAGATAAACAACAAGTAAAAGAGGAGGGGAAAGAACTCCATCTGATTCTTGAATCTTGATTTCTCAATCTTCAAGTTTTCCCTTACAATTTATTCGGTCTTTCTCCTTTTTCTTCTTTTGTTTTCTCTCTAGATTCGACCCAAAATATCTCTCTACCCTTCCAATCTCGTTAGTTGCCTTTTTAACCACTGAAAACTGTCAAAAATCGTCGCATACGGGCTATATGACAATACACAGTCAGAAAGTGTTTTTCTCAGGTTTTGCCGCCTTCTTACTGTTGGACGACACGATCAATGTTAATTTATATAGCCTGACCGTGTACTCCTTTGATCTTCACCTCTTAACGGAAAACTTTACACAAGCTATGTATCTTTACACAGGTAGACCATGTATTCCTCTAGTTGTCTTCATTATCGTCCCAAAACATTTAAAAATACCAAAAACAAAGCAGCAGTACCAAATTCACAAAAACTAAAGGCAGTTTAACATTATTCAATATAAAAACAATGACAAAATATAGCTAAAATATATCAATAATATCGACTTATCATGTCCTCTTCTGTAGCGATTCTCCCCTCCAGCTTCGAGCCTTTTTTGACTCTAATTAAGGGATTTGTCTAGACTCCTGAAAGTCCATCATCGACTATTGTGTGTTTTTAGGAGCCTTGCTGAACTCTTGGAAGTCAAAGAAGCAACCCACCATCTCTAGAAGCTCTTCCGAAGCCGAGTATCGTGCACTCGCCACCACTGCCTGCCAATTGCAGTGGCTATCATATCTCCTCTCTGATCTAGACATTGACCATCCACAACTAACCTACCTCTACTGTGATAATAACTCATCGATTCATATTGCAGAAAATCCTATTTTTCACAAAAGAACCAAACATATAGAAATATATTGTCACCTGGTTCGTGAACGAGTTCAATTTAGTGTTCTTCACCTCCTTCTAATCGCCTCTAGTGGCCAGCTTGCCGACTTCTTCACAAAGGCTCTCCCTCAATTGTCTTTCCACATCCTTAAGCTCAAGCTAGGTGTTCTCCACAACATGTACCGCCTAGCATACGGCAGTGTGTCAAGCTCTCAAGAGAACTTCGACGATGATGAACCTTAGGGTATGTTTGGGAGTTTAGGATGGAATGGAATGGAATGGCAATTAATGGAACGGAATGGAATGGAGTGGAATGTGCCACTCTATTGTTTGGAAGTTTAAATAAAATAAGAGAGGTTTTGGAAGGCAAGCCATGTCATTCCATCCCTGACCCCCCAATTTGGGAGGTCACAAAATATTGGATTTGGATGGCAAAGGATGGCTTCCAAAGCCATTAATTGCCATTCCATCCTGTTTCAAAATAGACTCCCAAACAATGGCCTGAGTCATTTAGGCCATTCCATTCCATTCCCTTCCATCCCTCCACCCACATCCAAACATACCCTTAGGCTTCTTAAAACATTGTGTTTTTGTGTTTGGAAGACTAGGTTTACCCCTTATTGGGCTTCTTTCTTGGACTTGGACCAACAAGATCTTGGGCTCATCAACCTTTCAAAGACAACTTGTCCATTTTTCGGTTGTGTCTATGTTTATTGGTCGAGTCCTTTTATTCTCCCTATTTCTTTTTTCTTCACTTTTTTTCTTTTCTTTATTTCCTTAATTACTCTAATAGAATGTTGCTGCATTATTCTGTTAGAATTTTATGAGCCACGTGTATAAATATATGTACGTAGATATCTATCTCGGTTATAGACCTAATAAAATGTGATCTAACTTTAGTAAATTAATTGGGTCTACAGAAATAGTCATTAATTATTAGTAGGAGCCTGATGTATAGAAGCTCATTACGAGTTATTGTGGTTAATGGACCCACAATGACCAGTAAGTTAAAACTAACTATAAATAGGGTTATGGTCCCTAAGTCAGATTCCGCTTGACATTTTCTCTGAAAATGGTTCTGTTAGTTTTCTATGTTCTATAAGGAGAATTCATTCAGTTTCTGAATCTTGGCTTGGAAGAGCATAAATCCATCAAGTTTTGCTGTTTACACTTTCGTCGTGTATTGGATTAAGGTTAGTGTTCTTATTTGAACATATATCATTGTTTATTCGATTTGAGTGTGATTTTGATTGATTAAATGTTTCGAAATTTGATTATGATAATCATAAGGCTAAATTTCTAACAAGTGGTATCAAAGTCTCATCACGTAGATTATTTCAACATGATATTCAGTTTCATTTTTCACTCTGTTCGATATGTTTATAGTAGTAAACATGAATTACAAATTTATCATTTGAGATTTCAATTATATTAGGTTGTTGCTTATTATGTTCTTAATTATAATATGCCAAGATAGAACTTAATTGGGTAGAAATGTTTTGGTTTCTTGATTATCTTAGTCTGTGATGAATTAGAAAATAAGTAGACGTTGCTGTTATTGTTGAAAAATTGTTTCATTCATTTTAGAAACAATTTTTTTGCCTCAAAAGTGATGAAATATCACTAATAATCATTAAAAATCTGTAAATATTTTTGCAGACCCGTTTTTCTTATTTGGGTCATTTATTGGGTTTCATAACCCATCAGAGGTCAAGGACAAGACCGTTTCATTTTTGGTCAGGAGTTATCCTGACCGTTTTTGCAGTTTTGTTTTGGCCAGGGACAAGAACGTTTTTGCAGTTTTGTTTTGGCCTGTGTGTTTATGACTTCTTACGCGTGTTTTCTCTTGAACTTATCATAGTTTCGCTCTTATTATTATTAAAGTCTCCCTATTAATGGAGACTCACCATTTACGTAATCAAAATGGTAATACACTAGATATGGGAATCGAACCCAAATCTAAGCGGTGAAGAGCCCTGCGCTCTACCAACTGAGCTAGACCGTGCATGCTACTACTTCTGTACATGCATATAAAATATAGTTCTTGATGATTATATAATATTATTATAGACTAAGGTTATAATTTCGTAATAATTAATTGAAGTCAAAATTTGGGGTTTATAGATTGTCCATTTTTAAATTATAATTAAATTACCTAAATTTATCTAAATTTTTTATGTTTATCATTTTGAATTAAATATATTGAACCGATATGTTGCAAAAGTAACCTTTATTGGATAAAATTTATTAATTTAGAATGATAATGCGTATTTCATCTATGCAGAATAATTGACCCAAAGGAAGGTTATTTTGGCCAGATGACTAGTAATTTAATTTTATCTATGAGAAATAATCGGCCCAAAGGAAGCTTATTTTGGCTAGATAGTAAGTAAATTTTTATAACATCACTGCGAAATAATCAGCCTAAAGGAAGGTTATTTTGGCACGATGGGTAGTATTAAATTATGTGAAGCATTTGGCATAACATGCTGACAATGCGTCGGTTCAAAAAAATGCACATTATTAGGCCGTTTTAGTTTCAATATTTTTACTATGACCAAGAGGACCACTTATAAATTATTATTTTTTTTCCAAAGACTGAATAATAATATTGTGCTAGGGATCTTGTAATCACCCCTTTACAAATTTTGCTATTTTGACTTGTTAACTAATCCTAAGCATTTTATTTTGTTTTCTTTCTTAAAGTGTCATCAATTTCTACCAACATGAACAATATTCCCATGCATAATGGCACAATCTTCAAGAAATGGAAGGAGCATATAATGATTGTACTTGACTGCATGGATCTACACTTTGCATTTAGTTTTGAACGTCCTGCAGCTTTAACCAGCATTAGTACCGCTGATCAGATAGCTGCATACAAGAAGTGGGAACGTGCAAACCGGATGAGTCTGATGATCATGAAGCATTCCATTCTGGACTCCATAAGAGGTGGAATTCTTGATGAAATTGATGCTAAGAGTTTTCTTACGCAAATTTTTTACTGATTCACTGCAAATAAAAAGGTCGAAATAAGCACTGTACTAACCAAGCTTGTTTTAATGCACTATAAGGGAAAAGGAAACATCAGGGAGTATATAATGAAAATGTCTAATCTTGTCAGAAAGCTAAGGGAACTTAAGTTAGAGTTGTCTGATGACATACTCGTGCACTTAGTTTTGATTTCCCTTCCTACATAATTCAGTCAATTAAAAGTCTCCTACAATACTCAAAAGGAGAAGTGGATCCTCAATGAGCTTATAGCTCAATGTGTGCAAGAAGAGGAGAGGCTGAAACAAGAGAAGATTGAAAGCGCTCATTTAGCAACAATTTCTCAGGGAAATTACAATAAGAGGAAAAGGAAGAAAGGTAAAGAAACTACAAACTCTGGAACAGTGTAAGGTGCACAAAAAAACAGAATATGGCTATTCTCTATTTCTTTTGTAAGAAACTGGATTACGTAAAGAAAGAATGTACCAAGTACACCAACTGGCGTGTTAAGAAAGGTATATTTCTCAACTTTGTTTGTTCTGAAGTTAATTTGGCTTTAGTACCAATTAACACTTGGTGGATGGATACCGGTGCTACCACTCAAATAAGTGTCACTATGCAGGATTGCCTTAGGAGCTAAAAGCCAACTGACGGTGAAAAATACATCTATGTGGGAAATGGCAACACAACTGCTATTGAAGGTATTGGTTATTTTAGAATTAAATTAGAGTCTGGTGTTTATTTAGATTTAAATGAAACTTTTGATGTGCTGTCGTTTAGACATAACTTAATTTCTATTTCTAATGTGGACAACTCTAGTTACTTTTGTCTATTTGGAAATGGTAAATGTGTTGCTTCTCTAAATTTTCAAGTTGAAGCAAGTAGCACTTGTGTTGACAAACTATACAAACTAGATTCTAAGACAACTAATCATTATGAATATAGCACCTCTTTACCGCAAGGTACACATCGGGACACCCGGAGGTCATTCCGGTATATAACCTACGATAAGGGCGAGCTACGTTCGATCACTACATTCACTTCACATGGCATCATATCAATATTCACTTATAAAGCATCAATAGAAAAACCACAATATTTTAAAAACCAACCTTTTCCTCATTTCATTTCATAAAACCCGAACGTCTACATTGTATCTTTCAACATTTCTATAAGTACATCATCAAAACCTAATACAAAAGTACTACATGAAAGAGGAAAATATACACAATTTAACTAATTTGTCCCAAAAATCCTAGCTGATCGACCTTTGAGCCATAACTTCCCTTGCCAATCACAATCTACACAACTGGTAGAGCCTCTCAGTAGCTAGAGTCGCCTCTCGGTCCTAAAAAGATAACGTTGCAATTTTGGTGAGTTTGACGAACTCAATGAGGTATCCATCATCGATGGTTTACTGAATTCATGTAACACACCAATTCATATAACATGTAATCCACAATTTTGCATAATAGGTCATGTAACACATTTTCACTCAAGCATAAGCAATTACCCATTTTAATCAATCAAACATACTTATCAAAATGCATATAAAATGCTTATGAGACACTTTTTCAACGGTTACATTGTTGTGACCGATTGCCTGAACTATCCCGTATCTATTTTGGTTACCGGACTCATTACTAACTGTTCCTTATCTGATGAGGATACAGGGCTCATTATACATAGTAAGCCTTAGGCTCTTAATTACTTTTGAGCTCGACGCTCATTTTCACTCATTGAGCTTTAAGCTCTGATCGGTGGCTACTCTGATAACAACTGCCATTATCTGATTTTGCATTCATGTATGAGATGCACGTACCACAATCACTCACATTATAAAGCACTTAGGTCTTCACATTCACATTTAAGTAACACTTCAATATCTCAATCCACATTCACATTCATCGGACCTTTTATTCAGATTCCACAATTAAACACATTCAAAATTTTCATGAAAAACATAAATTAAGAAAATAACTAATTGAGTGAGACTGCCTAGGTTACTCACAAGTTACTCCCGAAGTTAAAGCCTAGAAGATCCGGCAATGTCTGGAGGTTGACGTTCCAGTTGCTCCTCTATCACAAATAATATACATAACATCACAATTTGTAAAATCATAAGTATTCAATAATGCATATGTATGAAATAAATTATGTACAATGCATATTCATGATAATTTCGGGTATCAATCCATCAATTACCTCACACATTCAATCTTATATTAAAACTCATCTAAGTATAATTCATACTTAGGTTTATGCCTCACTAAAATCATTAAGATCGCAATTCATTTCCCATTGGCTTACTTTCATATTTTTCCATGAGACTCTTTCGGGTCTACTGTTCATGTTAAATTAGAGCGTGTGTTGGACCCCGAACTTTTCTTAAAATTTTGAAGTATAAATTGACATTAGATGAGGAATTTGTGGTGAATTATTCCTGTGCAAAGAAAAAGACAATTCAAGAATGTGAATTGTTATATGAGATTAAGGTAGGTGAATTTAACAAGTTGAGGATGAGAGTGTATATGTGTGTATGCTTTTGTTATTGATGTTTATGTTTGATGGACTAAAATGGTTCTTTGAGTTTAAATGGAATTGATAGTGAATGATTTGTTTTCAAATGGAATTGAAAAGCAAGAAATGAATAATGAAAGAGTTAGATTTTGGAGAATTGAAAATATGAAATTTTGAAGATGAATAGTAGCAGAAAGTGAATTTGTAAGCTGAAATTTTTGTGAATTTTTTTAGGATGATTTAGGCAGAATTTGATAAAATAATCTTCATGAAATTTGTAGCTTATGTTGAGAGCTTTTTATCGCCATAAAGTATGATATTTTTTTATATCGGGATTGAAAGTTATGATCATTCGAATTTAAGTGTATTTTGTGTTGTGTTTGGAAAATGCTCATAAGTGTAGGATTTTATATGCAGTGTTTTGAGGAAAATTATAGATTGATATGTTTTGAATTGAGTTAAGTGGTCTACATGAAAGTTGTAGCTTGTCTTTCAATCTTTCCGACGCTATAAAGTATGCAATTTTTAGATGTGGGAATTGAAAGATGTGAATGTTTGAAATTTGGATATTGTTTAGGTGATTTTTAACATGGCAGAAACTTTGATTGAAAAGTTGACCTAGTTAGAGGTTGAAATTGCCTTTAAGTGCTTCATGAAAGTTTTATATTATGTTTTGATCTTTCTATTGATGTAAAGTATGACAATTTTGGACGATGGAATGTGAAGTTATAATTTTTAGAAGTTTCTGTTACTGTTTGGCATGATTATAAGTGGACTAAAACTTTGAAGTGGTTTTTGACTCCCTTAGATGCCAAATTGATTTTTATATCCTTCATGAACATTTTAGGTTGAATTTTTATCTTTTCATTTATATAAAGTATGACATTTTTGGACCTTGGAGTTGAAAGATAGAAATTTTAGAAGTTATGTGACTGTTTAGGGTGACATGATTTTGGACAGAAACTTTGAGGGAGATTTTGACCCCTTTTGAGATGGAATTGATTTTTAAATTCTTCATGGAAGTTGTATATCTTTCTTTTAGCTTTCTATTGATACCAAATTTGTAAATTTTGGATTTCTGAATCAAAATTTATGGAGTTTGGAAGTTGAAATGTTGGTGTAGGAAAAGGGTCGCAGGTCCACTAGAATGTGGCGATCGGTCGGCCAGAATGAGGCGATCGATTGGTCAAAATGTGGCGATCGGTCGGTCAGAATGTGGCGATCAGTCAGTTAAAATGTGGCGACTCTGCTGGTTCGCCAGAATGTGGCGATCGTGCATGCGCATGATCGCCACTTCCCATTTTGTTTAAGGAGGATTATTTTCTAAATACACTTCACTCTTTTGGCTATAACTTTTTCGTCCGACATCCGATTGACTTGATTTTTGAAGCATTGGATTCCTAAGACATACCTCTATTTGTCAATGGAAAATTGTGGATTTTTGAGATTAAATTGAGGAGATTGATTGAATCAAAGTGAGAGGATTGATTAAAGAGATTGAGTTGGAAAATTTTCTGAACATGGTTCAGTATTTTGGTAAATTCTTGGTCTGTGGAGATCCAATTAAGTTGATTCTTATTGAAAAATAAACTAGAGACATGGGGATACAAGTTATCTGAAGACATTGAATTTTAATTTAGCTTCTAAGACTTTCAATTTCTGAATTGAAGTTGGGTTTAATGTTCAGTCTTGGATTAGTAAGAGCTGAAAGTATTTTGGC
>JANZLD010000001.1:31857714-31868581 GCA_026413575.1 Erythroxylum carthagenense
AAGAGCACCTACGGGTGGAGGAGAACCTTTTTAAAACTTTCAAAGTGTTTTGTTTTAAAGCCTCCCAAGGAGAAATCATAAATGACTCACCAACTTAAGATATTTATATAAACAAATGAAAAAAATGACTAAGTAGGCAAGTGACATCTGTCACTTGCCACTTGTCCTAGTTTTTGATTTCCGGTTCCAAATTCTACTCCAATTTCTTGTCAAACTCCAATGGCTTAATTTAATAATTCCTAACATCATATCACTAACTTTCCAGTGCCATTAGCCAGTCACTTCTAGTACAGGAAACCCACTTAGTTAGTCAGTTGGAAATTTTCCGGTCTGGGCAAGAACCCCAAAAAATTTCAGAAAAATTCTTGAAATTCCCTAAAAATATGAAACACACAAAAATTCACTCCAATTCATTTTTCAAACACAAATAACACATTTTTTTCGATAAACATATATGCCGGGAAATGTCATGAATGCATGTACAATCATGTGCGTACACAAAAATTACAGTTTATACATATCTGGAGGCCATATTAGGCATGATCGTGCTGAGATACGTTTTCACACTCATATCCCTTTCCAAATTACCGATTTACACTTTCCATCGATGATGGGATGTTACAACATATATCACATATTTGTATATTATTTAAATGCCATAGGGCATTTTTTCTTGCTTCATTATTTCTTGTTTATATGAAGTTATATCTTTTTCAATAAATTCTTTATAAATTTTGTTGGTAACTACATGAAAAGCTTTTATTGGTTCAATAGGGTTAAGAAATTCAATAGCATTTTTTATTCGTATTTCGTTGTCTAATAAAAAGTTTAATACTATACCAATAGTTTTATAAGTAATAAAATTCCATAAAGTACTAATATTTGTTAAGCCTTTAAAAAGTTTTTCTAATTGAATGACTAATGCTAATTTGTTAGACTATTCAAGTAAAATGTTTCTAGAAATAAAATGCAGTATAAATTAAGGATTCTATCTAGTCCTAATGTTATATGTTTTGGTTTATATTTTGTAGGAAATTTTCATATCTTATTGTCTTTTTTGTAATATCCAAAATGATTTAATTCTTCTTATTATATAGGATTATAATTCCAGTTATAACTAGGCTTATTTTCTCTTTTCCGTTTTTCTCCTTTTTAACTTGTTTCAGGTTATTCTTCTGGTTTTGAACCTCCTGATTTTGGTTGATCCATATATATTTCTTGTTGATTGGATTCATAACCATAAATTATTTCATCTCGATCAGTAATAGGTTTTATAAGTTCTTATTTTAAAGACTTATTTTCGTTATTTAGTGTAAGTTTATTTACTAATAGGGTAATTTCTTCCAATTGATCTTTAATATTTTGTTCTATATTTTCCATCTTCTTAAAAGGTAGATTTTAACAAAGTTTGAATTGTAGAAAGATGTATATAACCAATTTTATGTCTTTTTTCTTTAGAAATATTTTGTAACTGTATATAAATTTGTTCTTGTCTATTAAACTTATGTGAATGTGTAGTGCCCCCTTACCGTAGGGTACACATTGGGACGCCCGGAGGTCATTCCGGTACATAACTTACGATAAGAGCGAGCTATGTTCTATCACTACATTCACTTAACATGGCATCGTATCATAATTCACTTATAAAGCATCAATAGAAAATCACAATAATTTAAAACTAACTTTTTCCTCATTTCATTGCATAAAATTTGGAAGCCTACATTGTATCTTTCAACACTTACTACATGTACATCGTCATCGCCTAATACAAAAGTGCTACATGAAAGAGGAAAATATTCAAAGTCTGTCTAATCTGTCTAAAAATTTTAGCTGACCGACCTTTGAGCTACACTACTGGTACAGCCTCTCAATAGCTAGAGTCATCTCTCGGTCCTGAAAAGACAACGTTGCAATTTTGGTGAGTTTTGCGAACTTAATGAGGTAACCATCATCGATGGTTCACTCAATTCATGCATCGCATCAATTCACAAAACATATAATCACATAGTGAACTTTACATAAATTTCACATTTTCACTTAAGCATAGGCATTTCTTTTCAACAAATATACTTAACAATGTGCATATGAGGTGCTCATGAGACACTTTCCAATTATTACATTGTTGTGACCGAGTGCCTGAACTGTCCCATATCTATTTTGGATATTGAGCTCATTAATATCTGTCCCTTATCCATTTGGGGGATATAAGGCTCATTTTACATAGTGAGCCTTAGGCTTTTAATCACTTTTGAGCTCGGGGCTCATTTTCACTCGTTGAGCTTTAAGCTCTGATTGGTGGCTACTCTGGTCACAACTACCATTAACTGATTATGCATTCATGTATGGATTGTATGTACCACAATCACTCACATTATAGATCACTTAGGTCTTCACATTCACATTCAAGTAGCACTTTAATATCTCAATCCACAATCACATTCATCGGACCTTCTGTCCAGAATCTACAATCAAACAAATTCAATTATCATTCAAAACATAATTTAAGCAAACAAGTAATTAAGTAAGATCATCTAGGTTACTCACTAGTTGCTCCCGAAGCGATTGCCTCGAAGTCCCGACAATGTTTGGAGGATGATGCTCAATTCAATCCTCTATATTAAACAACATACACATATATCACAATGTGCACAATTATGATTGTTCAATAATGTACATATATGAAATGAATTATGTACAATGCATGTTCATGATAATCCTAGTTATCTTTCCTTTAATTTCATTACAAAATCATTCCCATATCAAAACTCATCTAATTATAATTTATATTTATATTTATGCCTTGCTAAAACCATTAAAATCTCTATTTCTTTCTCATTGACTCTCTTCAGAATTTTTTTCCAAGTCACACTTTTGAGTCTACTATTCATATTCAATCAAAAAGTGAAAACCATGTAATTTGGTCATACTCTCTTCTAGAAAAGTGTTCCTCTATGTCTTATCTTTCCACTGATACTGAAATTACTTAATTTGGTTCAGTAATTTGGAAGATATGTCTAAAAAATTATCAGGTTGTTCATATTCAAAAATAGTGTACTATGCATAACTTCCATCAAGAAATTCAACATCTTAGAGAACGAATCAAAATTCTACTTCTTGAGACAATTTGTAGGCCTATATCTCTAGGTTACTCCAAATTAAAAATCATCTCATTTGGAATCCTATAGGTCAAGATATAATCAAAATGTAGGAACATGTTTAGTAAAATATCTAGTTCATGCTCTTCCAACCGATACCCTTACCTCAATTAAATTAATCTTTTACAAGTCAAAACCAAAAGCTATAATTTTTATAGAGAGATATAGAAATGTGTTATGAATCTAATGCTTCAAAAATCAGGTCATTTGGAGGTCGGACAACAAAGTTATGGATGAAAGAATCAAACAAGGTTTAGTCCACATAAGACGAAGCAGATAGCAGACGAAGCCAAGAAACAAACGAAGAAAAAAACATACGAAACAGAAAGCAAATGAAGCCAAGAAGCAGAAAAAATAGAAAGCAGACGAAGCTAAGAAGTAGACGAAGCAAAAAGTAGACAAAATAGAAAGCAGACGAAGTCAAGAAATAGACGAAACAAAAAGTAGACGAAGCCAAAAAGCAGACGAAGCAAAAAGCAAACGAAATAGAAAACAAATGAAGCCAAGTCAACCTAAGACAATACAGATGGTCAACTTAAGACGAAGCAGAAGTCAACCTAAGATGATATAGATGGTCAACTTAATACAAAGCAAAAGTCAACCTAAGACGATATAGATGGTCAACTTAAGACGAAGCAGAAGTCATCCTAAGACGATACAAATGGTCAACTTAAGATGAAGCAGAAGTCAACCTAAGACGATACTATCTATACTCCTCAACTCAAAAACCTTTTTCTTGAACATCTCTAAGTCTTTGTCAACTCTCGTATAAACACCTATATATTCATACATACTCAGTGAAGAAACAGAGCATATCACCTTTCCATATCTAACTCTCTACATTAATCGTATACATCATTTCATTGTTATTTCAACTCTAAGAGCCATTTCCACAACAATTGATCACTAACAATCCATCAAAAATCAAATAACACCATATCCCCAATTTTCACCCCCTTACACAGTGTTCAAGAATATAAATATACGTAAATGCCATGATTATGCACTGACAATAAATTCATCAATTTTATTTCAAAAATCCACAACTCTAACAATTTTATTTACTACTTGTTAGATCTTGAACTTTTCTTGAAAGTTAGAAATATTGAATGAGAAATTTTGGTGATTATTCATGTGTAAAGAAAAGAAGAATTCTTGAATTTGAAGTGAAGTAGAAAAGATAGTTATGTACAAGATGGGTTACATGTGAAATATTGAAAGTTATAAGTTGAAACATGTTCATTGAGTATGCTTCGGTATTTTAGCCATAACTTTTTCTCTAGTTATTCAAATGAGATGATTCTTGATTTGGACTAAACTAGAGAAATAGGGATACAACTTATCTGATGAAATTAAGTTCTAATTTGGTCTTAAAGAATTTCAATTTTTGTATGGAAGTGGAGCACAAAATATTGTTTCAGTATAAGAGTAGTTCAGAAATGTTTGGGGTATAACTTTCAGATTTTCAGACCAAATTGCATGATTTTGGTGTCATTAGAAAATTAAGACAATGAGGAACATTTTTTCTAGAAAAAAGTGCTATCAAATTCCTTCAATTACATGATTAGAAAAAGGTCTTGACTTTTGGAAGGAGTTAGATTTAAATAATTTTGAGGTATTGATAGATCAATTATGTTACTTTGTGAAGTTAATTAGCATGTTAATATGAGCAAGACTTTATGACATTGGTTAATTGAATTAAGTAGTAAGAATGTGTATGTATGAGGGCTTTTTAGGAAGATCACTTAAGCCATTTAAGTTGCAAGGCATGTAAGGAAGGGTATAAGGGTCTTTGTACAATCATTAATGGCATAATTGTAATAGGAAGGGTTGTTTGGCTTTTAAAGGAGAAGCATGAACGAAAATGGGAGAGAAAAACAAAGAGAAGAGAGAAGAAGGAGAGAGAGATCGTGGAGAAGAGGAGAAAAGAAAGAAAGCCATGTTAGGTTTTGATTTTTCTTGGTCTTGAAGAGTGATTTTGAAGTTGCTCAAGAAGGGAAAAATGAAGAGGAAGATTAGAGCCTTCTTTTGATTCAAGAAACTCTTCATTTGGTGAAGATTCAAGGTAAGCTTATGTTTAATATTTTGGACTTTTGAGAAGATTTTAGTTCATATAGCTTAAGAAATGTATGGGTTTAAGGATTATATGATCAATTTTAGTGAATATGTCTTGTGGGTTTGTCAATTAGAATGTCTATTGATGTGGGGATTTTTGTCAATGTTAAAGAAAATCAAGGAAGAAAAGAGGAACAAGGGAAGTGGACATCTTTGATCAAGATTATGAGCAAGGAAATAAGGTGGGTTTCATGTTTATAATTAGATAATAAGCTATTATGTTTTCTTTTTAGTCAAAAGAATAAAATGATTTCTCATTGCTTTATCATTGTGGCAATTGTTGCTTTTGAATGATTTGTGAAATTGCTACATGTTTTGGTGTATGAATTTTGGATGATGAATTGTGATATGGAAATGATTTTAAAAAGACTTTATGGTTGTCAAATTGAGTTTCGGAAATGCATATGAAATATGTTATGTTCATGAAAGACAAGTTTCCAAAATGTTACCATTTGGGCAATTAGTTTTCAAGCATGAATTACATGTTATGTGGGTTTATGGTGGTCCCCTAAGTATGTCAAGTGTACTTGTCTAAAGGCTTCTCCCACGTGCTCGCTAGTGGCATGGAGCTCCCTCGCGGACTCCCATAAGCTCACGGCTACGCAAAACCATTATGTGGGATTGCGTTAGTACGTTCTGTTCATGGCTACACAGGACCCTTAAGGGAAATGTGTAGTACGTTATGTTTTAGATCCACCCAAACCATTTCTAATGTGCTTATATGTTTATGAATTGTGAAAAAGTTGAACAATGCATGACTTGTGTTGTTGTGATTTTGATTACATGACAAGAATTTTGAGAAAACTTGTGTTTTATGATTCAATAAGAATTTTCTATGAGAATGAACTTTTTGAACAGTTTTGCTTGTTATTCATTATAAACATGTTACCCACTAGCTTTAAAAGCTCAACCCCATTCTCTTTCCCCTATTCAGGTGATGAGCAAGAGATCAAGTGAAAGTGAACCAAGGCATAAATCCGAATTTGCATGTTTTGTTTTGTTTTGGAGTGATTTTTGTAAACAAAGTTGTAATTGTATTTTGAGAAATTATCTTTCAAGTATCTTGTGTAATTTGGAGATTTTGGAATATTAATGCATTGATGATGTAATATGCCTGGAAATGCCATTAAAGTTTGTAAAACTCTTAATTTATGATGTTAATGAAATGTATTTGTGTATGGACATGAAATGTGAATTTGTGTGTGGATGAAGATGATGAATGTTGAGCATAAATGGTTGGTGTATATATATATATATATATATAGATATATACACGTTAGTGAGATGTTATGGAAAAGACACATAGGAATTATGAATGATGAGATATAGATAGATGTGATAATTCAAATGAGCTAAGATTTAAGAATGGATGAAGAAAAGTTGGAATTTAAATGGTTATAAGATGATCTGGAGTTGAAATATGAATTGATTATGGCTGAGGTTAAGTTGGAATTAGGTGCACTTGAGGAAGTACTAAATTGAGATGATGAATCTTGAACATGAGCTATTGTTATATATATACATAAGTGAGATATTATGAAAATGAAAGATAGGATTTTATGGATGATGAGAATTGAATGCAAGTGATGAATGAAGTGAGTAGATGATAGAGAGTTTGATGGAATAATATTGATAGTTGAAATCATTATGAATGATATAGTAATAGAGGAAGTGAATTTGGGATAATTTCAAGTTTTCATGAGGGTAAATTTTATAAACAGACACCAGAGAAAATCCGGAATAATCTATATAGAATTAGCCAAAGTTTCCTTCATGAAAGTTGTATCTTGTCTTCTTATCTTTGCAATGGTATAAAGTATATGATTTTTGGATATTGGAGTTGAGAGTTATGGTCAATACAAATTAGAATGTCATAAAGGACATATATCCTGAATAATTAGAGTATATAAAGTGATATCGATCTAGAAAGAGTTGAATTTGGGAAGATTATGAGGAAAGAGGATGATAGAATGGGTTTAGGATCCTTTGGAGGGGTCTTGGAAGGTGAAAATTTTGTTTCACCCGAAGGTTACATGGCCTGCCCGTGTAAAATCACACAGGTCGTTTGTTTCCAGCGCTGGAGCACAATTCCACCCGAAAGTTACACGGCCTGCCCGTGTGAATTCACACGGTCCCTGTTTTCACCATCTAAATGATGGAATTTCATTTTGGAGTTCTTAAAAAAGTTTTAGATCTAGAAGTCTAATTTCTAGTGGTCTAAGAACGAACTCAATATGACATTTATAGAAAAAGTTATGACAATTGCGCCAAGATAGGTACAAAATGACTAAGGTCATAAACATGTTAGATTCGTTTGGCCATAACTTCTTTGTCCGACCTACGAATGAAGTGATTCTTGAGGTGATTGATTCCTAAGACATTTATCTATCCGTGCATGAAAATTTGGATCTTTTGTTATTGATTTAACAAAGTTTGATGGAAAGAAAATGAGAGATCGATTGGAAGAGCATAACGGGGTTATGAATATACGTTGGATTTTTAAGCATATCTTGAGCTATAAATCTCCGATTGAGGTGATTCTTCCTTCAAAGTAAACTAGAGACTTAAAGCTATAATTTATTTGAAGAAGTCAAATTGAAATCTTGGTTTGAAGATTTCCAAATTCTATTCAAAAATAGGAGAAATGAGTTTGAGTATGGTGACTAATTTACATGGGCATGCCATTGAACAAATTGTGAGGAAAATTATCAAGAATTTATGAGAGCAAGAGTTGGGTTCCAGAATCGATGCCCAATAGTTATGGTATCAGAGCAAGAGTTGGATTCTGGAATCAAGCAGGACCCAACACTACTTACTTGTTGAAGACTCCAAAAGCTTCAACTATCTTCAAACCCTAACTCTATACAAACTCATGTAAACCACTATGAACACTAACCAACTTTTGGTTTTTCTTAAGGTAGAAGAAACACTTAGCAGTAAAGGAAGTGGTGAGGGATATGAAAAATCAAAGTTAACTCTCAGAAGGAATTCGATGGAAGACTTTGGGTATGGGAAGAAATTCGAAGAAGATCATAACAAAGAAAGAACTTAGGAAAGAACAAACCCCTTTTTAACTCTCGGATAACTCAAACTTACTTCTGAAAAATAATAAAGGCAACTTTACACTTGTCACTTTTCCTAAGATCTAACTCTAACTAAGTTTCTTTTGAAAATAACTCCCTTAATTCTCTTTGCAATCCAACTATCTCCAAATCTTCTTTTGATTTCTTTTCCCCTATTTTCTATAATCTTTCTTCGAAATGTATTCCTAAATTCACAAAAATTCACAATTCTCACAATCCTACTGACCATTAATATTTTCAACATAGATAAATTAAAAAATTTACTAAATTTTCAAAAATCACAATTCAATTTAATTATACTCGGAATCATTCATGAATATGTGTACAATTATTTTCATGTGCAAAACTTTCACTATTCACGTATATATATATGGCATATTATACATAAGCATGAAGAAGCATTTCTAAACCTCTCATAAATCACCTATATTTACTATTCTAACCTCCCACAGGTGATGGGATGTTACAACTCTCCCCTCCTTAAAAGAAATTTCATCCTCAAAATTCTTGTCTGTTTACTCGAACAGGTGGGGATATTGCCTCCTCATATGCTCCTCTGTCTCCCAAGTTGCTTCCTTAGTTGAGTGGTTCCTCCAAAGGAATTTCACTAATGTAATGACCCTATTCCTTAACTACTTGATCTGTAATCCCACAATCGTAATCGACTCCTCGACCTATCATAAGTTATTAGCAACCTTAATCTCTTGAGTTAGTATCACATGTGTCGGATATGATCGATATCTTCGGAGCATACTCACATGAAACACATTATGTAATTGAGACATCTGATTTGGTAAAGCCCGTTTATAAGCCAAAGGTCCGATCCTCTCAGTGATCTCATAAGGACCAATGTACCTAGGGCTCAACTTGCCCTTTTTACCGAATCTCAAAACTTCCCTCCAAGGTGACACTCTCAAGAATACTCTTTCTCCCATGCTATACTCCATATCCCATTGGTGTTGATCCACATAACGGTTTTGTCTATCATGAGCCGCTTTGATTCAGCTTCAGATCAATTTCACCTTATCCACTGGGCCTTCAACTATTCTTAAGACCTCTTCATCCCAATACAATGGCAACTTACATTTTCTATCATACAATGCCTCATACGGTGCCATTCCGATACTAGTGTGATAATGATTGTTATATGCAAATTCTATCAACACTTTGTACTGATCCCAAGATCCTTGAAACTCCAATACACAAGCTCGAAGCATATCCTCAACAGTCTTTATTGTCCTCTCACTTTGTCCTTCTGTTTGAGGATGAAATGCAGTATTGAAGTTCAACTTAGTACCTATAGCAGATTGTAAGCTCTTCTAGAACCTCGAAGTAAATTTGAGATCCCTGTCTGATACTAAGGACACTGGAACTTCGTGCAGTCTCACCACCTCATTCACATATTTTCAGGCTAACTGATTAAGTGAGTTATTCTCTCTCACTGGTAAGAAGTGGGTTAACTTAGTCAACCGGTCCACTATGACCACCCATATAGCATCATATTGCCTCGAAGTCTTGGGCAAACCCATAATGAAGTCCATAGTGATTCATTCCCATTTCCACTCCGAAATGGGCAATGAATGGAGTTTTTCTACCAGAGCCTCGTGCTCAGCCTTAACTGGCTGGTATGTCATACATCTAGATACATACTCTGCCACTTGCTTTTTTCATTCTAGGCCACCAGAAATGCTGCTTCAATGTGATATACATCTTGGTTATACCAGGATGCATAGCATAGGTGACCATATGGGCTTCCTCAAGAATCTCCTTCCTCAGATCATCCACATTAGGCACACACAGCTTCTATCTCAACCATAATGTCTCTTCCCTTAACTCAAACTCAGAATTCAAATTCATCTTTACTTTCTCTATAAGCTTCACCATATTAGGATCTTTGCTATGTACTCTTCTGATTATGTCATATAGCATCGGTCTCAACTTCAATGTAGCAATGAAGGACCTATCCTGCTCTAGATTCAACTCCACATTCAAAGCTCTCAAGTGAATTAAACTAGGTAATCTCGATAACTGAATCTGAGCTGCACTGATATTATACTTCCTGCTCAAAGCATCTGTCACCACATTAGCTTTCCCCGAGTGGTACTCAATAGTGCAGTCATAATCCTTCAATAACTCAATCCATCTTCTCTGCCTCAAGTTCAACTCCCTCTGACTCAGCAAATATCTCAAACTCTTATGATCTATGTATATCTGGAAGGTCTCTCTATATAAATAATGTCTCCAAATATTTAGAGCAAAGACAACTGTAGCTAACTCTAAATCATGTACTGGATAATTGATCTGGTGAGACCTTAACTGTCTTGATGCATAGATGATCACCTTGCTATGCTGCATCAACACACATCCCAATCCATGATGCGCAAGATCACTGTATACAATATATCCTCTGGTCCCTGATGGAATAGCCAACACCGGTTGTAACATCCCACCTCCTATAGGAAAGGGTATTTTGGTAATTAGGATGGGTTCGGGATATTAAATTATATCTCGGCA
>JANZLD010000001.1:31930666-31950708 GCA_026413575.1 Erythroxylum carthagenense
TTGTCTCACCAATTTCTTTCTCATTAATATTCATTTTAATATTTCTAATTATCATCAAAAGTTCGGGGTCCAACAATGATTGCTCTAACATGCCATTCCCATAGGGTATATTCTCAGATAATTTATGGATGTTCGGGCATATGCACTATAGAAGTAGTTTTTTACAAATTGTGTGTGAAGAAGAATTTAAGGGCGAGCTTGAAGTAGAAAAGGCTATATCTTTCTGCTTGGAGGTAAATACTGAGTTTCATTTGTTGTTGAGAATGACTCTTTACTTTTACCTAGTAGGATAGAGGAATCAAACAAGGAAGAAGTAGGTGGAGAGACATTCGTGATCTTTCCAGAATACATGGACTTGGTAGAGATTAAGAGTTTGAGGATGGGGAAGATGTTGAATGGGAATGATTATTAACCAAGTCCCTATCTCGAAGAACATCACATAAAGGAACTGCATGTGCCACCAGAAGATCATAATTTTATCACGAGAGGGAAGTGTGGAGTCGAGCCAGTGACCTTAAACAAAGGCACTTCTTAGGAGGCATCCTAAGGGAAGTAAGTTTCTTTTCCTTTAAAATTTTTGCATTTAGTTTTTATATGAAAGTGTGTTGTTAGTTTGTTTCTTGCTTGTTTTAAGTTTTCAATGAAATGAGAGAGAATAAAACAAACAAACATTTGCACATTTTCTATTACTTCTAGGATTATATAGTCATGAGTAGAGAATGAGATGACTAGAAAATTTCATAGCAACTCTAGCAAATGACTAGAAAATTTCATAGCAACTCTAGCATGTACTTTTTCTCTTATTATTGGTCAATGTGCATTATCTTTAGAAGAGTTGTGACTAGTGGTAGATAAAGTCGATGAGATTTTAAGCATTATTTGACTGACACATTCATATCAATCTCATTGTCTTTTCATAATGTGTGACCTTAATGGCATGTGTATCTTGATTTTGTCTTAAATTTCTATTCGAGACCACATATTTATCACATGCATTAATATGGATATGATTAGGCATTCTTTGCTTTTCTGAACTATATTTTCTGAATAGCCTACCCATTATATGATTTTCCTTTTTGATAAGCCCCCTTGAGCTTTATTTGCCTTTTCTTTAAGCATTAGTCACATTACATGCTTTAACCTAACCAAATGTCATTCTCAAGCCTTGAAACTAGTGGGAGATTTGTTGATTTTTGAGTTTGTAGAGGTACAAATTCTAAGTGTGGGGGTATGCATATGTGTGTGGTTGGTTATAATGTTAGGATGTTATTTTATGTCTTATTATTGAAATTTCCATGTCGATATAGTTTGTTTTAATTTTTATAAGAGAAAAGAAAGGAAAGGAAAAGAAAAAAGAAAAAAGTTTAAATAAATGTGGCAAGGAGGAATTGCATATATGTTGAAAAGTTGTTTATGATTAAAGCATCCTCCTAAAGTTGTAATGAATTTTTTATTGGAGTATGTTGAATATGAGGTAGATATTGGCTTGGAAGGCTAACTCTTTTGTGGTTTCCATGTATTGTCATCAATTGTATGAGTGATTCCTTCGGATTGGTGTATGTTTCATGTGGTTTATGTGTAAGAGATGAATTGGGCTGTGAAATATAAATACTGTATTTGTCATAGCTGACAGTATCTAATTTTTTTATGAGTGTTAACTTGTGCACTTGATGTCACATTGAGTGTTACTTTGTTTCACTAGCATAATGGCTTTCAAGTTATGTGACCCAAATACATCTCACCTTACCTTTACCCACATTTCAACCTTGAAAAGTTCATTGATTCATGATTTTGCGTATGAATCTTAGTGGTAGAGAAATGAAATAATATGCAAAGTTGTGGATTGTCATGATCATGAATGGTGTTGAGTGTGCCCATAAACATATCTTGTTTAAACACATTTTTCGAGTTTGTCATTAGATTGCTCAGTTTTTAAAGGTATTGAATGATGATTGATTATGAGTAAAAGCTTGAAATGTTGATTTCTTGTTACGATTTTTGAAAGTCGTTCATCTTTGCTTATGATTATATATTCATGGAAAATATGGGAATTAAGTAAATGTTTTAGGTCTTTAAGCTTAATTTTAATGTTTTCCTGAGGACGACCAAAAGCTAAGTTTGGAAAAAATTGATAAGCTTTTTATTAATTATGAAATTATTCCATAACACTTAGCAATTAATGACATGGAATTGCTTTAAATACTCACTTAGTTTTAGGCACAATTTGAAAACAAAGAAGTTAAAGTGAATCGAAAGCACAACATTTGGGCTATTTTTTAAAGATTAACATTCACTTATATTTATCTTCATATAATAAGAAGAAGATTACAAGCAGAGGAGACAAGACAAAGCATAAAAAATGGAGAGTGAGATGCCCATGTAATACAAACTGTCAATGTAAGGTGTCTCACGTGAGTGGGATACCACTCACTCCATAAGACATCTCGCACTCACATGATAGATGAGCTAGCCATGAGTATTGTCTAACAATTAAAATAACATGAATTAAAAGCATGTGAGACACTTTCAGCCCATGCAAGATGATGTATGGGGTGTGAGACACCACTCACACCCATAAGACATCTTTCAACAACGTGAAACAAATGAACAGCTGTCCATTGGAACCAGTTGTCCACTAGCTACCTATTTCTCACGTGTTTTAACCTAGCTTTGGCTGTATAAAGTATGGAGCATTAAGACAAAGTGTGGAGCAATAAGACAAGGTGTTGGCTGCTAGGAAGTGTGGAAAACCGAGAGTAAAAATAAAGGAAAGTATGTGAAGTGTGACCAAAGGAGGGGAACGTAACAGCTATCCCATTTTACAAAAAAACCTAACTGCCTCACTTTTATTTCATTAGCTACTAAATAAATAAAAGAGGGGAAGCAAGTGTCGATGATAGCTAGAGCAAAAAGAGAGTGGAAGTTTGACTGAAGTGAGTGAGGGGCTGCACTTTAAAAATAAAACAATGAAAGAGAGTGGAGCAGCTTCCTCTCTTCGATTCTTGCCACCTGCCCCACTCCATTTGACCTAGCTCTTTATTATATGAAGGATGGAATGTGTATGATGGCAAGGAGATAGCTCAACAAGGAGAACAACCGAGAGAGGAAAGTGGATAGCAACTTCGACTCCATTCATCATCATCTTCTTTCAATTTTTAAGGTGAGCAACCAAGGTGGACAGTAGCTAGTTTATTCATTATTCATCTTTTGTTCCCAAGATGGAGAACCGAGATATCATTTAGGAATTCTGACATGTGCTTAATTGATTGTTTTATTATTTCATAACACTTAGTGATTAACGAGATAAAATTGCGTAAGATACTCACTTTAGTTCATTTGTGGTTTTAGGCACAATTCAGAAGTGATGGAGCTAAAGTGAGTCAAAAGTATGATATTTTGGGCCATTTTTCAAAGATTAATTTTCACTTGTCTTTATGGAGCAAGAAGAAGAAAATTAGGACAATACGAAAGCATGTGGGTAGAAGGAGAACCAAAATGACAAAGCAACATAGATAGGAAGTAGCAGCATTTCAAGACCGAAACGACAGCAGCGCAGAGAGAAAATGCAGACAAGAACTATGTTCAAGGCCAAGAGGTTTGTAAGGTTTTTAAAGGGTATACAGTAGCTTATGCCAAATGTTTTAATTATCACATTAGTGAATAGTAACTAGAGAGAGTACCGCAAAATAGAATAGTAAAAAGAAACTTGTGGCAGAAGAGAACTTGGAGACACAGTGAAGAGGGTTTCGGTAGGGGTTATTAATGGGGGATGAAGTATTTTTTGCGGGAGAGACCCATGGAGGGTTAGACATCATGACACCGGTTTGGAGGTGACATCAATGCTGACGACCCTTGTTAAGCATATTTCACCAATTTTGTTGTTTTTTTTCTCTCATTAAAAATTGATTGTGTTATCCTATATTAATTAATTTGTGTATTAGTAATGGCATTTTTATTATTATTTGGTTGTTTGTGTATGAACTCATTGGGTATTGTAAAAAGATAATTTTAATGCATTCATCAAATTGTTTATTTGCAAACCCATTGCTAGAATTTCGATATAATCTGTAATTGTTATGTTAAAATTCATGTGTAATGACTAATGAATCATAATCTTTAGGGATAACATGACCTAGGTTAAATGATGCATCATATGTGGTTGTTGCCTTAATTAATCGATTCTCCTAATTCATAATACTACTGTCTAATTAAATCTAGATATCATATCCTAAGTTATTCCGTGGTTAGGTTTAATTAACGATCGTATCTTGATTAAACAATACCTAAGAAAAAACTCAGGTTAATTATTAACCTACAATTAATAGTTTCTGGGAGAGGTTTAAGAACAACAAATCTATGAAATATATTTAATTAGGGTGTAAGCTGATATTAAACCAAAGAATTGGGTCCTTATCGAATTTTTCACTTTTATCATTTTTCACATGTTTTCTTTAAGTTGTTTTTATTATTCTAGCTTTTTTTATTTTCTTATTTCAAAATCCAAAGCCCCCTAAACTTAAACATCGATTAATTTTATTTTATAAACTTTGCACACACTCTCTGTGGGATTGACCTAGACTCACCACTGCTATAGTAGTAGTAACGTTTTTATTTTGACTAGCGTTACGACATGCTGTCAAATTCACAATCAAATCAAAAGAAAGAAAGAAAAAAGAAAAGCAGAAGAAAAGAAAAGAAAAGAAAATGAAAAAGAAAGAAAGAAAAAGAAATGAAATTTTAAATAAATTTATCAAAGAGGAAGTGCATGTGAGTTTGCAAAGTTATTCATAATTAATGCATCTTCCTAGAGTTGTAATTAATGTGTTATTTGAGTATGTTGAATATGAGGTAGATGTTGGCTTAGAAGGTCATCTCTTTTGTAGTTTCAATGTAGTATCATCAATTGTATGAGTGATTCCTTCAAATTGGTATATGCTTTATGTGGTTTGTGTGTGAGAGCTGAATTGGGTGGTGAAATATGAATGTTGCATTTGGCATAGCTGACAGTATCCAGTTTTTTATGAGTGTTAACTTGTGCACTTGATGTCACATTGAGTGTTGCTTTGTTTCACTAGCTTAATGGTTTTCATGCTACTTGACCCAAATACATCTCACCTTATATTTGCCCACATTACAACCTTGAAAAGTCCTTTGATCCATGATTTTGCATATGAACAGTAGCGGTAGAGAAATGAAATGATATGCAAAGTTGTGGAATGACATAATCATGAATAGTATTGAGTGTACATATGGATATATTTTAGTGATACACATTTTTCAAGTCTACCATTAGTTACTCGGGTTTTAAAGATGATAAATTTCGATTGATCATGAGTAAAAGCTTGGAATGTTGACTTCTTGTTATGATTTTTGAAAGTCATTCATCTTTATTTATGATTATGTATTCTTGGAACTTATAGGGAATGAGTTAATGTTTTTGGGTCATTGAGTTTAATTTTAATGCTTTGCCCAAGGATGGCCAAAAGCTAACCGTGGGGGAAATTGATATGTACTTAATTGATTGTTTTATTATTTCATAACATTTAGCGATTAATGACATAAAATTACTTAAGATACTCACTTTAGTTCATATGTGTTTTTAGGCACAATTAAGAAGTGATAGAACTAAAGTGAGTCAAAAGCATGATATTTAGGTCATTTTTCAAAGATTAATTTTCAATTGTCTTCATAGAGTATGAAGAAGAAAATTAAGACAAGAAGAAAAAAAGAAAAAGAAAACAAAAGCAAGAAAATTCCAAGTTGCTCATCACAAGGAAGCAGAAAAGTTGCGCATGCAATACATGCAATTTACGTGAATTAATGGTAGCACAATACGAGAAGAAAGAAGAATAAAAGCCAAGGGAAGTTACAACAATACGGCATCGTGTAGGCAAAAGGAGGACCAAAATGACATAGCAGTGTAGATGGGAATCTGCAACACTTCAGGACCGAAACGACATTAGCGTAGAGAGAAAACACAGTCTGTGTTTCACGCAGATGACGTCTGCGTCACGTAGACAATTATGTTAAACGCTTATAAGGACCACATTCAAGGCCAAGACGTTTGCAAGGTTTTTAAAGGGTGTATAGTAGTTTGGGCCAAATGTTTTAATTGTCACATTAGTGAACAGTAGATGGAGAGAGTACCGTGAAATAGAATAGTAAAGAGAAGCTTGCGACAAAAGAGAGCTTGGAGACGCAGTGAACAAGGTTTTGGTAGGGGTTATTAATAGGGGTTAAAGCATTTTTCCGAGAGAGACCCATGGAGGGTTAGACATCCTAACACTGCTTTGCAGGTGACGTCAATTTCGACGACTCAAGTTAAGTGTATTTCACCGTTTTTGTTGGTTTTTTCTTTCATTAGAAATTGATTGTGTTGTCTTATGTTAATTGATTTGAATCGTGTGTGGATAATCACATTTTTGTTATTATTCGGTTGTTTATGTATGAAACCATTGGATATTGCAAAAATATGATTTTAATGCTTTCATTGAATCATTTATTTGCAAACTTATTGCTACAATTTTAATATAATCTATAATTGTTATGTTGAAATTCATGTGTAGCGACTAATGATTCGTAATCATTAGGGATAACATGACCTAGGTTAAATGACACATTATATGTGGTTATTATCTTGATTAATTGGTTTTCCTAATTCGTAATGCTACTGCCTACTTAAATCTAAAGATCGTGTCTTAGGTTATTCGATGGTTAGGCTTAATTAACAATCGTATCTTAATTAAACAAAACCAAAGGGAAAACTCAGGTTAATTAATTATTAAACTACGATTAATAATTGCTAGGAGAGGTTTAAGAATAACAAATCTATGAAATATGTTTAATTAGGGTGAAGGCCGAGATTGAACAAAAGAATCAGGTCCCTATAGAATTCTCCACTTTTATCATTTTTTGCATGTTTTCTTTATTTTTTATTAGTCTAACTTTATTTTATTTTCTTATTTCAAAATCCAAACCCTCTAAACCTAAACACTGATTATTTTTATTTCATAAACTTTGCACACGCTTTCTATAGGATTGACCTAGACTTACCACTGCTATAGTAGTAGTCTAGTTTTTATTTTGACTAGTGTTACGATGCGCTAACAAATTCATAATCCAATCATCTTAAAGGCTGTTCAGTTGTCAACAATAATAAGGCCATTATTGGAGATTAATGGAGAAGGGTGAACAGATGCAATAAACCTGCAATTTTCTTCATTTCCTATCGGTTTTCCATGGAAATAAAGGTGTTCTTGGTTGATGTTTGGATACTCATGGAGAAGACGAAGGGTTAGACGTCCCAACACTAATTTGAAGGTAACATTGACACCAACGAACCTGATTAAGCATATTTTTCATTATGTTTGTTATTCTTACTCAACTTTAAGAATTGATTGTGTTATCCTATATATATATATTTGGGTTTTGAGTATGAATGATTGTATTATCATATAGTTTGGATGTTCGTGTATGAATCCATAGCTAATCGACTAATGGTTCGTAATCATTAGGGATAACATAGCCTAGGTTAAATGACGCATCGTATGTGATTGTTGCCTTGATTAATTGGTTTTCCTACTTCGTAATGCTACTACCCAATTGAATCTAGAGATTGTATCCTAAGTTATTTGGTAGTTAGGTTTAATTATCTATCATATTTTAATTAAATACTACCTCAGAGAAAACTCAGCCCACAATTAATAGTTGCTAGGAAATGTATAAAAATAACAAATCAATAAGATATGTTTAATTAGGGTGTAGGTCGAACTTGAACTAAAGAACTAGGTCTCTATCAAATTCGCAACTTTTATCATTTTTCATATGTTTTCTTTAATTTTTTATTTTTCTAGTTTCATTTTATTTTCTTATTTGAAAAATCCAAAATCCCCTAAACCTAATCACCTATTTTTTCATTTCAATAACTTTACACATATTCTCTGTAAGATTAACCTAGACTCACCACTACTATAGTAGTACTCTTATTTATTTTGACTAGTATTATGACATGCTGTTTTATAACGTAAGAATACAAAAGAGGTTTAAAGTATTTGCTTGAATAAAAGATCACTACTATCTTACAACAATATTGGTTGTCAAAATCACTAATGTTTTATTTTTAAAGTTATATATAAAAAATGAGTTAATAAAACAATTATTAATGAATTGTCAAAAGAATGCAATGATTAATTATATAATTTAGTGGTTTCTTAAGTGCAAAATAATTTATTACATGAGATTACTCAGAGTTAGGAGGCGGACATTATAAAGGCTGATTGAGATACAGATGGTAACAGATTAGGTAAAGCCCAAGCCCTGTAGCCTAAAATTTTTTATTTAACTTGAACTCGACTTAAATTTTAATCACTTTTTAAGCATTCCACCCTAAACCGAGCCTAATCAAGATTCATAGATGTAATAGTAACTTTTCACTAAAATATAAAACAAAATTATTTCATTAAATATACAAAATAGAATTTTAAACTTTAAGTTGTGCTTAAATCGTGAACCTTGAGTTCAAACCCAGACTGAAGCCTAAGAAAGGTCTGATATGAGTATTTAGTAATTGACTGAACTCAATCTTTTATACAATCATGTACCAAGATATGTTCTTCTTTAAAATGCAGAAATGAAGGCACAATTTTAAACATGAGCATATTGATGTGAAAGAGGATATTTTTAATAGGAATAAGGTTTAAGAAACAATCATCTTAGAGCTCATGATTAAGTGTGTAGAGTGTTGGTATTGATTGTTCCAAAACTTGTCAATTATACCCCACATTTTATTACACAATAACGCTTATATATCATCATTGCTGTTATACTTGAACGACCATCATGGATATTATTATTCTTTATTATATCCAAATGTCCAAAACGTCCATCATCTTTATTATTATTCTTTAATACACCCAATCGGTCATTTGTTTTTCCTATATATATATATATAGCTTGTCCATCTTGTTTATGAACACACATATTCACGTCTGCAGTTCAAAAGCTTATCAAGCACAAGTCATTTCTATTTGTTCATTTTGGACTCATCAAACATAGCTCTTTGGTCCTTTTAAAATTGTGCCAAGAATGTGCATGTTTTTATTTTTATTATATCATGTATGAGTTTCATAAAAGATTTTAATATAAAAACTAAAAAATAGGATAGGTATTCACTTAATAAATTTTAAATATATATCAAGCAACACAAACCATGAGCACTCGTCTTTAACCTTATGCCATAGATAGCCATGGTCAATTTACTTTAAAGTAGATAGCAATCTTAAAATTACGTATTATATATTTATTCGTACGAAATAATTAATAAAAGAATCTTCTACTTCGTCCTTTACATTTATTTCTTGTGATCGAATATTAACAATAAAATTAAGTGCGATCCTAAAATAATTAAAAGAACAAGAAACGAAAGACCAAGAGAAATAAAGAGCAAAGTCTTATAATTTCTTTTCCTGCTTCAATGGAGCTTGGTTATTCCAAAGAATAAAGGAACTGAAGAACAAAAGTTTCATTCTTTCTTTTCCTGCTAGAATGGAGCTTAGTTATCAATCCTCACCACCTTTCAGTGGGCGAGATAGCTAGTGACCACGACCTCTGGGGCTGGGTCCTGAAGCGAGAAGCTCAAGCAAATTCGACACGCTTCTCTTTGCATTCTGTAATATCACGGACGGGTAGGACTCCACATGATTTGAGCTGGCAAAATCTTCTGTCAACACTCTCGCTGCTTCCACCTTCACTAGGCTTAACATGGCCAGAGAGAGAACAAAGATGATCATAAGGGTTCTTGTTCTTTGGGAAGCCATTTGGTAGAAAAGACGAACTTGAGTGTGTATCCAACTACTTCCAGGCTCTGCTTTGACGTGCTTTGTCTAGCTTTTGACGATGAGCACTTGCTTTTGATGATGTGTTTGCGAGTATTATGGAGGAACACAATTGCGGCATCAGTACATTATATAGAAGGCACTTGAAGTTGTGTGGTGAGACCGCAAGAGTCTACTTGGACGATATTTTCTCGTATGTTGACAAGTACGGTTTTTTTGTCCATTTAAGATCGTCTTCCTTGTTGACCAAGGAATGACGTTGACCCAGTCAGGGCATGCGGCCTACTATAAACTATGGCTAATCCCATTCCCATGTTTGAACATGTCAAATTTTGGTTGCACACGGTTTTGGTTGAACATTTGGAGCTTGCGCTTATGGGACTTACCAGTTCTCCGTTCTCACTGAGAAGTTTATTGCTATAGACTGGGTGGCATTTGGTGTCCTCTTTGTTAAGTCCAAGGTTGGAAACTTTGAATTGACTAACACTATTTACTTGCATGTTCTGAACGGAACACCGAGCATGCACGAGGTGCGACCATATGGGCTATGAAGCAACGTGGGAAGAGTTTGCGAGCTGACTTCATGTGTGCATTGTTCTCGTTCAATTTTTGGGAACGTTGAAAACTGGTGCCTGCAAAGGAACAGCAGTAAGAAATTCAACCTTGAAGACTTGGAAATCTGGGACCAAGGGAAAAAGGGATGTGGAACATGATTGTGTGAAACAATCAACATTTGAATTCAATATAATACGACACCAAGATCCGAACAAGGTAATTGCAAGGACTTTGAACCTCACTTAAGCCATTTATGAGTCATTTCCTGTTATTGTATTGACTGTGATAACACAACAGACCCACATGCAAATGCACTAAACCGTGCCCTGTGCTAGTAAATGACTTTAGTTCCTCGCATTCAACGTAAGCTAAGGCTATAATTAGTTAAACAACTAATAAGCCACACGAAAAACTTGGGCACAATTTTTATTTTCTTAAGCGTTCAGCAACAAAATTAAGTACTTTAGTGCAGCTTTGTGTCTATATCCCACAGCAACAACACCAACCAACCATCTTCCGGTCAAAGTAAGATATAAACAAACATAAAATCTTTGCCAGTTATATGACTAAACAACTCATTTAGGATACGGTCAAAAATACTTCCATGGATAGATTACAATTATGAAATCACAATGAGATGTCACATCATAACCATTTGAAAATTTACTTTTTAGTCTATCTGAGTTTGGCCTATCTGTACAATGGTTATCTATGTGGCTTTTACAAAATTAAGGTACTTCTGTTCTATACTTGACCGTACAGCTTCCAAATGCGCGTTCAGAAATCCCTTCTCTTTTGCCTCAATTCATTGAGTTCCATCTCAATGTCAGGATCGCGGAAAAGAGAATTAGCCACAGCTGTTCTTCCAGGGGGAAGTTCTCCTTTCTGTTAAACGAGGATATAACAGTATATGATTAGTATGGCTTTGTGAACAAACGGAAGTTACTTCACAGTGACAGGATTATTGACAGTTGTTCTCTTTTCCTTAAATTCATTAACATGGGGAAAGGGAATATGAACAGTCATATAGTGCAGTTTATTAGCAACCATCATTTGCCACAAACACGCAAAGATCACACATTCTTCCATTTTCCCAATTTTCATCCGTACACTACTGCTGCAGGGAGATGCTATCTCGGTGATAAAACTCTTATGGTGACTTCACGGTTGCAACAGTCTTATGATTGTCAGGGGAAAAAGAAAAAAGAAAAAAGAAAAAGGAAAAGTTCTTGTAAGAGAGGTCCCATGAGGAGTCATCTCTGAAATTAGCTGGTAAAAATTAACAATATATATATGAGCTGGTAAAATCATCTACTACAATTTTCTCAGATATTAAAATGTTAAAAGCATACCTTTAAGCCACCAGATAACTCCTTCTTCAGATTCTCAAGATCATCATCAACTGATGAACTTTCAAGCAAAGCAAACTGCATCATGGATGACAAGTATAAAAATGGGGAAGGTCAGGAAGATGGAAGTATTTCCAGGCATTACCCATCGAGTTTTAAGTTCAAGCAAGCTACTTGTATAAGGTCTAGCTAAGCTCTCAGTTCCTACTGGTTAATTTGACAGGGAGGAATTGGAGCTCAAATTAAGCCCTAACAAAGCTTCAACTTTATTAACAGTCAAATCTATATTCCAACTAAGGCTGCAGATTTGTGAGAGTTGATGAAGATAATGATAATTCTTAGAAGAGCTAATAAAACACTCCGAGTCAGAGAAATTTAAGGAACCAAATTTGTGTATAAGGATGCAGGTATATTGAAAACCCCTATTTTTATTTTTCAGAAAGGGAGAATGAAGAAATTTGTTACCTTTCCATCTAGATCATCAGTAGTTAACTGGCCAAGGGCTTCAGCTTGTGATTCCATAGTCATTACTAAGAAGATCAAAACAAAAGAAATAAACAGAAATGTTCAGACGCAATACTTCCCTATATAATCTTCACCATGCCATGGAAAAGGTTTAAGTGATTTAGAAGATAATTTGTTATTAACGTACAACAATAGCAATATATTGCAATTCAGAATAAAACATAACAATTATCAACTCAAGATTTTAATTTGTACATTATGCATAAAGGGAAGAACATGATAAATTAATGTGTTTTCAAGATTAAGAATGACAGGTAAATTCTAATAAAGCTCTGTTTCGTAAAAGCTAGAAAAGTCAAAGAACAGCAAGATAACTTCTAATAAAGCTCTGTTTCATAAAAGCTAGAAGCTTCAAAGAATGGCAGATAACTTCTAATAAAGCTCTGTTTCATAAAAGCTAGAAGCTTCACAGATGAACTAGGTAAACTTGGTTATGTACACGTCCAAACATGTTAAGGGTATCATTGCAGGAGATCCAGTGCAGACTAAGATCAATCGCAGCATGGAAAGTTGACAAAAGGGTGGGGACTGACAATGAGAAAAAAGCAGCCTGGTTATCCTCGCATTGAAATTTTAAATTAAAAAAAACTGTGCAGGCATCCATTCACAAGAAACTTAGAACATCAGTTAAATTCAAAGTCAAATATACTTCAAGTAAACAAAGTAGAGAAAAGTAATGTCTAGTATTCTTATCATGCATTGTAATACCTGTGGAGAGTTGGAAAATTGCCAACATATTGAGCAAAGGCTAAATATGTAGAGAAATGATAAATAATATACCTTTCTCTTCCATTTTTTCGAAAGCTGAAAGAGCATTACTTGTATCGACATTCCCTAACATCTCACTCACTTTGGTTGCAGTCCTAAAAGAACAAGACAATAACATCACAGATGTGACAAACTTAAAAGGGAAAAGCAATTTCACTATTCAAGTAGTGAGAGAGACAAACTTTGCAGATTGAGCACGTGCTTTTAGAGTATCTTTCTTAGACTTTGCCTCTTGTATTTTGCTCTCCAGAAGCTACACAAAATGGAGTTCACTTAATGCACCTATATGAAAAATAACACATAGCTGTATGCATCAAGGTAAAAATAGATCCAAACAAAATAATAAAGATACAAATTCAGCCATCAATGTCGTCAAGTTTTCAGTTTATGAAAACAAACAAAATTTAAGGAATTAATCAGTTTCTGCAGTAAATAAAACCCTTAAAGGAGACCATCTCAACAATCACTTAAGTCCCAGCAACTTTTTTTTGTTTTCTTTTCATTTGCTAGTAAGTTATGACACTTCAGCCCATTCGAGAATCAACTACACAAGATTAGGCATTCAACATCTGCGGTTCATCAGAACAGGAAATCTTGATCCCTTCTTTTATTGCTGCCGGGATTTTGTATCGAGGCATATTTCTCAAGTTTAAAAACAACACCTCAAATGAGTTGATGAATTAAGGATACACAATGGTGGGAGGAAAGGGAAGGTTGCAAATAATGAGAATGCATGACTAAAGTTACACTTTAACATAAAGCAAGATATGTAAGAATAGAAGTACCCGAGTATTGGAGACTAGATTATCCACAACACCTTTCTGCTGATCAAGCTGAGCTTTCAAAGCATTAGCATTGTCCTGCAAGTGTGAACAACAAATCTTAGTCAAGACATTATCCAAAATAGGCACTTGCACTACAAAGTCTTTCAGTCGGTATTTCTTGAAAAGTTAACAAAAAGCAACAGAGTTAAATATGTTATTCTAAACTCACTAGGAGGGGATCACACATAAAGCAAAAACAACTATATTATAAAGGCTATACACCAACAAGTTAATGTGAGATGAGCAATTCATCATGTCTGCCCAAGGATTATTTATTAGCTGCTCTATAATGAGCTTGCTAGTGAGGTGCAAGGTTCATTCTAGCTCCTGCAACTGACTACCATTCAAAATCTGCAGGTCAGAAAAGAAAGCACAGTAGGACAATCAAAGAGATGAGCACAACATCAGAAGCAAATTGCAACTTGTAGGTCAGGAAAGAAAGTACAGTAGCACACTTAAAGATGATAAGCATGATATCAGAAGCAAATATTTAGTTTCTTGATCATAAAGTGCATCAGCTAAGATTATTGTGCTCTTTGTGAAGAAATTGGGTATAAATCAGACCGTTGTTTATTAAACTCAGAAACAATGAGCAAAGAAGCAAGAAAAAGAATTGCAATTTCATTTGAAATTTTTAATTTTGTTCTCAGTTCAAGTGTATTTTGTAAAGCATGACTCTTTCATTATGGCATCAACTTACAGTATAAGACTTCCGCCTTTTAAGAGCTTCACGTGCAAGATCTTCCTCTCCCTTCTGAAGAGCAAGCTGAGCCTTGCGGTACCTTCACAAAAAGTAAAAGAACAATACTTAATTAGGATTTGCAATAAGATTTTTTGGTGAAAAAAAGAATACCCCATCTATTGTTAACAAAGTGATCAAGATTTACCAATCTTCAGAAGCTTTTTGCGCAGCTCTGTACTTATTTTCCAATTGTTTCCGAGATGCCAGTACCTTCATAAAACAGATGAGAAAAACCCAAACAACAAAATTTTAAATTCCAGACTATAAGAAATAGAGGAGAGCATCCCAAAAACTTAACATGAACAGAGGTTTCAATCCAATATCCCTTCAATGCTATTGCGATATCAAAGAGGCTCCAATTGTTGATGAATATGAAGAGAAACTAGAATTTCAATAAGAAAAGATGATTGTAGCTAAACAGAACTCAAGTTAGGAAATTCAAAAGGAAAATTGAAGATCATATGCTAAGGTTAATATGGAAACAACCCAAGATAATTCAAGAAAAGAATATGTTAAAGCCTGATACTTACTTGTGCTGTGGCCTGACGCATCTTTGTCAAGTCATCATTCATTTCAAGTACTGCCTGATCTAGAATTTTTTCTGGGTCTTCAAAGGAACTCAAGATTGCATTTGCATATGACTGTATTAGAAGAATGACAAGAATTAGCCATTACAATTTTTACTTTGCAGATTAGCAACTCCAAAGATCTTACCCTTACAACTCTAGCAAATCTATCAAAAAGATTCATATGAGTACCGAGAGCACCTCCACCTTGTCTATAACAATGGGAACAATATGAAGAACCAGTCTTTAACGTAACAACTTTTAGAGTCTCAACTGCAAGAAAAATTGAAAATGAAACAGAAACATACGGAGTCAAGGTATCTAAATTAGTAAGAGATACTTCAAGTTTAGCAATTAATAAGATTACTAAGATTTTCTATCATAGATTTTATACATTAAAATTTTGCATGGTTGAATTTTTAAAAAAAAAATCATAAGAAGAGTTTGAAAAGGACTAGATGCCTCAGATTTTAATCTCATGACTGAACACTCTTTAATGTATCAGAAGTTCCTTTCTTTCTCTGCTCTGTTCAACTACATATATTGCTTGCAGACAAGTTTATCATTATATATATAGTTTATAGACCACGCCTTGAAAGAAATCAACTTTAGAACATACCATTAAACACAATGCATAATTATTAGCTCACAGTTAAATCTTCCAACCCCAATACCATAAGAAATTCTTTCACCTATTTATCAGTTCCAGGGAAGGAATCAATTTCAACTACGTAAAAACAAGGTTCTTATTCATATGAGGTGTATAATTAGCCCATCAGACTAATCTCCTCCATACTTGACACAAAACTAAAGACACCCAGAATTTCCAAAAAGCAAGCGAATTTGAACAATTTTGATAAGCAACTTCGCAAGTAAATTAAGAGAAAGGTCAAAGAACCAAGAAGCACGCATGAAAGCACAGGCAACAGAGAATTACCTCCAGCCCCGAGAAATGGCGTCTTGAGAGGCGGCGACTTCACCATGCAGAGGGTGTTGATCTTGGAGCTAGACGACGAAGAAGAAGAAGATGGAGGTGGCAATGGCAGGACCAATCTCGTAATTGAGTGGTATTTCGAGGCCATTTTCGCCGTAGACCAATGAGTTTCCAAATTCTGTGCTTTATTTTTGATGGACAGAAAAACAGAGGAGAAGAGAAGGGATCCCTTGACTGACAACGAGGAATCACCCTACTCTTTTTCTTCTTTTTTTTTAATTTCATTTTCTTTCTTTAATTTTCATTGAACCGGGTTGATACTGAACCGGCTCGTTTTCTATATTTTATTTGTCGTTATCACCTCTCTCCCTCTCCTCTGCTTTCTTGCCTCCTAAAGCACATTTTCAAAAAGAAAAACATAAACCCTTTTTTGAGAATTTAAAAAAATCATTAAAGAGAAAAGATGTTTAATTTACAATAGTGGAGAGGGACTCTCCCTCATGAAATAAAACAACATAGTTAAACAATACAAATATGAAAAAAAAAACAATGACGTTGAATCTAATTGGGTAAAGTTATTTGACATCGTATCAGTAACTAGGGTAAACACCTTCCAACTTTTGTCGTATCTTCAGTCAATTACTTAATCTGGGTAGAAGTCTTTGGAGGTTGTGATAAGTCGATGGCATTACTATATGTCTTTAGGCTAAAAGAGATCTCTCATCTCATGTAGGAGATTAGATTCTGTAGATTTTTATGAATCTCCAAAGAGTTACAAACTTCATTTTGAAAATAAGGAGACTAGAGGGGACATCGAGGAGCTTCCTTCATGGATCTCGATTGGTGAGGCAATAAATCTAGAGGAGGTACGCCAAGATGCTCTCAGATATCTACAGGTGAGTCAAATTCCCTCTAAATCTTCATTTCTCTCTTTCTTTCTTGAGTTAACTATTTCAAATTTTGCTTGAGTTGCTTAGGAAATAACAATGCATGGGTAGCACTATTTTCTTTATTGTATCCTAAATAGAGTGCACCCACTGATGGAAGTCCATATGTATGAATAAACATTGAGAACTATACTCTCTAAAAGAGAGCCAGTCCTTTGCTATAATGCTATCCCAACTAGTTTATAATCAGTTATTCTCTAATATTTGTAATAGAGATTTCTATAAGAGAGAGTAGGCTGCTAGATCTCCTGTAACAGTCTAGATCACTCGCTTATAGATATTGTCCGCTTTAAGCCTTGGCCCAACTAAGCTCTCATGGTTTTACTTTTCTTGAGAACTTCCTAGGAGGTCACCCATCTTGGTACTACTCTTGTCCTAGCACATTTAACTTCAGAGTTTTGATGCAATCCAGTGCAGTAAGGTATGGAAAACGCTTCTATAAGGGAAAGGTATCAATATCCTTATAAGGCATACTTCGTTCCCCTCTCAAATTGATATGGGATCTCACACTTTAAAAAAAGATATTCAATTAGCCTTGCATAGTCGGATTAAGGACATCGTTAGTGTCCTTAGCCTGGTTATGCGGCCATTGTCATGGACCCGATGTGATACCAGGTCGTGACAATTAAATTGGTATCAGAGCTTGGTTTTTACATTTTCAAAAGTGTCATTTTCATTTTCAAAAAGTTCATGAGCTTTAGGAATTGAGTATGGATGTCGAAAGTCTTTGGTCGAGTCATTGAGTCTCGGATCATTAAGTTGACATCTTTAACTGTCGGATGGTTTCGGCCTCGATCAGAGTATTTGTCGACATTCCTTAGGGTGTTTGGGATCTCAGATAAGCTAGACTTAGTCTGACTTATTTTATTAAACAACGTCTTTTTCTTTGATTTTATAGTGATAGCACAGTTGGATGAGGAAAGGGAAGTCATTGTAAGGTTAGACCTTTGCGACCTAAGCTAGAGGATATTAGTCATCCCCTGAAGCCATTAAATCCCACTTTCGTTGTGGGCACTCCTCTTAGAGAGCAAATAGCTTGTGATGAAGTATATACAGCCTGCAAGATAAAGATTGGTGATGCTGGTTAGAGGTAGATCTTATTCCCCTTGATCTCTGGGATTTTAAGGTGATATTGGAGATTGATTGGCTAGAGAGGTATCGCGTCAGGGTTGACTGTTTTAAGAAAGAGGTGGAGCTTGAACCTCAGGATGGAGTCCCGATTAAATTTACTAGTGTTCGACGAGTATTTCCTAGTTGTTTGATATCGGTGATCACGGCTAAAAGGTTGATTTGTCAGGGATGCCAAGCATTCCTTGCACATGTGATTGACACTTCAGCACAGAGGGTTGGACTGGGTGATGTCCCTATTGTGAGCAAGTTTCCTGATGTTTTTTTGGAGGAGTTACCTAAATTGCCACCTGATCGGGAGTTTGATTTCACTATTAACTTAGTCCTGGAGACGACACCAATATCTATACCACCGTATCGTACAACACCAAAAAAATTGAAATAGTTGAAGATTCAATTACAAGAGTTATTGTATAAGGGCTTCATTAGACTAAGTCATTCACCATATGGAGCACCAGTATTGTTTATCAAAAAGAAGGATGGGACACTTAGCTTATGTGTTAATTATCGATAGTTAAACAGGGTTAATTTTAAGAATAAATATTCGCTTCCTAGGGTTGATGATTTATTTGATCAGTTAAAAGGAGCTACAGTACTCTCAAAGATAGATATAAGGTTTGGGTACCATCAGTTGAAGATTGAAGAGAATAATGTGCATAAGACTACCTTCTAGACGAGGTATGGACACTATTAATTTTTGGTAATGCCATTCGGATTGACAAATACACTTGCAGTATTTATGGATTTCATGAACAAAGTGTTCCCTCCTTATTTAGATCAGTTTATCATAGTCTTCATTGATGATCTTTTGATTTATTCTAAGGATGAAGAGGAACATGTTAGACATCTCCAGATTGTGCTACAAATACTTTGCAAAAGACAGTTGTATGCGAAGTTTTCAAAGTGTGAATTTTGGTTAAGGGAGATTGGATTCCTTAGGCATGTGGTATCAGAGGAAGGTATTTTTGTAGATCTGAAGAAAGTGGAAGCTATACTTGAATGGGAACAGCCCAAGAATGTGACAGAAGTCTAGAGCTTTCTAGGGTTAGCTGGTTAATATGGAGATTTGTTGACAGTTTCTTAATACTTATAGCCCTTTGTTGAGGTTTACTCAGAAGGAGATAAAATTTCAGTGGGATGATAAATGCGAGGCGAGTGTCCAGGAGCTGAAGAGGCAATTGACTTCTGCACCAGTGCTCGCTCTACCTACCCAGGGGGTTGGGTATGAGGTATAAAGCGATGCTAGTCGCCAGGGACTTGGCTGTGTACTTATGCAGGTTGGGTGGGTGATCTAGGCTAATACAGTAGTATCAGAGCCAGTACCCAAATCGTTGTCGTTGGGCCCGGGCCTCGGAACCCCATTCCCGAGGCGGCCCCTTGGGCTGCGCCCGGGTCGGGTGACCCAAAACGTCGGACCCGATCCCAACATCCATACAAAGGTCGATTTGCACATGCATTTTCATACATAAATATCATACACACGATCATGCTAAGTAAACACCACAAAAACCGAGGGGTTACATGTCATTACAATCCAAAAGAAATGCAACAAGTGTTATCAACATACATAATACAAAATAAATCTGAATCCAAAATACAAAAATATGCTTCATGATGATATGCTTGGAGGGCCAACTAAGGTACTAACTTAATACAGGGCTCCTAAATGTCTTGAAGTTTCCAATGCCTTGCAAGATCAACGGTCGTCCTGTTCTGCACCTACGGAGTGGGAGATAATGGGGTGAGTTGCGAAGCCCAGTGGCATATACATTTATAACCATTAGCGACGAGCCGCACAATCAAGCATATTCATATAATACACAAACATATAGCAAGTCATCAATTCATTCATGTTCAATCATCTCAAGGAT
>JANZLD010000001.1:32061724-32079716 GCA_026413575.1 Erythroxylum carthagenense
TTCTAACTGCCCATTTTCTCTTTGTGTTCTGTTTCTATCTTTTCAATTTGTTTCTTGTGATTTCGTGTGTTTGCTTGGTTCTATCTACTCTCGGGCACAGTTCCATCTTGTTAAAGGTTCTATAGGACAAGTTCCTATTGGGTCTCCCATCAATCTCAAGCAAATCTGTCAGAATATTTCACCTTTGAAACTTTCTCATCAAAAACTCTCTCTCTCAGACAGATGTCAGTCAAAACAATGTAGATACTGCAGCTCTATCTACACTACTCCTACAGCATCCATCATGGCCACCAGATACTTTTTTGCATTATAAGTATCCCTCTTCTCTTCAGAAAAATCACAAAAATATTTTCAGTACTTCTTTTGTTTCTACTCAATTTTGTAGAATGGCTGATCAACCTATCTTTGCTTTCACAAAGAAGTCTTTTCCTCCTATAACTAGTCCTCCCACTAGTGTTTTTGAAGTTGCCTCACTTGGTCGTAGTAGTTTATTTTATTACTTGCATCTGTTTTGCATGAACATAATTCCCTTGGAAATCTTATTATGTTCAACATCAAAGCACCCTACCTTAATGTGAATCTTCTTCAAGATCCTTTATCTGAAAATATATTATGATATCTTTGGGCACTCTTTGTCCTTTATGCTTGTGCTTTTACAGTTTCTCCTCTTCAACTATATCAACATCTCTGTGATCCTAACAACAGCAGTTCTTTATTATGGATATTTGTATAATAGTTTCAACCATTAGCTCAGTAAAAGCATCAATGTGCTATCATAGTTCAACAGTATCATCTATGGACAGATTTAGCTAGATGACAAACTACTCAGTGCTTCTTCATTATCCATCATCCATATAGAGAATCACATATTGGTGTTCTTTATACGGAACAACGTCTCCAATTCTGGCATACATCATAAGGAAAACGTATTAATCTCTTTAAGAAACTTACTTAAGGAGATTAATAACTTTCCAAATCCTCCAGTATTGACAACATCTATTGGACCACATCCTCGAGAATTTATGCCTGGTGAACCTGAAGCACCAAAAGTTTATATTCCTAGTTTCAATAGTCCTGAATATGATACAGATTTAGAAGATATAGAAACAAGAGTCTCACACTCTGTAGGACCTTCGCAACCATTCAACTCAGTTTTCCAACGTGCTCAAAATCCCAATAAAGATACTCTCAGCATTAACGAAACTAAGTTAGAATAATTCATGCATCAACTACACATGGTTGGGTTCAGTCCCAGCAAAAGACAGATTTTCTCATGCTAATACTAATGACTCAAGTAATCCGGACTCTCTACCCAATATTCAATCATTGCAAACACTTACTCGCCATAAATAATTTTTTGGATACTTTAGATCTATCATTTTATGAGACATTACTTTACAATTGTAAAGTAAGTGCACTTTTTGAGACAACTACTGACATGATGAAAGATAGATCCGCATATCACTATCAACGCTGTTGAAGATTCCATCTTATTATTTTCCTGTTTACCTTTAAACTTTTCTTAAAGTAATATTGCTTATTATAAGACTTTTATAAAAGTAGATTCCTTTTTTATAAGATTAGGTAAATTATTATATTACCTTTCTTAAGATTCAAGGGCCTTTCCGAAATAACAAAAAAAAAGAAAAAGTGAAGAGAATTCGAAAATTCTCTCTTCATGAAACTGATGACGTGTCACCAGCGTGTCGGCCATAGTTGTATAACCAACAGCAAGATTTCGTTATCCACTCCCTATCGTTAAAGACACTTAATCAACCTCCAAAGTGGCTCAAAAATGGCTTCTTCTTCTTCTCTGCTTGTACCACCACTTTGTACGCACTTTCGCTCTCTGTCTAATTCCCTTTTCTGATTATTCATCTATCTCTGCTTACTGCATTACCAGATGGGGTCTTCTTTGTTCTTTTTGTTTTCTCGGTTTTACTTTTTTAAAATCCGTACTCTGCTTACTGAAATTTTCTGGTTATTGTTTACCGTTTTTGGTCCTGTTAGAACTAATTATATCCATTTGTTTAATAACTTCTAAGCAAAAGAGTCAAATTTCGCTTTTGGTTTGTACCACCGTCGAAGCATTTGATAAACAACCCTCGTTTCTTGTCTAACCTTTCTCCATGCTCTGGTAGGTTCAGCTTCTCCTAAAATCCTGTCTGCCAATCGTCGTATTATTTCCACAGAAAAGGTTAATGGTTTGGTCTTACAATGCTCTAACATGGATCTTAGAGTTAGAGCTGCAAGCACAAGGGAGCACAGGGATGATAAAGGTTTTATTAAGCGAAGGGATATGGTTGGGCTAGCTTTCGGATTTTCAAGCCTCCTGATGCAAACTTTGGATGCTAGAGGAGCCGGTTTACCTCCAGAAGAAAAGGCAAAGCTGTGTGATGAGACTTGCGAGAAGGAGCTTGAAAATGTATGGTGAGATTCTGTTGCCCCCTTAATCTTGGAATGTAATGTGTTTTTCTATATTATAGTTCAGGTCGATTCTTAGTAGTAATGTTGTGAAGAACATGTTCTTGACAATTGAACTAAGCATTTATCTTCTTCAATGAAGGTACCAATGGTAACTACAGAGACTGGGTTGCAGTACAAGGATATTAAAGTTGGTGTTGGCCCTAGCCCCCCGGTTGGATTTCAGGTGCGTAAACTCCTCAATCTTCTATGATTTGATCCAAGTATACATGAAGGTGTTTTGTTCTTCTTCTTTTGGACTATTTCTCATTCGATTATAATGCATAGTGACAGGTGGCTGCTAATTATGTTGCCATGGTTCCATCTGGACAAATATTTGACAGGTAAATCATTGGCCTTCATAAGTAGATTCTGATGAGATAATCGTTTGGCAGTTAAATTTGATAATGACTTTGTTGCTAGTAGGACATCCTGAAACATTTTACATGTATAAAATGAAGAGAGGTTAGGCAATAGGTGAGAGGGGGAAGGGGTGATGGGGATATCGGTGGGGATAAGGTTCCAGGATGCTATCAGAAACCTGGTAATTACGGCTTAAGATATTGGCTACTTGGATAGCAATTAGTAACTTTTTGTTACTACTTTCTCAGTTCGCTGGAGAAAAGGCAGATTTATATTTTTCGTGTTGGATCTGGTCAGGTAAGCTCCAGATGAATTTTGCTTGTCAAAATAGTGTAAAATGACTTATGTGAAAATTCATTACTTATAGTTACTGAGTTCCTGTGAATCCTACTTGCCATGAGGATCATATCTCACAATTACGTTAGCCTGCCATATGAGTCTGAATGACATACTCTTCACTTGGTCGATTGATTGGCATTTATTCCTTTCATTTACTGATTGAACTATTTACTTTTGGCTTAGGACATGTAGCAAATTTATGTTAATAAACAGAACATAGGTCCTTTCTGTACAAGGATGTTATAGATGTTTTCCGAGGAGTGTATAGCGCTAACTCAATGGTGACTTGGTCTTGTCATTCTTATGGCATTGAAGAAAGATAGCTGTCCTCTTTTATATTGGTAGTTTTCTAATTTCCTATTAATGACTAGAATAGGTGATCAAGGGTCTTGATGAAGGCATTCTAAGCATGAAAGTTGGAGGCAAGCGCCGGCTTTACATTCCAGGACAGGTAATTCATCTACAAACCTACTAAAGTTTAGGATAGAAGACGTGATCATATGTTACTCTAACTCTGTTATTTGGAATGTCTATTTTACTCACTGATCCAACATCTCGATCTCCATGTGGCTTCTGGGTAATATTGTCTAGTACAGTTAACCATTGTAATATTGTTTACCAGTTTAGTTGCTGAGTGCACATGGTGGCTTGTCTTCTTTAACCGTGGACAGTATTGTCTATCTAATGGAACTTGCAAAATGTAACCCCTGATTGCATCCATATTTTGTTGTCACCAGTTGGCATTTCCGAAAGGTCTGTCTTCAGCCCCAGGAAGGCCAAGGGTAGCTCCAAGTAGTCCTGTTATTTTTGACGTCAGTTTGGAGTACATACCAGGCCTAGAGGTGGAAGAAGAGTAAGGGAAATTTGCAATCTTCATCTCAAGTGTATCAAGAGCCATTCCTTAGTTTCAAAACAAGAGCTTTACTGGCGAATTCTTGCTTCGTATCACTTCATTCTTTGAATATTAAGCAAATTTAAAGGGCTTCAGGCCTTACCTTAGTTATCAAGTGTTTCTTATGAATATCAAAAGGCTAAACGAGCTTTCTCTAAACATCCACAATCAGTCCCCTGCTTCTAGTTTCTTCATTTTGAGATTGTTAAGACCAAGCAGTTCTAGACCTTGCCATAGCTTAGTTCAATTTTAACTCTGACGCTTCATTTGAAAATATAAATTGCAGCTTTCATGGTTTTGGTGAGGCCTTCTCACTATCACTATCCTGTCTCATATTGTTATATTGTTACTTACAGGAGTGGCTTGTACACATCGTAGTCCATAACCTTGTGGCTTGTACACATTGTAATCCATAACCTTAACTCATATAAAATAACTCTTTCCAGGTTTCATGGTTTGTCCCAAGATTGGGATAGATATATTCTGTCAGATTGAGCTTTGGTAAATACAATTACAATTTAATGAGTTTTATCATCAGACATTGAAGAATGTCACTCGTTAAAGATGTCAATTTTAGCACAGTCTGATCTGGTCCGATTTTGGCCTGAGTTGATCAAGCCACGAGTCAAGCATGGGTCAGCCCATGACCCATCTTACTTAAAAATGACATTATTTTTTATGTTTTTATTTTAAAAATATCTGGCCCGTCGTTAGCTCGTGGTAGGGCCGGATCAAGCTAAGAGTGATCTGTGCCCAGCACAACCTATTGACATCCCTACGCTTCAATTTGATATTCTTTTGGAAAACTTAATGCACTTGTTTTTTTTTCAGTATAAAGATGTAAAGAAAACATTAAAAATTGCAATTTTGATAGTATTAGTTTCTCTTAACAGACCTCATGGTTAATGTGGTGAATGGCGGCATGAAGGCCAACGAGTTCAGGAAGTGAAAGTAAACTTGCGAATTAATCAATCGGGATAGTGGCTTTTCAACACAAGCCAATACTTAGTGCTTCCTGCTCTGAGCACTATTATGATACTCCAATCATTTTGAACTTCCAAGTGTGCTTATGAATCAACGTACCTTATAGCCGAAACAGATGGTTCGGTGCATTTAAGGGGGTTCAATTAATGGGGGAAAAGCTTCATTTCTACGTACACTTGTGTAATCTCCCAAGGATTGTTTGTTCGTTTTTTCATAATTAGATTATTTTAATTTTAAAATATTTTCTAAGAAAACTTTAGTTTGAAACTTTTATTCACATTAGCACTTAATTTGTCAATTTATACTTCTTAATCAACCTAAATACAATATCATACTTCTTGATGATTATGATTTATCTAAAAATAATTAAAGCTAGTCTAGAGAAATTTTACTCTAACCATAAAAATTATGTTTAAAATCATCTTATTTATTTCAGTCAAGTTAGATCCAAGTGGAGCTAATGATTATGACTATATATTCAAGTCTATCAGCAAAAGTGATGTGCAGAACACAAACGCATTGAACTGACTAATGAGCCCATATAGTTTTATCTTTTATAGTTCACCTGATGAATCATAACATAGGGAGCTCAAAGGTGGAGTGATTTTTGTTATCCTTATTGAGACTAACTGCAATTGTAACCGTAACTTGTGTTAGAGAATATATAAAAATTAATTAAGTTGGCCTCACACAACAGCCTAAGCTATTGTGGTGAAATAGTCACTTAATATGATATCAAAGCCTTTATGACCAAATGGTCATGAGTTCGAATTCTACCACCGACCTATTCTAATTAAATTAAGCACAAAGTAAAGTAGACCTATGTAAGTTTCAAGTCCAAAAGACTTTCACTTGAGGGGGTGTGATAGAGAATATATAAAAATCAATTGAGTTGGCCTCACACAACAGCTTAAGCTATTGTGGTGAAATGGTCACTTAATAACTTGCATAATTTGGATGTACACGGCTCTAATAAACCTCAGGTATATAGACTATAGTTTCATCGATACCCCACAATCTAAATTTGGTACAGTTCCATTTGATTTGTGACATCTGCTTATATAAGCCAAGGGATATTAATTAGAAATAAACAACCATTAGTTGATATGGAGATGTTGAGGAATGTGGAAAATGGGTGCGGAAGCTGGTAGGTCTTCATATGCTGTTCAGGTTAAACAAACGAAAGAGACTCAGGAAAAGGTGGGTATGGGAGTATTTCGATAGTTGAGAAGTTGAGGTAACTTGTGGCCCCGGTAACCCTTTTGTTCTCATTAGGTGACGAGGGGGATATATCCAAACGGAATTTGAAGATCACACAATTGTTTTTCCTTCCCCAATTTATACAAATGCAATCTTGCATAAAAAGAATAACGACAACATCTTAGGTAATGAGATTGCTGACCTGCTGCTTCAGGTAGGTGTATTAGGCTTTCCGCCAATCATATGTTGGTAACAACATTCTCCGTGTGTCAAACTTAATTATAGTACCGTCAACCTTAACAAGACTCGATGGGGTGGAGTACACAGGGACATAGGACTAAATAAAAGGTAAAAATGTTGTCTCTGAGATAGTTAATTTGGTGGCCAACTGTTGAACAGAAGGAAGAAGTATCTCCATGGGATAAATACAAGTTAATCAAGCTGCTTGCACTGACTAATATTCCAATATCAACTTATCATTTGTAGCCTTAATGTGAGATCAATTCTTTTAAAGATTAATGAAATTTCTTACTTCTTTCAAGAATATTGTTAGAAGTGCCTAACTCATCTCTAAAAGCTAACTCAAAAGGATGAGGTTTGCATATTATTATAAATTATTTAATGATTTTATAGTTGTCCGATGTGGGATTCCTGAAAAATATAATACGAAACAAATACAATATTATGTATGCAATAACAATATTCTCTATCTTTAGTAGTTTAAAGTTTCAGAAAAACAATTAGCTTTCTGACTTCGACTATAACTAATGTTCGAAGAGGCAGATATAGTTTATGTATCGTTTCAGTTTGTATCCTGCTTGTTGATAATAAGGTGTAATTAAAGCCAAAACGATTTGAAACTTTTAGTCCAAGAAGAAAACGAAATCAGGAAGCTTTCTCATTCTACAACCAAAAAAACTAACTTTTGGAAATTATTAGGACCAAAAGAACTAACAGTTAGAAATTAGAAAGAGTTTTGATGGCTAGAGTAGGTAAAAACAGGTTAGCGGTCTAAGTGTTCTTGTATGTCTGCCTGGTCGTGGCAGCTTAACTTGGATCGTCAACGTTTATGATTACAAATACAATACATAATCAGGATGGCGTGGATTTCTTTACAATTGAAGTAGTTGGAGATTATCATCATTCTTAATACTTTGGTATTGTTGAACTTGATAAATGAATAATCAATTTAGACTCATGGGTAAGAATTATTTAGTTTCACATGGAAAAGTTACCTTACTAAGACAAAAGCATGCTGAAGGACTAAATTCTTAATAATCTCTATTTATGAAATTTATAAAATCCTTTTATATTCTAGGTGCTTTCACTTTATTAATAGCTATTTTTTATTGTCTTGTTTCGAAAAATTTAAAATAAACACAGAATAACAGGTATAAGTGATCGGTTTATAGTCACCATTTAGCCTACAAACTACGTTGACTGACTTCCTAATTACTCTGGTTAATGTCAATAAGCTTTGTGATGCATTTCCACATAACCCCCATCATGTAAGACTTGAGTTTTAATTCGTATGACAGTTTGAAAGATAGTATGAACTACTTCTTTCATTATTATTTTTTGATTCAGTCGGATTTTGGTGAGGCTGAGCACTACTGCTTGGATCCATTAGATTGGTTAATTCCAACTTGAAGATTCCTGCAAAATAACAAAGGCATGTCAGGGTTGTTTCCCGATAAGCCCCTTCGATACTCAAGTCAGTTCTTTTGGAGAGTTTTGAGGCTAGTGAATCAAGAGAATTAGGATTCTCGAAAATCGTACCTTTCTCATGATGAGGTAATCAATTTATACCTGACAAATATCTGCTAAGTTTAGGTCTTTCCTTTCATATGGGTAACCGTCATTTATAAATAGGTCGTCTATGTTCGAGCTTGGACTTGAGCCTAGTTCGACCGACCCAACCATTTTTTATATGGGTAAATTTAAGTTAAAAAATAAAAATAGATATGCAAGAATGTTTATGTAATGTAGTCGAAGCAACCAGTTGGGAGTTAGTAGTTACAGTAACAAATCCCTTGAGCAGTGGTTTTCCTTGAAGGAAGTATGGTAGGGAAGGTGTGAGATGGGAAATGACTTTACCTCACTTTTCTATAAAGCAATTTCTCCTACTTAAAACATCGGTAGGCAACAGGTCAGGCAATAAGACTCTTTTCAAGCTTCTATTGTATGTGAACATATTAACAGAACTCTCAAGATAACTTTTGTCGAGGACCTTTTATCCTTAAACTTTAGACAATCTGTCTAACGATTTCAAAGGTTGTCATCTTGCAATTGAGATCCCCAAAGGTACTTAAGGCAAAACTTCACCTTTTCCGTTATCTTAGTCATGAAAAGGAACACTAAATGCTAGGAAAAGTAATTTTGACTTTCAAGTGCCAAATTTATTTTGTTTCTATATATTTTAAATACAAAAACTCTAAATTAACCATTTTTTTTGTCTAGGAGGGTCCTAACTATAAGAAGACACCTTTAAGACATCCACACTCAGATTAATCCCCGCTCGAATTAGGTAGGTCCCTTACGGAAGGCAAAACTCTAGCCCCAAACTTTAAACGATTGCATACATAAGAGAAGTTTGAACCCACGACCTCACTTAAGCTAAAAGAGCCCCTTACCAACTCACTTGCATCTTGAGATTAACTATATTTTTGTTAGTTTGTTCATAAAACTACAATATGAATTATGTCATGAAGAGATTATCAATTTGGGTTAGCAAGATTTATATTTCAGTTGGTGTGTATCTATTTGAATTAGTGAATAACTAACTTATGTATTAAGATCTATCTTTTTCTTTTCTTTTTCAAAAATTGGGTCATAGAATTTCATAGGAAAGGACAAATTCTGATTTGATAGGAGCTACTATCCAATTACCATATATTGGAGGGCCACCTAACTGGAAGACTATATATACAGATCACACTCGTGTGGTGACACTCCTAATTACACATGCACATACTTCCATATAAAGCGTTGCATATTGTTATTCGTTGTATGTTATTTTCTGCTATTAATGGCTTTGGACACGTTCATCTTGAAATGATTGTATTGACTACAGCCAACAATAGTTTGCTCAAGGAGACAACAAATGTGCGGAAGGCCTTGCACGAGAGGGTTCAGAAGCATCATTGATTCCATAGCAAACTCATGGGATAATCAAATTTTATACCCGTAATAATGATTTAATTTATAACAAAAGAGTTATTTATGACCAAAACTAATATGGTTAGAGTTTTCTTTTTTTCTATATAAAATATCTAAATAGTGTATCAAAAGATTAAATTATTTCTGAAGTTAGAAGAACGATACTTATATTATTAAAGAAGGTAATTTGATCTTGTAGTGAATTAATTAAAATATTAAAAAATTGGGTCTAACCCAAATTAAGTTACTGATTCTCCTGAATTTATACTAAAGAGCTTTCGGAATAGAGAGTTTGGAATGATATTTATTAAGCTTGCATGGCATTGGCAAAAATGGTTTTGTAATAACAGCTGCAGCAAACTGTATGGGAGACCTACATGTTTAGACCGAAAAGGAAACAGTTAGGCAGATGGAGAAGAGTCTACACGTGCAGTTCGGAAGTTGCACGTTAATACTGTTAGTTAGGTCTGAAAGTTGGTCATCAAAACCTAAAAACCAAAGCATACGTACGTATGTATATATACAGCAGCATAAGAAGTCTAATAACAAGTTTACCAAACTTAGGAATTCAAAACCTGAACTAATTCGTTTCCTCCTTTTATAAGCCATCGTTAGATAAACCTTCTTAAATCATTAACGATTTTCCATATTTTAAATACAAAAAGAAATGGTATAAAGGTTATGAGAGAATTGACTGGTTATAAGCAATGAACAATTAATGTTGTTGGTAATCTACACAAAGATAAGAGTGATAGTTTGATTTCTCACACAATAAAATAAGTTGGGTTTGTAGTAGAGGTTGTAGGTTAGAAACTTGGGAAGACGTTGAAAGGACAACCAAAATCACCCCACCAAGCAACCCTTTTTTTTTCTCTCGTCAAGTAGGGTATATAATAGTACAGACAGATGAGAATGAGAGAGACATATATATAAAAGGGAAAGTTAGAAAAGGGGTTACTTATGAAGGGATTTGTTAGCCAAGACGTTGCATCAATCTGCTGGTAGAGGTCTGCCCAAACCCTCCATGTAGTTCCCCAACTCTCTAACGGAAATTATCACTTACTTTAATCTCTTGCTCTGTCTTATATATGCTTATCTTCCTCTTCTTCTTTTCTTATTATTATTAGTCTCAGCCTGCTTAATTTCTCTCCTTACGTACAGTTCATGTCTTTGATTTCCTGCATACATCCCATGTTTCTTTGTTATTTATGATCATAATCAACCCGTCTATCTCTGACCATCTGATCCCATCTCTCTCTTTCTCTCTTTTGTTTTTCCTTTTTTTCTCTGATTTTCATTAGGTATAGCTACAAAGAGATAGATGTACTAGGGTTTTCCATTTACTGTCAGGGTTTGGTGTTGAATCCCCACTTCTGTTAAGAGATCAAATGTGTACCAGAGGCCACTGGAGGCCAGCTGAAGATGAGAAGCTGAAGGAGTTGGTGGAACGCTATGGTCCTCATAACTGGAATGCCATAGCCGAAAAGCTTGGAGGAAGATCAGGTGATACGATGATAATATCTGAAACAAAAGCTTCTACATGATTATCAACCTCACCATGCATGATCATATCATCTGTATCTGTGAAAGCATAAAGGTAGGGTTAGGTTTCACTTGACAGGTAATGATAATATGAACCAAAAACCGATGGTTTCAATCAAAAGTCATAGAAAAGGGAAAAAGAAAAAAAGAAAAGGATAACTAACAGTAATTAATAGTGTTAATACCTACTTGTGACGATGTCTGAGACCAAAACTTGGGCAACTAACAAAGTTATTGTAAATGATGAGGACAGGGAAGAGCTGTAGGTTGAGGTGGTTTAATCAGCTGGATCCAAGAATCAATCGAAGTCCATTTACCAAAGAAGAAGAAGAGAGGCTTCTTGCTGCTCACAGCATTCATGGGAATAGATGGGCTGTTATAGCAAGGCTTTTCCCTGGTAGAACTGATAATGCTGTGAAGAACCATTGGCATGTTATTATGGCAAGAAGATGCAGGGAAGGATCCAGACTTCATGGCAAGACACTTGCTCGTGAAATGAACTTAACAATGAATAATCAAAACACGTGTCCCTCGTCACCTTCAAAGCTACAAGATGTGCCCATGATGATTGGCCAGACCACAATGAACTTCTCTTCGTTTCTTGAGAAGTACCGTGAGAGATTGTTGTTGTGTAATCAGAACCCTTTCTCTCACGTTAGACCAAGTCATTGTGAAGGTACTTTGTATACTTTCATGCTTCAGTTAACTCATAAATTATTTGATTTTTTCCATATAGAAATACAAGAACTAAGTAAGGTTCATATTTTCGTTCACATGGGCCAGCTTACCCCAATTCTCTTGGAGCATATGTTCCTTTGTGTTCATTCCATTCCAAAATCTTTGCACTAGTAGTTGCCTAGATTAAAAAAAACATGTAAATGTCATCCTAAATAAAATATTAATTTATATAAAATACATTTTTTGTTAAATAATTCTAATGATACACCAAAGATGTATTATCTTATAGCAATTATAACTTTACAATACTTAATTCAAAACTAAATAGTTTTGGAGAGAACATGTCAAAAGATACTTAATCTTATTATAATTAACTTTCATGCATAAAGTTGGTATTTATGCGTATGTATGTTTGTTGCAGATAAAAATAAGCCAATAGAGTTCTATGATTTTCTTCAACTAAATGCCGATTCAAGCAAAAGCGAAGTGATAGACACAGCAAGAAGAGAAGATGAGGAGGTAGACCAGAAAGGCCTGGGCAAAGCAGCATTTCCCTTCATTGAGTTTCTATCAGTTGGCAACGTTAACTCTTCGTAACCCCTAGGTCTCTTTAAGTTGTTGATAGCAAAATGAACTTGACTTGCATATATATATGCAATAGTATGTTACCATCTAAGGTTAGACATCCATTGTTAGTCCTATAGAGCTGGAATATTGACATGGGATTACAGTTTATTTAAGGAGACGTCCTTTGACGATGATCAGTAGCATATATACACAAACATACGTAGTGTAGAAGTTTTTATGTAATGTTGAAATTTACCTTTAAGCGGAAGCGTTAATTAAGTTTTACAGTACAAGGTAGCATCTTTATTTTTTCTTTCTTTCCATATATAGATTGATGCATGCATTATTTATCATCTTAATCTAATGGTAATACTAACTTGTTATCATTCTTCGGATCATTCTGTTTCTTCAAGAATACCCTCAGACTAGAATTCATTAGGTTTTACCACTTAAGGTATTAAACAACCTACGATTAAACTATGATTCCCTATGGCTTTGGAGAATTACTTATATGAATGTATGATTATATTTGCATGCATGCCAGCTCCAATCTTCATATATAATTTTCGCGACTTAAAAGTGAAGTTGAGTGCACCATGAAATATATAGTTTCTTTTACTTGCATGTCTTAATGTGCAATCTTATAGTTATACATGGCAAAACTATAGTATAAATGCATGGTTAGGTGTAGATTCATTAGCTAACTTATTAGTTACTTTTGTCTAATCTCATTAACTGAAAGCATGTTAATACAATCATAATTGCAGAAGTTTTTCGTTGGAATGAGTTCATTTGCACAATATACAATTATTCATATTTTCAATGAATGGAAAATAAATATGCAACGTGCCAGAAGTAAATCTTAGTTTTGAATCTCATTTCGTTTTTCATCAACTTTGGTAAGTTGAAAAAATAGGAAACTCTATTAACGCTTTAATTAATAACTAACATTTATGAATTTGCAAGTACTTAAAAGGAAAAATTATGTGTTGTTATTGTTAATTGTAAGTTCTAATGTTGAATTTTTATTTTCAAAATATGAAATTAATTTCATGAGTCATAATGCTGATATGTTGCAATCGGTACAAAGATATACTATATATAATTGGTATTAAAAAATATAATTTTTAATATATTTTACCACCTCTCTTTTTTTTCCTTAAAATATACTAACCAGTTGAAACTGTCTAGTAATTTTTAATTAAATACTACAATAAAAACTTAATTAACATAATAAAAAACTTGTATAACCAATTGAACTTAAATTAGTTTTCAATTAACATAATAGAGGAAAAAAACATGTGTGACAAATTGAACTTGAAAACTAATTGAGTTGAAAGTACAAGTTTTAGAGAATTCTTATATACTAAACTAATTTTATTCTTTAATTTCAACCTACAGTTTTCTCTTAAATCATTTGTTAAAACATTGTATCAATTACTTATTCGATAAAACAGAATAAAAGAAGGGAAATCCCATAAAATACTTGATCTCACCTCAAGTTTGTGAGATCATAAGACCATTGAAGTTGACAATTCTATTTTGATCAGTGACCAATTACTTAATTGCTTGTAATGAATTACTAATACTAATGCTATTGAGTCTCGTTACAAATCATAATTTGATATGCTTGTATTTTCTTACCCATCATTACGAAAAATTATTTACAATAATGTTTAATTTTACTTCTCTTAAACATTATTTGTCAACAAAAAATGCGATACTAAATTTCCTTGCATTAATATTTTATTTCTTAGTCATTCTATTTGATGATGTCAAATGCACATAAGGTTAATTAATATAAGAAAATGGGACCTAACATGAACAAATATCTATAATTACACATCTTTACATCGTCTTTATTTTCCATATGTCAAAAGCACACTTCTCTCTCTCTCTCTCTCTTGTCAAAAAATTATTCTCTCTAACTTATCCATAAGTGTGATAATTGAACATCATTAAAAATGACAATTTTTGCCTGAACTAGCTTGTCCCAATCTACCCTAGCTTAAAGTCAACATATTTAACTCAAATTGAGGATAGGTTCATATTTGTTTAATGTTCTAGTTTCGGGCTAACTTTAACACCCCAACCCAGTTTGGTCCAAAGTCTGAAAATATCAAATAAAATAACATCATTTTGACATTTTAGATTAAAAATTTTAATTGAGCTTGGGTCAGGCTAGATTGACTTCGAGTCACCCAAGTTCGATTAGACTTTGTGCCTAGCTCGGGATGCAAGCTTGACTTGGTCTAATACCAAGCCTAGATGTCATCATATGATTGACAATGGGTCAATTATTGCACTGCCCATAGGTATCATCTTTCTCTTTTGGTCTCTTGTAATGGTGTGAATGATGAATCAAGACTCCAATTGACATGGAGATTTTGAGGTATGAGCTATCTACCTAGTTTAAGTCTTATAAGATTTTGATCAAAACCCAAATGGTCATCCATAATCACATTTTAAGTGACTATCCAGATATGTCATATATAGATTACAACATAATGGATGAGGCAGATGATACTAGATAGGTTGAATGTCCAATTGTTGATGCAACCATCTTTCTCTCGTCTCTATATGAAAAAGATACAACTTGATGTTATTATGGATCATTGACCACTCAATCATCAAAGGTTGGATGTTGATAAGGTCTGAGAATAGTAGGAAGAGAAACTAAAGGTAATGTTGTTAGAAAATTTATGGTAACATTTTAATAAAGTAATTGCTAAGAGTTTAATTGATTAATATGTTTGATTATCTTAGATGTAGAGGGTTGATTACAACGATGATCACCTAAAGAAATTTCATAATGGCTGGGAAGCAATGAGGAAAGTGCAAAAGGCTTTGTGGTAGGCGGTAAATGCAAAGATAATGAGTAAATAACTTGTTGGGTTAGTTCATATTAATAACTTTTTGTTTTGTGTATGAATAGTTATTGAAATTTTAGTTTAATGGTATGAAAGAAAAGAATATTCGAGGCATAAAGAGGTGTCAATAAGAGAGAATAATAGTGAACAACTAATCTTGATGCATAAAGAGATGCCAATGACAATATTAAAAAATAAAAGATTTCCTAAACTGTGAAGAGATGTAATAACAGATAAAGATGAAGATGAAGATGTCTTAAGACATGTGGATATGCCAATGATAGAGAAAATAAATGAACAATTGGTCTTAAGGTGTGAGAGACGCCAATGGCATTCCCAAAAAATGAAAAAAAAAAAAGAAAGAAAGAAAGAAAGAAGAAGATGTCCCAAGGTATAATGAGATGTTGATGTGAAAGAAAGATAAGGAAGAGATTATCAAAAAACAATCAGAGATGACAATTAGGGAGAAGATGAAGATTAGAACAGTGATATATATTAAAGAACCCTTTATTAGATATGGATTATAGTCCTAATGAGCTTAGAAATTTTATTTGTAATACAACCATCATTAATGAAAAGGCTTAGTTTTAAGAAGATGTTGATGATAGACATTTAACGTAATAAAGAGAAAGAAAAAGAGATAGAAGAATAAGCATTAGTAAGGATGTAAGAGTACATGATTAAACGCATAACCAGGCAAATGTGTTTATGAAAATGAATTTGATAAAAGTAATTTTGTACTTTCAATAATGAATACAAACATTTTGACGGGTCTAGACACGAGCACTAGTGATACTACATGGACAGAGTTGGTGCCATTTACTAAAAGACATACATCTTGTAGGAGAACTCTAACTTTTGAATATGTATATATTAAGTACGTCTGAAGAAAAGTTAGTTTAACAATGAGGTAATGTGGTAATTTTGTTAGGATAAGATTAATGTTGATGTAGATGTTATTGTATATTTGATATTACTCTTTTACTTCTTTAAAAAACGTTACTTGATATTACCATCTTTTTAGTTAAAATGTTACAACAAGTTTGTTAATAGTGATGTCATTTAAAAATGTTAGCTTTGGTTTGACATTTAGTGATGTTCTTTCATGTTTTAGGCCTAGGAATCATATAAGTAACATGGTGGGTCATATTGTACAAATTAATGAGTGAAAGAAATTTCAAATTTCCTTTACAATATTCTAATTGTTTAAGTATATTTTATAGTATGAATACTTGATAGTTTGTTAGTGACTTTTTTTATCAATTCTTTTACTTAAGAATGTGATCTTTAATGCTCATTTGTGCAGTTACATAATATATCCAATTTTTGTGGTGAATAATTTTAGCATCTTTTACTATGAAAAGAAGGATAATAAATATATAATAAAATTAAATTTGTTAATGTTATTAGGAGATGTAAACCAAGTGGTAGAGAGACATAGACAAATCTTTATCTTCTATTGATTTCTTGCATATTATTTCTAAGCATTCAAGAAATGTTGACAAAGTTTTGGATATTATCACTAATGCGTTGCTCAAATAGCTAGGCAAGTATATATTTTCTATTTGTATTCTCAAATAGCATTAATATGTGTTGAAATGATAGTTTAGATAATGATTTGGAGTTAAATGTATTTATTTTTGTAGTTCTTCACCCTCACACTTCATAATGATCATTGGTGGTGTTGCTACATTTTAGTAAAAGCATGGGAGATTATGATATTCAACTTTAATCATATGGAGAATAACGTTAAGAAGAACTTGAGTGGAACATTTACGGGTTGGAACATATTTTTTATATTGTATGTCATAATATAAGATCTCATTGCATATTGTATAATGTAACTAACTATTCGTTTGGGATTCTAGGCACATGTGTTATGGCAAGTGGTGCTGTCTTTTGATGTACAATGCAATGATAAAGTTTTTTGGGGATATATTTTCTATCTCTTATATAAGAGAATTATAAAGGAAAGAGACTAAGTAAGAAAAACATTCTCTGTTTGAACGTTGAACTAGTTTTTCTAATTGCACATTTTCATTAAGTTAAATTACAAGGATTGACTAACATTTTCAATATATATGCTTGCTGCTAACAAAGTTACGATTGTGGGATTCACCTATGTTATTCATGGAATTATGGTACAATAAGTAGGTACTTACATCATTTATTTCCATAAGTTTACATTTATATGATATGTGCACCCTTTAAAATGCAATTTACTGTTAATGAAACATAAGATCTGCAATGGAAAGAGTTAACTGAGATTCGAAAGCACGTCTCCAATTGGGTAATATTTTGCTATTTTAACTCTTTATGTTGTCAATTCCTTCCTCTAATAAATAAACTTTGTATAAGAACATGCACAGGAAACACCATTTTAATGATTGTCTATAATTAAGGATTATGTTATAGATTGTTGATTAATAATTAATGTAAGGATTACTCTACCATTTTATACCAATTTATTATTATTTAAAATTCTATAAGTATTTCTAAGGTTATTAAGTGCAGTAAGATAATTGAATTATGGAACCAATTAGCAAATTCACCATTTTTGCTATGGACCTTTATATTGTGGTCATTTTTAGAATAATTTAAAAGGGAAGTGATTAGGAAATTCTGTAACATTATTCCAAATCTCTGTTTAATGTAATTTCCTTAGCGAAATATTGTAAGGAAACAAGAAACAAGACCTTGAGTCAAAATATACCATCATTTATTATCAGGACTGGGTAGAAAGAATATTATAATTGAATACAAATTGTACCAAGTATTCGTGTAACATCCCGTTATCAGTATGGAGGGCATATTGGTAATTCGGATGGTATAGGATTTGAGTGCATGTGTATTTTGGACATTCGACATTTGCATATAGTCCCTATATTGATCGATAAATGAGTAATATTGCATAAGCATATGTATGTACATTCAT
>JANZLD010000001.1:32079816-32101319 GCA_026413575.1 Erythroxylum carthagenense
CCCAAGGACTACTTGGAAATGAAGATGCAGGAGTTCCTGGAATTGAGACAGGGACGGATGTCAGTGGCAGACTATGAGGTGCGGTTTAACGAGTTGATGAGTTATGCCACAGTCTTGGTGACTACGGAGTCTGACAGGTGCCGGATATTCGAGGGAGGGCTTAATCTGGAGATCCGCACCAGGTTAGCCCGGTCCTATATGAGTACTTTCGTTGAGTTGAGAGTAATTTCTTTTGGACTGTACAGGATCTTTTGGACTATACAGGATGTAATTATAACTGGATTGTGTATTTATAGATTTTAAGGAGTGAATGAGAAGTAACTGTTGGTTTTAAAATTGAGTAATTTCTTTATTGCAGTTTAAATTATATTGATGCCATGAGGTTTTAGAATTGATCGTTCGTAGTGCACCCTCGTCGTAGGTTATGTATCGGAATGACCTACGGGTATTCCGGTGCGTACTCTACGGTAAGGGGGCGCTACAATTCGTACATTCAATACCATGCCTACTTACAAAAAGTACCATTACTCAGTAGTCAGTAAGCATGGGTAACTCCTAAACTTTAATATGAGAATATCATACATCAGATACCCCAAGTATCTACATTAAATACCTATACTCATTATACATAAGAAATACCTTCAATTTAAAATTGGAATACCATGATAAATACAAAGAATATTATGAATGAATATAAATTATACCAGGATTTCGTATATTCAATACCATGTCTACATATAAAAAATACCATCATTTATTGAAAATTGGGTAACACTAAAACTTTAATATGAAAATATCATGAGTAAGTAAAAAGAATTTCATCCATCAGTAAAAACTATACCATAACTTAATACATCTAATAACATAATTATATTCAAGATTCTTCTATTTATTACAGGTAATAAACACTTTCACTTAAATATGGGAATTTTAGGACTAAGTACAAAGAATGCGAAAATTCCATACGTTCAACACCATGCCTACTTATAAAAAATTACCATCACTCAATAAATAATGAATAATACCTAATCTTTATTACAGGAATTCCATGAGTGGGTATAAAGAATGTTATATATAAATACACTAGTAGGCTTAAATACATCCAATACCATAGCTAATTAAAAAAACTCCATAAATTACTTAAAATAAATAACATAGTTTCCCATACGATCATCCTTTTAATTGTATTTATAATTATTTTATAATAAACAAGTTTTTTCATACATCTATGTATAAAATCACGTTTACAGACAAAACTATTTGGCAAGGACCAAGGAATAGTACATAACAATTTGTATGACTACATCCTTAATGTTAAATTGATAACATTTAATGTGTAAATGAAGATACATTAGTTATCTCTTAAATTATCTTCATTTTTATCAATCGATACGTATTACAATAAAATTTAAACTTAGCTAAGAACACACCCATTTAATTAAGATTAGGTTTAACCAAATTAGGGTTCCATTTTATTTGATTTTGGGATTTTCAAACTTGGGACATTGTCGTGTGGATTCATTTGGATTTTTGATGTAGTATTTCTATAAACATGAGTTAAACACCATCCTTTGCCAAAGATCAAGGTGTTGGGAAAAGAAAGGAAGGTTCACATACCGAAGGTTGATAACTAAAGGAGTATAAATATCTTATGCTCCGTTTCAAAAATAAAGATTAGTTCAAAAGATTTAAAATCTTAAGAAGTATAGGTTTTTTTCCTACTAGACATGCCTGACTATATTCTATAGTGTAAATTTGTTTTCTTGTGAAACTGTTAAATGTGGTTAACAAAATGAGGTGGACCAAAATTTTGAAATATATGAAGATGTGATGATCGAGTTGTCGAAGCTCTCAAAATTAATTATAATTCTCTAACTTCTTGTACCAGTCGTAGAAGTAGGTCAAATCCCAAGAGAAATAAAAAAATAATTTTTTTATTTTCAATTAACAAAACAAAGTGGGGGTTTATAATTAATTACTAATTAACTAAAATTATCAAGAAATCAAAATGAATAAATAAACCGACTATAAAATTGACAAATTCAAGAGTACTTAAGTCTGATTCAAAGGAAAGATCTTATTTAAGTGTAACATTGATCATTGGTCTTGAAAGAATAATTTTCACAATTCAAGTAGCTAGTCCAAAAAGTATTAGGATAGTCATAATAAAGCTCAAATTTTCTTAAATTAGTTGATTCAAACCCAAAATTTAAACTAAAACTTACCATCTATTGATTAGGTATGATAACATTCCATATCAATTGTTGCAAGCATAAACCATCCTATTAAATGAATGGGTTAACAAACCACCATGATGGTATTACAAAGGATCAAAATAAGTGTACATGTTGTTTTTCAATGTCCTTAAATATTCTCATATTCCTTTCATCATATAAAACTTGTATTAGATATGACATAGCAATGAAAAGGCATCATTGAATTGTTTTATCATGCATGATTAAAGTTGAAAACCAAACTACAATCTAATACCAGACATATGGTGTATCTCCTAACAAACATCTTTGAGTTATGTCCTTCCACAAAGGTTGAGTTAATTGACATCTGAAGAATAAGTGAGTAATAATTTCTTGCTCCTTGCATAAAACATATTTGTTTAGAATAGCCATAAATTTATTCAATTTATCAATTATAGGTAACCCGTTCTTGATTGCTCTCCACATTGTGATCAAAGCTCTAGGTATCATATACTTGCACCAGAAAAGTTTATGCCTTACTACACATTTCTTTGCTCTTAAAACAACATTTTATAGCTTAAATTATTGAATTTTCCCTTTCTAGACAAATTCCACCAGTTGACATATGGTTTTTTTTCATTGAGCTCACTATTATTGATCTAATTATAAAGACATAAGTCTTACATGTAGCTAGAGATGGCATTTGGGCTCAGGTCTGGCCTGACCTATGGTCAATAAGCCAGGCTTAGGTTGATCAGCTCAAGTTGGTCCTTGGGACATGCTCAAGTTCGAACTATCTATGTCCAACCTGAGGCACAACACCTATAACAAAAATGACATCATTTTTGCAGAAAAGGATGACGTTTCAATTAAAAACAAGTTAGGTCGAGCTAAGTTATATTCAGGCTCGGGTTCAATTGCCTCAGGTCTGACCAGGACCAATTCGGTCTTAGATAGGCCCAGGCTCAATTCGATCCAATGTCATCCTATATGTAACATCATCAATAAAAGTTTAAAAAAAAGTATTTGTTATTACCTAAGGACTCCCCCTCTATAGGACCACATAAGCTAGAGTGCACCGGCTGTAACTTAGCCTTTCTTCTGATAGACCTTTCATGAAATGAAACTTGATGTTGCTTTTTAGCCATGCAATGATTGTAGGGGTTTAGGGAAACGATAATTTTCATACAGAAAAATGATTTGTATGTTAGTAGTTGATCCCTTTCTCATTAATAAATCCTAATCTCTGCCAATAAATCTAGAGAATATTTCCCTTTAACTACTTGTAGTTCTCCAACAAACACCTTCAAGTTGTTTTTATAGGGTGCAACACAATCCACTAAGAGTAACCATCATTGCTTCTTTAGACAACTTCCACTTGCTATCTCTAAAAGTGTGCCAACATCCCTCTTGTTCAAACACATTCACATATAACAAATCAAAACCTAAGTCTGGAATATGTCAACATGCCTCAACATTTACCCAATGTTGTTTTGAACTTGAATGTCACCCAAGACAATGATGCTAGAGAAGCTTTGATTGCCCATCTTCACACATCCAAAATCACCACTTCTATAGTTGATAAATTACTTCCTCTTTAGAACACAATGGCAGGATGCTCCTGTATCGAAAAACCACTCAAAATTTGAGTGACTAATATAGAGACACTCTCTGGTTGCATAAATCAATGACACTTCATCATTTGTGCTTGATATTGTTGCTGCAGTGTTGTTATTGTCCCCATCCTTCTGGTTGTCTTGCTTCTCCTGGTCTCTCTTCCATTTATAGTAGAAATTCATTATATGACCAAGTTTATTACATTGGTGACACGTTATGCTTTACTTGTTACTTCTCAACTTAAACCTATTCTTCATTTGACTTTTTCCTCTGTTTTCTACCATAAGAGCCTATACTTTTTTGAAATTGATCTCCTTCCTCCTAATCTCTTCATTGAATAGGCTCTCTTTGATCCCATCAAAGATAGCACACCATCTGGAGCGGCATTGCTGATAGCTACATCCAACATTTTCTGATTATTTGAGAAACAACTTGGCAAGAAGAAAGCTTGCAATTCATTATTAAAGATGACCTTTATAGTGATCAAATTGTTGATGATGTCTTAAAAATAATTGAGATGTTTCGATATTAATTTCTCAAATTTCAACTTCAAGTTCATAAGCCTTTTAATCAAGGAGGCCTTGTTGTGAGTGGTCTTCAATTTCTTCATAAATCAAAAGGATCTATCTCTTGAGATATATGATTGAATATACTGATATCAATCTACTGTCTAATAGTTCCCAAAGTCTTTTGCTTCATCTTCTCCCACTCGTTATCTATCATCTTCTCCATTTTACACTAGGCATCATCTTTTACATTTTTTCCTTATTAAATAGATCATAGAGATCCTTGCCATATAAAAGATCTTTCATTGTAGGTCTCTCTATCGAGTAGTTGGTCAATGTCAACTTCATCACAAAGATATTGTCACTCTCCATATCTAAGGCTCTGATATCACTTATTGGGGCGTCAATCAATAATGCTTATAAAATCTTCAAGTTCACTTAACTAATAAGAAACCAGTCAAACAATAAAGATGATTGAAAGATAATAAACACAATATTTTAGCATGCAAAACCCTCCAGTATAGAGGTAAAAACCTTAAGACAAACTGACAATAAAATCCACTAAAATTAAATAATAGGATACAAATGATAAAGCTTTCAAGCTCTTGACTCTAACTCAAAAATACATCACAAGATAATTACAGATAGTCTTTCTAGCTAGCTCTCTCTCTTAAGTTCACTTAAAAAAACTCTTAGGATTGAGTAAACATTGTCACACACACACATACACACACATATATATCAATGCTACTTTAACACTAATCCTAGAAATCAAAATCTAATGAAACTGAAGTTGATGAATGCTATTTGGACTCTAAAACTCTTCATTTGTTAAATATTTATGTCTGATGTAACTTCTGTCTCTCAAACTTATCCTTAAACTCTAAAGGTAAGATTTTGTATACCAATCAAAACCATCCATATAACCATGTAGGGTGATTATGTCTAACCTTTAAACTGCAAAATGATAAATGTAAATTACAACCTATTTTCTAAGCTTTAAAGTGTTTTTTTAAGTGTTTTCTTAGGTATTAATCATGTGTTTAGGATTTAGATTTATGTTCTTAATAGTGTTTTTGTTTGTTTTGTTTGATTGTTATTAAATAAGGAAAGAATGTTATTTTAATAGGCAATTAAATAGACCTATAAACATCAAACTAATAGGCAATTAAATCTTGTGAGTCATTTGGAAACTACCTCTCTTTTAGTTAGTGGTAAGGTTACGTACACTGAACCTTCCCAAACCATGCATTTAGTGGGATTTGTTACTGGGATGTTGTTGATGTTATTGTTGTTGTTGTAATAAGCAACTGAAGAGAGATATTAATTGTATATTAGTTACCCATATGATTGCTTTAAATCCAATAGGATAGTTAGGAAGAGTTTTGAAAGATCAAGAGATCACAACTTAATTTCTATCTATTTAATTAGGTTACTTGGTTAGATCTTAAGAAAGGATAATCATAAGTATTGGATATCTTCGGTTAAGTAGGATTAAATCAAAAAGATGAATTGAAAAAAAATAAGGATAGAAGTAATTCCTAATTTTTCATCATTGATTAACCAATTGTTTCACTGCTGCTTATTTCATCATTCAGTAATCAATTCTTTTACTTTTAGTTTAATTCTTAGTTATTTCATCATATTATTTACCTTAAATAAGGTGTATAAAAATTGTTAGTAACTAATAGAATCCTTGTGGGAATGATACTTTTTATACTATAAGATACAATTTATATACTTGTAATAAAAAAGATTTTAAAATCAACTTCAACAATTTTTTATTATCATTGGTTGGGATTGATAAGCTGGCATCTAGTTTAGTTTGAGTTACCTTGATTTAAGAATTTTTAACACTTTGCTTATATGATTGTAGGTGCATAAACACAAGAGAAACTAGGAGTTCAAGCAAACACTTAAATGCATAAGTTTTTGACATCATCAAGCAAGAGAGCAAGATTCAAAAAGCAAGATGCCAAGATGTAATAGAGACATCAATGGAAGAAGAAAGAAACCAAGGAGGACAGTAAAGATCATGGACTTTATAAGGTCAGGGTTCAATGTTAATTAATAAAGGATTATAAGACCATCAGTGTAAGCTAATACTTTTGATGTTAAAACCATCTCTGTTGAATATGCTGCAAACTAATGTCTAATTTTATGGATAGGGAAATGTGGTTCATAATGTTCATTTGGTTAATTTATTGGAGATAGGTATAATGGGTTATTATAGGATACAACCAAGATGAGGTTAATTTTATTCCCACTTAAAGATCGAGCCAAGGCATGACTGAATATCTCTCTACCTAGAAAACGTGATGACATAGGAGTGGTTGGTACAAGCCTTTTTAGCTAAGTAATTTCTCTAAACAAAGAATACAATTATCATAAATGAGATAAAAAAATTTGCAATAAAGTGAAGGGTAATTATTGTACAAAGCATGGAAAAGATTCAAAGGAACTGCCCACACCTTAACTTACTTACAAAATTCCTTTTGCAAACATTCTACAATAGAGTAAATCCACCCACTCAAGGTACCGGTGATGCAATAGTTATAGATTCGCTAATGTGGAAGATAGTTGATACTGCATATGATTTGTTGGAAGATATGGTAAACAACATTTGTCTATAGACATTGGAGAGGAGTAAACAACAACCAACTTTTAAAGACCATAAAAGAGTGCTTGTTGTGGATTCGGTGACAATGCTACGGATTGAAGTAGCAAACTTAACCAAATAATTAAATAGCTTGAAAGCTATTTTTTCCAGCCCACTTAAGACAATACATCACAGATGTGAATTATACGATCAAGAAGGCATGTCACAGCTAATTGCTTTCTAATGGACAACAATAATATGGAGCAACTCAACAATATGGGATCAAAACTTGTTTAGGGAGGTAACAATCCCTATTATAATACTTATAATCTTGGGTTGAAGAACCACCTAAAATTTTCTTGGTCTAACAATGTAAGGAATCAAATGAGAGCTCAAAACTCACTAAAATTTCAGCAAGATAAGCTCAATTTGTTGGAATCAAAATGGATAAATTAATGTATATTTTGAATTTCAAATTCACGAGCCAAGATGAGAGTTAAAAGAGGATGGAAGATAAGTTCGATCAAATTACAAAGAATTATACATCTTTCATTCACAATTTGGAGGTTCAAGTGGGTTAATTAGCTAATGCATTGTCTACAAGGAATGAGAGGAGTCTCCTGAGGAATACAAATTCCAATCCAAGGGAGCAATTGAAGGCCATTACACTTAGATGTGGTAAGGAGTTAGAAGAAGCAACCGAGAAGAACGTCGACCCTTATAAGATGTAAACCAAAAGGAGGTGGACGAAGACGAATAGAAGTAAGAGGAAGTTGCATATGTCCCTCCCCCCCTATATGCACCAAAGTTCCATTTTCCATAAAGACTAAAGAAGAATTAAATGATCATGCAATTTGCAAAGTTAGTAGAGAAGTTAAATAAATTATAAATCAACTTGTCTTTTGGTGGAAGCTTTGGAGAATATGCCCAAGTACTCAAAACTTCTCAAGGATATACTATCAAACAAGCGAACTTGAGAGGACAATCAAATGGTCTCTTTGACAAAAATTTGTAGCTCTATAATTGCAAGCCATACGCCTATAAAATTGAAGGATCCAAGAATTTTTACTATATCATGTGTATTTGGTAATTTAGAATCTGCTAAATGTTTATTGACTTAGGTTCAAGTATTAATCTCATGCCTTTATCGATTTTTAGGTAATTAGGGCTAAGAGATATAAAGCTGACTTACATGCTCATCCAGTTAGAGAATCAATCTATAAAGAAATCATTTTGAATGGTGGAAGACAAGAAAGTCAAGGGGGATAAGTTCACTATTCCGGTGGATTTCATAGTGTTAGATTTTACAGAGGATTAGAATTGTCCATTAATTATTGGTAAACCATTTATGAATATGGGAAGAGCATTGATAGATGTCCATAAAGGAAACAAAATCTTCATATTAATGAACAAGTTAAGCTCAACATGAATCACGTCTTGAAAAATCCAAAGGAGGTGACTCTTACATAAAGATTGGTATAGTGGATGTGTGTATAAAAGAGAAAAAGGAGAGCCATAGAAAATAAGCTAATATTGAGGAGGTAGAAGATGAAGAAGAATTAGAGAAGGAAGATTTACGTGATAAATTAAGGTAAGAGATCATAGTGAGAATTGAAGCACCCATACCACCCCTTATTAAGAAACCACCCACTCTCGAGTTGAAGCCCTTGCCCATACATCATAGGTATACCTTTCTAGGTAAAGGTCACAATGTACCCATCATAATTTCAAACCAACTAGATGGGGAATAAGAGAAGAGAGTGGTAAAGACCATTAGAAAGAGGATGAGAGCTATGGAATGGCAAATATCGAATATAAAAGGTATAATTCCTAATATGGTGATGCATACAATTCAACTTGATGAAGGTTATAATGCAGTGAGGGAAACAAAATGATGGCTAAACCTTTATATGAAAGAAATGGTCGGAAGTAGTGCTAAATGTGGGTATTATTTACCCTATTTTGTATAGTGAATAGGTTAGTCTAATACAATATATTCCTAAAGAAGGATGCATAAAAGTGATGGAAAGTGAAAAAGATGAGATGATTTTTAATTGCACAGTCACAAGTTGGAAAGTTTGCATTAGTTATAGGAAGCTTAATATGGTGACTAAAAAGGATCATTTTCCTCTACCATTTGTGGATCAAATGATGGTTGGACACTTATTCTATTACCTCTTTGATGGATATTCAAGATACAATCAAATTTTATCTAACTAGAAGACTAAGAGAAGACCACTTTCACATGTCTTTATGGAACATTAACTTATAGAGGGATATTGTTTAGGCTTTGTAATGAACTAAGAACTTTTTAACGGTGCATGATGTCTATCTTTGCAGATATGATTAAGGACATTATGGAAATCTTTAATGATGATTCTTTTTTCTTTGGAGACTCTTTTGATCATCTCTTGAAAATTTTGGATTGAGTTCTTCAATGATGTGAGCAATCACATTTGGTTCTAAACTAAGAGAAATGTCATTTTATGGTATATGAGGGTGTAGTTTTGGGATATAAGATATTATGCCAAGATATAGAAGTGGACAGAGCCAAAATGGAGGTCATTAAGAATCTTCCACCACTGAACAAGGTCAAGGGCATATATGCATTTTCAGGATACATACGATTTTATCATTAATTATCAGGGATTTCCCTCTTATTGCTAGACCTCTAACTAATTTATTGGATTTAATATTAATAAAAATTGCTTACTTGCTTTCAATAGGTTAAAGGAGGCACTCATTATAACACCCATATTGACATTGGTGGAATCGTCTTTACCATTCGAAGTTATATGTGATGCTAGTGATCAAGCAGTAAGAATTGATAAGGTTATGGAAGGACAAAAGATTGCATGTTATCTACTATACAAGCAAGACCTTATCAGGAGCCCACCTAAATTACACCACTATTAAGGAGTTGCTAACAGATGTATTTGCATGCTACAAGTTTTAGTCTAACCTTTTGTGGTTTAAATTGATCATCTATATAGACCATACAACATGGATATATATCTTTGCCAAGAAAGATGAAAAATCGAGACTTATTCGATGGATGGTGCTTCTTCAAGAATTTGAAATTGAAATTAAAGACAAGAAGGGGAGTGAAAAACTTGGTGGCTGATCACCTATCACGCCTTGAAGGAAGGGAGGTGCAATAGGATGAAGAAATCACCTAATGAATCCATGATGATGAACCGCGTATTAGTTCCATGGAATACTGATATAGTAAATTATGTTTTAGGTGGTATCCTTCCCCTTGATTTTTCTTATTCACAAATAAATAAGTTCCTGTATGAGTGCACTTAGTATTTATGGGATGAAGCAATATTGTATAAGATTTATGCTACATCTTAAAAGAGAGAGAAGGTGCAATAGGATGAAGAAATCAATGAACTATTCCCCAATGAATCCTCGATGATGATAAACTGCCAATTGGTTCCATGATATACTGATATAGTAAATTATGTTATAGGTTGTATCCTTCCTCTTGATTTGTCTTACCAAAAAAGAAATAGGTTCTTGTATGAGTGCACTTAGTATTTGTGGGATAAACCAATATGGTATAAGATTTATGCTACATCTTTAAGGAGTAGAGGTGCAATAGGAAGAAGAAATCAATAAGCTATTCCCCGATGAATCCTTGATGATGATAAACCGCCAATTGGTTCCATGATATATTGATAAAGTAAATTATGTTGTAGGTGGTACCTTCCTCTGTATTTGTCTTATTAACAAATAAATAGGTTCTTTTATGAATGCACTTATTAGTTATGAGATGAACCAATATTGTATAAGATTTGTGGTGATAGGTTAATTATGAGATGTGCTCCAAAGGAGGACATGTTAGAAATGCTAAAACATTGTCGTAATTCGACTTATACAGGGCATTATGGAATAAACAAGACGATAACTTTATTACTGAAATGTGGATTTTATTGGCTGAAATTATTCAAGGATGCTCATAAGTATGTGATGCAATGTGATAGATGTCAAAGAGTGCAAAACATTTTGAAGAGGACGAGATGGCCCTTTCTAACATCTTGAAGTGGAAGTATCTAATGCATGGGAATTGGATTTTATGGGACCTTTCTCATCCTCTATAGGGAACACATATGTATTGGTAAGAGTAGATAATGTCTCAAGATATGCAGAAGAAATGGAAACTCTAAATAAGGATGGAAAAGTGGTATAATAACCAGATCAACCTTTGACGAACGAATGATGATGGTATTGAATTGTTAAATCTTATACATGTGATGTATTGGATGGAGAAGTAATTCATAAAAGGATGATATTTATATTTCATTAAATTACTAGTGACTTTATGTGTTATAGTAATATGTATTAAAATAAAATGTTGATTTAAAAGCTTTTGAAAAGTTCAAACTGTTTAAATCTAAGTAGAAGTTAAGTATTGAGAATGCTTAAGCACTTTAATAAGATCAATGGTGAGTTTTAAATTTTCAATTATCTATAGTGAATGAGATTCTTTAGCAAATACCTTCACAACTAAATTCATAAAATTATGGATTTATATAAGAAGGAAAATATAATATGAGATGATATATGATACAATATCATTTCTTCTATAGCAATGCTTAGTACAAAGGCTTACCTTCTATAGTTCCAATTAAATCAATTAGTAAGATTTCATATTAGATATCAAAAGCTAAGTCTTTGAAATAGTCAAAGTTAATAATTTAGGAATGTGATGCTTAGTTGAAGCATATATTATCCATTAAGTTTAGAACTAAAATAGATAATAAAAGGTTATGAGATATCCAAAAGGTTAGATATAATCTTATGGATCCATTAAACAAATTTTGTGATTCAATATTTATACTTATAGGATAATAGTTCTTAAGATAAGGAATGAGAGTAAGCTAAAATTTGAAAAGTTCAAATCTCATGAGAGTACATCTAATTAGAACTAATGCCTTTGTTTATAAATTTGATGTATAGTTGAAAGGTTACAAGACACTAAAAGATTCACTTTCTTAATGAATTCAAAAGGTTTGATTTGTAGATGATTATGAATTTATAATGTCTACAAAAAGATCAATGGGAGTATAGTTGTCATCTTCAGTAGGAGTATATGGAGACATATTTCTCACAGAGAACAATAATTTTAACTTTCAATTGTTAAAAATATAATTGTCCAAGAATCACTCTTATTGGATATGAAAAGGTTCAACTTAATTCTGGGACTTGGATCTATAGAGATAGATTGGAAGTTGTTCACCTATTCTAATTCCAAGTATATAGATAATGTACAAAAGATGCTTAGTATTTAAGATATCAATTACTTGTAAAGTATTAAAGATATCAATTATTCTATGTATAAGTTGATATTTGAGTTAAAAAAAGATAAGGATATTTACTTTAGAAGTAAATCCTGATTAAGGTCTATTTACTTAGAACAATATCACTTAATAATGGAAATGTTCCAATGTAGCAATGGTTGCTAATTAAGCCATAACACATTTTTCATTTAGTGGAAATGATTAATTGGATCAATAAGTTCTTTAGTGAACTTAATTTAGTTTTTTGCATTGTTCAAGATAGTAATATACTGTGGAACATTAGAGTCATTGGGCATATAAAAAGAGTTGAAGTCTTATCAAAGATCTAAATATGTATTTTGGCAAAATTTCTTAATTATAATGATAATTAAGATGGAAGTTGTAATATTTAAGCAAGTGTTCACTATAGAAAATCTGGTAGAATTCTCGCATTAAGCTACTATCCTAGCAGTAGCATGATCGTCATACGATGATATGGTATATGATACTTAAACGATTGGCTTAGTGCAAGTGGGAGATCGTTAGTTTATGCCCTACAGCCAATCGGTTGGTTGTAGTTCAGTGACAAAATAATTTAAAGCATTCTTTATCTTGTAGATATTTAGATGTATGTGATAAAGTCTATAGAATAATTATACATTGCAAATGAAATTATAATGAGATTCATATTGCATTTATATGTTATCTCTAAATCGCTCCTCATCATTGTTCTATTAAGACTGGACATTAATAGAATACAAAAAGACTAGCACACGTTATATTTTTCCTTATAAAAGAAATAGTTGATCTCATAAACTAAAGTATGTAAATACTTAAACAAACATGTAGGTGCTTGTTAGAGAACAAGTTCATTGAATTGACCAAACATGAGAAATCTATTTGGAATATAACTTGTATGTCTATGGAAATTTTCATAGTAATGATTGTATAAGTGATCATTTGACTTGAGGTCTCGAAAGTTATTTTGTATAAGAATTGCTATGCTTTGATACTACTTATGACCTATTCTAATCATAAGTTATTCAATCGGTAGTCATTGGATGTAGCATGAACTATATAGAAATAGTTGAGCAAGATAGGATTCATCTTCTTAAAGTAATTAGGGAGAATGTTCTGTTGTTTTCGATTATTATTGATTTGAGAATTTCTTGGCCAAGATAGAATGATGCTTTATATATAGTTTACAAATGCCATTAATTGAATCAATGGCTAATGTAAGAGAATTAATATGATTGGACTCAAAAAGAGTAGATATTAATTATATGCTCTATCTGATCGAAATATTGTATAATGAAATGATTAAATTATAAGGAAAAAATCATGCACAAAAAAGTTTGTCAAAATTACTTTGACATTCCTAAATATTTGAGTAGTCATGATTTATTGTTAGACGTCAATTTTGATCTATGATTATAAATTTTTTAATTGGAGAATTGAAGATAAATTAAAAGAAACTTTAATTTATCTAATTATAATTAAGAATTAGAATTATAACTTATAATCATTGCCAATATATTTAAGAACCTAATAGATCATACATAAAGAATGGATTGAAGAGAACAAAGATATTTTTAATCAAGTTGGAATTTATTATAAAGTTTAAGAAACTTCTTAATTAAATATGAAATATTTAATAAATATGGATTAATATGAGATATTAGATCTTATTTGGGCATAATTGGTATTTAATTAGAATTATTTATAATTTTAATTAAAATTAAATTGAAATTAAAATTTAATTTCAATGAAATTACCAAAATGTCCAAAACTTATTATAAATAGATTTAAGCTCTAATGAAACTAACACTTCTTGCTTAACCTTCTCTGGAAAAGTTACATAGTTCTTTCAATCTATTAAGTAGATACTGTTAGAGGTCAGACACTTATGTGACTATGGTGATTGAGATAGATCAGTTTCAGAAACGGTTTAAAGGATACGACAAGAATATGATCAAGTTTCAAAATAAGGTACGAATTAGGATTTCTACTTTATTATGTTTTAATTGTTAATCATTTTATAGAATTAAAGTGATCTTGGTTTTCTGAAAATCAAAATACGTAAAATTTTGTAATTATTCTACTACAGTTAGAATTATATCCTGTCCCGATTTTCCGACACTTCTGTCGGCATTAAATTTTGAAATCTTCTTATTGTCTAGGCAAAGCTGCATTCTTTTAAGCTTTTATGGATGTTGCAACATGAACATATGTTTTGTTTACGATGTAACTGTAATCTCCATTCTCATGGCACTACTCTTGTTGACCTATCTACCAACTGGTCCTTAGTAAGGAACATCTGCTAATACGCCCGAGTAACAGAGAACCGAAGAATTGAAGAACATGGTCCCAGCTGATATGGAAGGAAGCATGCATTATATTTGTTAAATATCTAATATGAGAAGAAGCTAAGTTTAACAGAGATCTGACAACTTCAAGAAATGTAAACATTGTTAGTAAAAACTTAAACATGCTTCCAGTAGTAGTACTGTCATTATCTATTATTGCTTCCATTAGTAATTTTCTCTCTTAATAGTTCTCTCGTTTGTCCGTTTTAGATTTTTGACAGCCCATATCAACCTTTCCCCAAAACTCGATTTGTAGTTGCACCCATTGATTTCAACCAAATCAAAAGATGTATGAGGATAAAATTTTGGAAGATGTTCCTTCTAGTGTTTTTATTTACATTGTTATGTTAAAAAGATTGTTCCCCAATGGAGCTAGGTCTTGGAAAGATACAGTACTAGAGGAGCCGGTTACTTCCGAACGGTGTGTCGGGAAACAATTCAATCCATATCCGATAGTTCGTACCAGTCGTACACAATATTTTCCTTTTAACAGAATACAGCGTTTACTGGGATTGTTTTATGGTGAAGAAGAGGTGCAGAATCTGATGTTTAGATTGGAGATAATGAAACTCCAATAAAGATCACACTCCCAAATGAAAAATACCAACATGCAAATTGCCATGCTAAATGCACTGTTTAAGAAGGCGGGAAAAGAAGAAAACAAACATCAAGGATAGTCCAAATGCTGGACAAGTCAAGGAGGTCCATTAAAGATCAGCAGTTGCAAAAGGGAAAAAAAGGAACGGAGTGAAGGCTTCTCAACAGAGAGCTCCCATTAATCAAATCTCAAAAGTTCTTTCCTTTTGTACAAAGAAAAACTTCTCTTCTTTCTCCAATCAATAGTAAATATACAAGGAAATTCTTCGAAGTACAAAGATTTTGCAGCTATAACACAAATGAGAGACAGCTGGTTGGTCGTCTCCATTAGATTTGGCAAAATACAGTAAAACAGTTCAAAGGAACCAAAATAGAGGGAAACAAACAAGATCAGTTAGAGAAAACTGGTTGAGGCTGTTAACATATAGTCACAAGATCGCATCTAGCTAGCCAAGTGACTTGGACAGCTGTTGAACATACTATGCCACATGAATGCTTTAGAAAGCACCATCTCAAGCTCTTGGTGTGTCCAGTTCTGAGTTGGAAGGTGTTGAAGGAACATAACCATCTCTTGGAAGTCAAGCTTCTGGAGCTTATCCGACCACTACGATAATTGTAACAGCAAAGTTAAGAAATTAGGTGCAAAAGATCATTATGACAGTGAAATTTAAACCCTCTTACTAGACATGAAAACATAATCTTAAACCATTAGAAGATTGAAGGCACGACAACAATTTAAACACAAGTTCTCAACCAGCAAACTGCGCAGTTTCTAGTGCTTAAATAGCATTTTTTATGCATTTCAAACCACTCTTAGTAATGTGAAATGGTGAACCATTGCAAATATGCTATGTTAGTAAAAGCAATTCAAAATGCCAATAAGTCAACCACAGTATGCTGTTTGCAGCTTTCTTTTTAACTGAAAAGTACTCTGAGATGTTAAAGAATAATAAATCACCTGAGTAATTAATTTATAGCAAGTTTTGATATGGACTCAAGTACTTGTGTTGGTCCAAAAAAAGTCCCTATGTCACTCACCGTCAAGAGAAAACTTGCAAATATGTACACAAGGAAATCCGGCAATGCGTCTCCTTCAGCAAGGTATGTGTCCCAGAGGCGAGTAACAAGATGAAAAGGTATCTGATGAAGCACAGAAATGTCATCAGCCAAAGAATAATACCCTAAAAGCAGTTTGGATAATTCCCTCATTTGGACTTGAAAGTAACATCAATATCATAGTGCAGTCAAATTTTGTCAATTGTATAAACTTCAAACACAGACATAACTTTATTGCACAAATTAGTGATACAAAGAAATCAAACCTCACGTATTAAAAGACAGTTGAACCAACGGAAAGCAAATTGAAGAAATTCAAGCCCTTGCTCTTCCATGTGCCTCGAAACAGGTTCTGTTGACATCCACAACAACATACCACTCAATAGGTATGCACAATTGAGTGGGAAAAGTGTGAAGTTTTAACTAATTTCTGTTATACAGTTAGCATCAGAAGTAGGTAAGGCGAGATATTTCATCTAGGAATTAACAAAAAATGAAAGCTAATTTTTGTACAACTAAAAAGATTTGCTTCTGCAATCTGATACACAGTGAAGAAAGCAAAATATGCCCCAGATCTTAGGCCTCAAGATAAAAAGTACAAAATGTATTTACCGTCAATTCGCCTCACCAATTCCTTTAACTTAAATACCAATCTCTGTATCCCTGGCTGAGCAAAGGTATAGTGGTCTTGCATGCCATCTAGTAACTTTGACAGGCACCAATAGCAGTCAGCCTCTATGTTGGAGATTTTATCAGGTGATAGGTCAGAAATGGACCAGTTATCTATGTCTCCTTCCAAATATTCAGACAAGAAAACAACTAAAAATGGTGTAGCAAGATCATTTATCCCCTGAACATATCCACTTGCTGGATGACGAATAGCCCTGTTAAGGAATCAAGAAACATTAGCACTGAAAAAAATAAAACAGGTTACCACTAACATAATAAAACAAATATCCAGACATTCAAAAACTGAAGCATAAACACATTTTTTCTGTTGTTAAATCAGAATATAAGTACTAAGAATCATATCCAAGAACTGCATCATAGTGCAATGATGCAAATTAAATGGCTGTATCTTACAGCAACCAACAAAACTGGGATACAAATTCTTATGAAGTCTAAGGCCGAACAGAGAACTTCAAATTATTGCATAAAATAAGAGAACCTAATCAAATATTTCTAACCAAAACACATCTACACAAGTAAATGCACAGTTCCCTTCATAATTAATATATAGCAAGTTCATACTGACAACACAAAATTTATCACAGAGCATGTCCCATAATTTAAGGAGAAATTACGTTATGATCAAAAGCAACAATTGGAACGGAAGATCTTCAGAAATCATTGGAACAAGTCCAGATGACTATGTATGCAGTCTTCAATTGAGTAAACAATAACAACTCCAATCAAGCAAGGGGTAAATTTTGAATGTTTTGACCACGATATCTAACCATGTATAGAGAATACGTTCCAGAGATTTCTGAACTTGTGGTTGCTGAAAGAAGGTGACGTCGGGTACAGTTCTTGGACAGTCAACAGAAATCTAAAAGGTAAAGGATAAAAAAGGATAAAAAAGGCATACAGGAAATCACAAGTGATTTTCTAAAATTCAATCATCAATGCAAGTACCTGCCGAAGCATATTTATTTCATCATCTGAACGTTCAGTATCTGGGATGTCATAAAACTGAGCAACTGAGTCAAGATACTCGAGCCGTTTCCTCTTAAGAACTCCCTCCCTTCTATCTGAATTAGGTGGTGCATATCCCTGTTGTCAGTTAATTATTTTTTAATTTTAAATAAGCTATAATAAAAGCCTAGGTTGCCCAATGACAAGATGCTGCTATTGGTTCAGTGTACAAGTTAAAAGAATTATCATAACTTGAAATTAACAGCCAATCAAGCATACTAAGCACAATGTATAAATGAGATACACATGGCCTGTAAAGGTCCAATATAAAATGATGAATAAAACTAAAGATACCAAGCATGGTTGTTCCAGAATATGCAAATCATGAAGATTTTGAGATTTGGCAATCCGATTAGGTGTCAACTCAGATTCATTGTTACAGCATCAATTCAGATGACTAAGGCTCAAATCCAAGATCATATTTACTCCATTTCTCAGTGATACCAATATCATAGAGTCACATCTGTAAAGTCAATCTCAGTGTAGAAACTCTATGAAACAAGAACAGATCTCCATAACTCTGTTCAAATTTCGTCATAATTTAATTTTCCAGGTACATTCTAGGTACTGATGACTAAGCTGAAACAGAATAAAACAACTCCTAGAGAAACAACCCGTATTTGTTCTTACATATGGGTCCACAGGACAGGCAAGTGCCCATGAGACCAGGTTCCCCATTGTCTATACTTATCATGAAACATATCCCATGATATAAATTAACCAGCAATATGAATATCCAACTTCCATATCAGCAAAGAGTAACAATGAAAAACTTCCAGTGGTGGATGCCACACATTATACCAGAAGCAGTGAAAATGAGCAGCAGTTATGTTATACTAGCATCATAATGAAAAGAAAATCAGACCAAATACAATAATTCATTAACCAACATAAAAATTGGATAAATATGAATGGGGAATGTTGTTGAATGCACAGACGCACCAAGAGAAGCCTCCACACAGTTGGACGCATATATGGTGGTACGCCACTCCAAGCTAATTCACGCAACCTCTCTGGATATGAATTTAAGAAATTAAAAATTGAAAAAGAAGGAATACTTTCATCCATAAAAGAATAGATGACATTGCTCAGCATATGAAGTTAGTATATATATATGTGAAACTGGAAGATACAGATTAACTCCCATTAATGGTGATACCAAAAGCAAATTTTCTTTGCAAACACATTCAGTTGTCTACCTGAATTGCATGTTAAGAGCCACCATTAATTGAGATAAAATACTAATTTAATAAAAAAAACAAAAAAGACCGTGCAAAAAGTATGCAGCGCCAACTGTTTTATTGGTTTGACACAAATAAAAGAAAGAAATAGGATGCATCAAATTGTGTGAAATATCACATTAGATTACAGAAGCACCATGTCTTAATGTTCATGTACACATCCAGTTTGCCCTCACAAAGCTCATTACCAATAGCTTGTTTCTGTAAGAACTACTACCTAACATGTGCTACTGACAAAATTCTCATTTGTTCAATGCTGTATACTAGGTGTTCCATATCTTCAATGAAATAGAAGAAACAAACAAGTTTTCAGTTTTTAGCACTTCGATTTCACTAGGTAATGACAGGAAAAAGAACGGAAAAAAAAAAGCTTCTGAAAGATATAGAAAAGCTGCACACAGCAACATACCTAAAATTATCATTGAGGCAGATAGCTCCTTATTGAACTTCATAACTCGTGCCGAATCTGTAGATCTGGCTCCGATGGCGGACTTCTGTACTTCATTTGACATAGTCTCAATATTGGAATTTGTACTTTTTAACTTGACGACACTTGGACTACTATTTGGATTACTAATGCTATCAGCTTCAGCCTGCAATACGGATAAGATTTTTCTCATAGAAATCTAAACAGCTAAAGATTGACGGAATAAATCCTAAACATGAAGCAATAATTCACAACTTGAAACATTCAATATACCACTCTCGCCTTGTCCATACGATCACTAGTTCCAGCATCATTTCCAGAAAAGCTCCTCCCAAAACTTGGAGAACGGTCTTGTGGACTTAGCTCCTCTGGAGGATCCGACCTCCTGGTCAGTAATACTTTGCCAGGAATACTGCGCCCTTTGAGCAACCTTCATCGAATAGATAAAAAGGAAATAAGCTAAGCGACTTTGCCAATAGATTTATCAAATTCACCAAAGCTAGTGAAATATCATATCAAACTCATCAACCCCACCATCAAATCTGAGCATCGAGTTCTCAAATTAAGAAATCACAAGCAAATGGGATCTCAAATCTAAGCATAAACTAACAAGAGTAAAACTGAAACAACAAAAGAGCTCGTTCTTGGAATGATGGAACCCGATGAGAATTTTTCCGTACACTAAAATCTAGGAATTTCAATAAAAGGTTGAAAGATCTGAGACATTTGGCCAAATGGGCATCTCAAACCATGGTCAAAACCAATAATTTGCAAGAGTGAGTATGCAAAACAATTCCTTGTACATACCCTTGTACGTTTTTGAGTGTTTGATTGAATCTCGAATCCAAACTTGAATTGCTGTTGCTTGTGTCGTCGTTGTTCTTCATGACTGATCTTGCTTGTTGTGGCCTCTGTAAAATGAAAAAGAAGAGTCTTTTATTATAACTATTTGCTCCTCTCTTATTTCTGAAAAACTAAGGATCTCAATCAAATGGAGCATGCACTTCCTTTTGTGATATTGTTTTCATTTTTATTCTTATTTTTTATTAAGTTTTAAAAATAAGAATGAAAATTATAAAAAAATTTAAAGATAAGTTACGTTCGTAAAATTAGCTAAATATGAAATAAAATTAAATAATTTATTTTTACTTGTTGAAAATTTTAATATTTAATTAAAAAATACTGTGTAATAAAATAAATAAATTTATTAAAATTTATATAATTTATTAATTTATAATAATTGATCCGTCTATTTTTTGATCAGCTTTAACAGCGTGAGTTATTAAACTAAATCAAAATTAAAAATTAAAAATATAACTGAAAACTAATTAAAATTCATTACCATATTTCCATATCTTTGCTTAGAAGATAATGTGAGATTTTTTTCACCTTAATTTTTTTATATAATAATTGTTAATTTCTTTTTTTCCGTGCTTCTACCTTTTTCAATAATATCATATTAGACCTCGTATAACATTAGATTTTAGTACGGTATTATGTTGGTATCAATCAATATTAGATATCGTTTTAGATAATTTTTTAAATTTATAAAATAGTCAATAATTTTTTAAAAATTGAAAAATAATCCTTCAATATTGTACTATATAATTTAAACCAAACTTGTTTTAAAAAATCATAATAATAGAAATTAAAATAACAACAATTTATTTATTTTTCTTAATATTATTTTCACATATTCCTCGCATATATAATAACTCCAATTAATATGAAAACATTATAGAAATATAAAATTAACAACAATACAAAGTATTTAAAATATTAAAAATTTCTTATATAATAAATAATAATTACATCAAAATATCAAATAAAAATAATTACTATTATCAATAATAAAATATTATTTTATCATAATATTTAATTTTCAATAATAAAAATATATATCTTAATATGTAATTGTT
>JANZLD010000001.1:32101419-32117719 GCA_026413575.1 Erythroxylum carthagenense
AATATTTAATTTTCAATAATAAAAATATATATCTTAATATGTAATTGTTATTAATAATAAAATCTAGTTATATTTAGATTAACAATTTAAAAGATTAAAAAAAATCTGAAGCCTCTTAATTTTCATTTAAAATTATTTAAGTAAATTTGTAGAAAAATATAAATATTATTTAATATATAAATTTAAATATTAGATTATTAATAATAATAAAAGATGATAACGGTGAAGGAGAGTGAGAGTGTGAGAGAAAAAAGAAAGAGAGGAAGAAGAAAGCAGAAAGTCGGGTGGGATTAGGTGGTTTTTGAAAATTTTTCTTTTTTTTGCACAAATGTTTTTAGTTTTTTTATTTTTTGATATCGGTCCATATGTTGCTAACATTCTAAATATCGACGGTTTTAATCGGTAGTTGGTGAAACAGGTCGGTATTTAGACTTGGTATTGAAAATCTCTTCTTTTACTATTTTCTAGTTGATACGGTATGTACTACCTAATACTAACCCGTACGATATGAGATTCATTAAATTGTTTTTAATACCTCACAAGAAATTAGCCTATGCTACACAACAATTCAAATTCAATTAAAGTAAATTTTCAACTGTATTTTTAATTTTTTAAAAATAAATAGACTTTCAATATTTTTTAAATTCAAAGTGAACTCAATTTGTGTAGACTGCAGCTAATTTTCTTATGACAAATTAACTAAAATATCAAATTCAAGCAACTTTATAAATAGCCTCCAAAAGTACATTATTTGAAATTTATATTTTGAGAAAGTTCATAAAATATTTTGATTAATTCAAAATAGTCAAGGCATGTCTGGCCTTAACAATAAGTTCATGTTAAGAAAATGTTTTATGATAGATTTAAAATATTTAAAATTTAAACTTGCATTAATTTATATAGATAAATACACTTTAAATTGAATCAAATACTTTATAATTTAATACAAATTTATAAAAAGTTCTGCACACAGATTTATTTAGATATAAGTCTACGTATTACTAAGTTTTCGTAGATATTGTACATCAGCAAGATTCTCATAAATGCTGTTATCGTTATTGTTGAAACTATTAAAATCCTAATCAGTATCAGGTATGTTCATATGTTTATTTCTTTTTAAGCGATATTAGTTAGATAAATTGAAATTTTAAATTAATATTAAAGTTGTTTTCATTTTTTTTATTAAAGGGAAAGCTGGAATTGATTACAAAACAGTGCGGGAGATACAGGTCTCCGACTGATCCTCGAAAAGAAAATAGAGGCACTCAAAGAATGTAGTATCAAAAAATGTAACCCAAACATAGAAATGAGTCTTTTGAAAGGCCAACCAATCGACACATCTGTTGCTCTCTCAATTTTTCTACATTCATTTATTTAATATAAAAAAGATAGAAAGTTAATAAAAAGTTGAAATCAATTATTTATTATAATTAATTACAATAATTTTTGATTTAATTTTTATTCTAATTATTGTATATTTAAAAATGATTAAGTATTTTTAATTAATATAAAAAATTATTTTATTTTATTATTTTATAATTTAAAGATGATATCGTATTAAAAAATTTAAATTCTAAAAAATATATATATATAATAAATACGAAAAGAATTATGTGATAATTCTGAAAATATATAAAAAAAACAGAGGTAAAACGACAGCGTTTGCTGGGAGTGGTCAAAACCCTACTGATTTCCTACCATCCGTTATGCCAGTCAAATTCTTCGTTCCTCCTCAGAGGATATCACTTCTCTCCGTTAACGACCTCCCGAGAAATTTCTTCTTTTGTTTGTTTCGTTAACCGGAGAAGAGAATGGCTGCGGATGGCGGCAGCCTTGAGCAGCCCCACAAGGCTCACCGGTCGCGCCAAGCTGGTCCATCTGCCAAGAAAAAGTCGAAATCCGATAAGAAAAGGAAGAAACAGCTTGCAGATACCGCAGGAGATCAGAGCAAACAAAACCCTAAGGTGTCTTTTCGTTTTTCTTGTATAAACTTTTGTTCTTGCATTGACTTTAATAGTTCAGTTTGTTTGTGTTTGTGAATGTTTTAGGGGGAAGTAACTTGCATATGTATTGTGTGTTTAATGTGTTTGGTTTAGGCATTCGCTTTTAGGTCTGCTGTGAAGGCCAAGCGTTTGCAATCAAGAGCTGTAGAGAAAGAGCAGAAACGGCTTCACGTGCCAATTATTGATCGAACCTATGGCGAACCAGCTCCTTATGTTGTAGTTGTGCACGGACCGCCTCAGGTATTATGCCAGTTCCACTCCTTGTTACACCTAGGAGGTTTGGTGCTTTTGGTTACTTTATAATCATAATGGTGTTTGTTAAATGATATAATCTGTAAGTTTTGAACTTCTGGGGAGAACTTCCCTCCTTTTCTCTTTTAGTTGTAGAAAATTTGAACTTCTGAAGACATGGGGTTTGTATTTCATTGGTGTAAATAGAATTGAAAGCTAATTTATGAGAATGAAAATTTTAAACACGATGCACGGCTTGTCCTTGAAAAATTGGAAATTTCATCTCTTTAACGTCGAGTTCTAAATTTGGTGCCAGGTAGGGAAGTCACTTCTGATAAAGTGTCTTGTAAAGCATTACACTAAGCATAACTTGCCTGAGGTTCGAGGACCAATAACTATTGTATCAGGTGTGGGTTTGCATTATTCTCACAAGGTACAAATGCAAAAGGATATTTTATCATTGTTGTGTTTTGGAGCTCATTGGATTCTGTAATTATTTCTTTAGGCAAGCAGCGAAGAGTTCAGTTTGTTGAATGCCCAAATGACATAAATGGTATGATTGATTGTGCGAAGTTTGCTGATCTAGCACTCCTTTTGATAGATGGAAGTTACGGTTTTGAAATGGTGAGGTGATTTTTGCATATGTCGGCTTCTTAGCATTCTCTTTTTCATTTCATGCAATGAATTATGTACAATTTTTCAAATGGTTTTAACTTTCTGTAGAACTAAATTATGGTTTTGTATAAATTTATAAATCTGATTTGCTGATTCATCACCAGTTGTTAGTTGCTGATATTGTAGTAACAGGACCATGGTTGTGCTTGCTTATATTTTTCTGCTGAAAGAAAAGCCATTTTCTTAAGACTTTTGAATCTTCCCTCTTTTTTGGGGTGCAAAGAAGTTGAGAGTATGGATTAGCCTCCATTATAGGATAGCAAGTACTTATTTTTATATTCTTTTATGACGCAGGAAACTTTTGAATTTCTAAACATTTTGCAAGTTCATGGATTCCCAAAGGTTATGGGGGTCCTTACTCACCTTGATAAGTTTGATGATGCTAAGAAATTGAAAAAAACAAAGCAACGTCTCAAGCACCGTTTCTGGACTGAAATATATGATGGGGCAAAGTTATTCTACTTGTCTGGCCTTATTCATGGGAAGTAAGTATACTGAACTGAATTCACATACATGTTATTGTGTGGAAATTTATATATTAGGTCATTGTAGAAATTTAGTTAATTTGGAAAATTGCCTAAATGAACAGGTATTCTAAGCGTGAAGTTCATAACCTTGCACGATTTATTTCTGTCATGAAATTTCATCCGTTGTCCTGGAGAACTTCCCATCCGTACGTTTTGGTGGATCGCTTTGAAGATGTAACTCCTCCTGAAATAGTGCATCTGAACAGTAAATGTGATAGGAATGTGATATTATATGGGTATTTGCGTGGCTGTAATCTGAAGAAAGGAACAAAGGTGTGCTCTCTTAACTGTACTTTTCATTTAATTAATTTATTTTGCAACAACCATACAGTGTTTGTTCAAGCATATTTTAGGAGTTGTCTATGATTGATGTGCTTCTCGTGGTTTGAATGTTAAGAGTTTTAGACTTTAGTTAAACAATTACAAAAAACTAACTTAAACATTCATCTTTTATTATTTGGTTAAATTCAGAATAAAGTTTCTGGTTGGACTAGATTAAACTTGAGCCCTAGTTTTGATTTGTTTTAGTTCAAAATTTACAAAATAAGCTTTTCAGATGTCTCACATATACCATCAGAACAGCCAACAGTCCTTGTGTTTTCTCCTTGAATTATGATCTAATAAGATAGTCTGCATATAGGTACATATTGCTGGTGTTGGTGATTATCCTTTGGCTGGTGTTACTGCCTTGGCTGATCCATGCCCTCTACCATCAGCTGCCAAAAAGAAGGGGCTGCGGGACAAGGAAAAGCTCTTTTATGCTCCCATGTCTGGGCTTGGGGATCTGCTGTATGATAAGGATGCAGTCTACATTAACATAAATGACCATTTTGTCCAGTTCTCAAAAGTTGATGAAAATGGTGGAAAGGCACTCAAAGGTTTACATTTCCTTACAATTTTGTTACAAATATTGCTTTTATCTGTAATCACTTGTCTTGCTTTAATCATTTGCTTTCAGAGTACAATTATGGTGTCCATGATTACCTCAATACTTAGTTTCCTTTTTTATTGTAAATAATATATCTTAAACTTGATAGAGATTTTTCCAAGTTTTGTCAATTTCCTAGTTGCAATCCATTGATCAAAGTGTTATATGATCTTAATAGTAGGAAACGAGAGAGATGTTGGTGAAACCTTGGTGAAATCGTTACAAAGCACAAAGTATTCAATAGATGAAAAGTTGGAGAATAGTTTCATTACCCTTTTCAGCCGAAATCCTACTGTTTCTTCTGAGGCCCAGACTGATGCGAAAGATAGGCAGACAAATCATATAGAACCTGATGACTTGTCTAACGAAACTGATGATCAAGATCTGGATGATTCAGAGTCTTCAGATCAGGACGAGTATACATTGGAGGATGTGATGAAAAATGCAGGAAATGATAGTTTGGATGTAGAGCATAGTGATCTTCCAAAACGGCAAGTGAATTTCAAGGATCAACTTAAGGAAAAAGCTGAGTTTCATGATGGAAGGATTAGGAGAAAAGCTATGTTTGGAAATGAAGCTGATCTAAAGGTAAAATGTGGTGCTCTATCTTCTTGACGCAATATCATGTATCAACGAAAGGAAGTTAAGGATCTTTTCTGTTTCGTGTGTTGAATATAATGTAATATTATCAGTTTTTCCTCTGATAAGTAATTGCTGTCATAATTCTTGGAGCCACATTATAAAGAAGTTTACTCCCATAATCACAACTTCAAAATAGATCTTTTAAGTACAGATCTCGTAGTTGAGGTGACTTCTTGGTGTTAAACTCAGTTAGCCACTTACCAAAGACTTAATGTACTCTTCTTCACTTTTTCATTAAAAAGAATTCACTTTGTGTTATAATGAATCATTTTGCATCATATTGATGTATTTATTTATCAATGATTATATCATTTAACTCTGCAGGATTCAGATGATGATGCTGATAGTGATGATGGTGCTGGTGGCAGTAAGCAATCATATTCTGGTTCAGATTTCTCCGAGGAAGATGGAGAGGATCATGATAAGGATGGTACTTTCTCCCGCAAACGTTTAGAACTTGCATCTTCTAATGTTTATCACGACCTTCATAAAATATTTGAGATTTTGCATCAATAGATGTGATAATATTGAAGTATAACTGTTCAAAGGTACTTTAGGTTGCTCTTTTACATGGAAATCGCATAGGATGTGTGACTTATTTTCTTATATTATATTTTAGAAGATGATATGGGAAATGATTCAAAGTGGAAAGAGTCACTGGTGGAAAGGACTCTCTCAAGACAAAATATTAGTCTTATGCAGCATGTATATGGGAAACCTTCATCTTTTTCCGCAACACCGATGAATAGCAATCAAGATGGTGGTGATGGTGAAGAAAGTGATGGAGATGAGTTTTTCAAGCCAAAAGGTGAAGGAAACAAGGTTGGTGCAACACTTTGGACAACATTTTCTGATAATATGTGCTAAGTAAGCTGATAGAAGATATGCCTTCCTTCTCTGTTTTCATCAGACTTTATGTACATTTTGTTTCTTTATTTCAGAAATCGCGAGAAGGTTTGGATGGTACTAATTTCAATTTTGAGGACTGTTCTAAATTTACAAATTATGGAGACCTCAAAGATTGGAAAGAGGAAGAGGTTTATGAAAGCATCCGTAACCGCTTTGTCACTGGAGATTGGTCAAAAGCTGCTGAAAGAAATGAAATCTCTGAGGCTAATGGCGATGATGATGATGATTCAGTCTATGGTGATTTTGAGGATTTAGAAACGGGTGAGAAGCATAAGAGTGTTAAGATAGATAAATCTGGCAATGGCGCGCTGCAGAATGAAGATGATGCAGCAGTCGAGGAGAGAAGGCTGAAAAAACTTGCTCTTCGAGCAAAATTTGATGCTCAATATCCTTTTAATTCAAGTTTCATAACAGTGGATTTTATAAGTTACATTGGTTTGTTGTGATCTTTAGTGCCATACGTTATCTCTATCTAATGATGGACGAGTGCTGTGCCAGCTGACGTCAGAACCTGAAGTGTGTTCTATGTTATGTGTAAAATTGGCTGTTGTGACCTTAATTTTAGATTACATATGATGGATCTGAATCACCAGAGGAGGAAGCTGATGGGAAAGATGGAACTAAGTTTCACGGGGGTCAAGCTAGTGAAGTTGGATATTTTGACAAGGTAAGGTTTTTGATACACATTAAAACAAATATGCTTACCAGTGTTTGGATTTGTGACTTATACTTGATTGTGGTGGTTAATTTCTCTAGTTGAAGGAGGAGATTGAGCTACAAAAACAAAGGAATATAGCTGAACTTGATGATCTTGACGACGAGACTCGGTTAGAGATAGAAGGCTTTCAGACTGGGACGTATCTGAGGTTGGAGGTTCATGATGTTCCTTTTGAGATGGTTGAACATTTTGATCCTTTTCATCCACTTCTGGTTGGAGGTGTTGGCCTTGGCGAGGAGAATGTTGGATACATGCAGGTTCGAAAATGTTAAACAGTTATCTAATGCTATTGGCCCAATTATTTTCTCTTTTTCCTTGTATAATTTCATGCGTTACTGATTTCTTCCATTTCAAATGGTTTGTCATTTGGGATGTTAGTGCTGCTTAAAATTGTTTTGAACTTTTACTTGGATAGCATAGGAAATTTAAGGGGCAGTTACTTTGCTTCTATCAGCGAAGGTTTTAAGTTAGTGCTCTGAGTAGATTTACTGCTATCTTTTCTCAAGTCTTCATAAAAAACAATTCAATCTGTGTGTCAAAAAAATTCAGAGAATGTAAAAGGTTGGTTTTTGTTGAAGACTAGCATTGTAAATTTGACAATTTTAGAAATGTCATTTTCACTTCCTGTAAGGCTTTTATACGGCTGCAAAAGGTGAAAGCCAAAAAACTTGTAATAAAGTTGATAATATTCTGAGTTTTGAGAAGAAACAAGTGCAAACAAAAAAAATAACAGAGATCAATATTTTGCAGTTTGCTGCTATTGATCATGAAACTTTTCCTATCAGTTATTAAATATTCTGATTTCTTTTCTTCCAGGCTAGGTTAAAACGCCATAGATGGCATGGGAAAGTGTTGAAGACAAGAGACCCTATCATTGTTTCTATTGGTTGGAGGCGATACCAAACTACTCCTGTCTATGCCATTGAAGATTGTAATGGTAGGCTTCGCATGCTTAAATACACTCCAGAGCACATGCACTGTGTTGCCACATTTTGGGGCCCCTTAGCCCCTCCTCACACTGGAATAGTTGCTGTCCAGAGCCTATCAAACAATCAGGTTAACATTTCTTTCATCATTCTTAAATTGGGAAATTTTATTTTGGTCCTTGGGAATTTCATGTTCTATTGGCGATAAATGAACATAGATAATCAGTGGGTCATGTAAGCAGGTCAAGTTGGTACTTCTCCTTTGTAAGTTGGAGAGTCTTGGATAATAACTTTTTTGTAGTCTATCACCTTAATTTTGTATGTATTTTGGATCATTTGCAGAGTGAAGACATACAGGCTTATGAATGGTAACTAATTTTGTTAAACATATCATGTTGATATCATCATTTGAAACCTGAAAATGAAAACATAATCTCATACAGAAAATGATAATGACAAACTAGTTTCAGACATATTTACATGGAAGTTGGGAGAGCCAGATAGGGTCCTCAAGTTACCTGTATTAGTGGAATAATTTTTTTACCTAAATGTGTCAATGTGGAGATACAAGTGTGTGAATGGATATATGACGTAATGATCAAACTGATCCTATGTTGAAGCTGATAGCAAAGGTATGGACAATGGTTGAATGTGGTTGGAGACTTAGTTAGGTTTGTTGTTCTGTTCAGATCTGTTCCTTGCCTGAAAAATATTCATTAGAATCTAATCTGGCAAGGCAAATTTTCTTTCATCATCTTTCTTTTTTGTCTGTTTGAATGAATCAATGAAGTAATGTCTAGTGGTTGGATGCCCTTTTGTCTTTTTAAAATGCATGCTTTAAATGTTATTTTGAGACAGCTTTTTGTCTACTATTATTTGGATGGTGACATATATTGCTTTTTGTTCTTTTTCAAGGTAAAGTTTTCCTTTTCCCACAAATTGTCAAATTTTCTTCTGCCCCTAATTAGTTTCATTTGATTTTCAGGCACCATTTCGAATCACAGCCACAGCAGTTGTGCACGAGTTTAACCATGCAGCAAAAATAGTAAAGAAAATCAAACTGGTTGGTTACCCTTGCAAGATATTCAAGAAGACTGCACTTATTACAAGCATGTTTACATCAGATCTGGAGGTTGCTCGCTTTGAAGGTGCTGCAGTTCGAACTGTCAGTGGGATCCGGGGGCAGGTCAAAAAGGTAAATGAATAATTGCACTATTTTCTTCATTGTGCCATTGGGTTCCTGAGCAAGCTGTTTCATTTTCTGCAACTGTTAAATTGAAGTTCTAGATTTCCTTGATAACTAAAATTATAGAGAATTATTGTTCAGTTATCATAGTTCTTGGTTTAGTTGCATGTGCTTTTCATTGTTTAAAACTGAAAAAGCTGCTATTTGCTTTTCTTCTAAGCAGGCTGCAAAAGAAGAAATTGGTAACCTACCCAAAAAAAAGGGAGGGGCACCAAGGGAAGGGATTGCTCGGTGTACCTTTGAGGACAGAATTCTGATGAGTGACATTGTTTTTCTTCGTGCATGGACTCAAGTTGAAGTTCCTCAGTTTTACAACCCATTGACTACAGCCTTACAACCTCGCAATAAGACCTGGCAAGGGATGAAAACTGTGGCTGAATTGAGGAGGGAACACAATATTCCTGTTCCTCTGAATAAAGATTCACTCTACAAGGTAGTTGCTGTTATGTGGCTGGTGGCCTTTTTTAGTCTATATTTACTGTTCTACCAACCCCTATAGTAACCCGTTCCATATTGGATATTTGATTGTTTGTTTCAGCCAATTGAAAGGAAACCAAGGAAATTCAATCCATTGGTGATTCCCAAGTCACTGCAGGCGAGCCTACCATTTGCATCGAAACCCAAAGATTTACCAAGTCGAAAACGGCCACTTCTTGAAAATAGAAGAGCTGTTGTCATGGAGCCACATGAGCGGAAAGTTCATGCTCTTGTTCAACACCTTCAACTGATCAGAAATGATAAGGTATGTACTTCAGCAACTTCTGAATGATCCTTTTCAACTGTTTGTTTCATTATGCAGTTCCTGGATTACAGTTCTTTTACTTCACTAAAGCCCTTTCTCCATGAATTTATATCCTCTTTGTAATTGCATTTGCTTTTGACTGAACCAATATTGGAGTGAGAAAATTAGGAAGTTTCAGCTTGCATAAATGTTGAATAGCACCGACTTGTGATGGCAGTGTGGGGCGGTGGAGTTGGTTCTCCTGTCATGTATGCAATTATTAGCAGTTAGGTTTTATGAAAGCACTTAGTATGTGGAAAATTGACTAAAAAAGTATATGATGCGTAAATTATCACTTCACCTTCACATTTTTGGCTGTATGTACATGGGAGTTTTAGTCTCTTTTTGCGTTGGTACAATCAGCTGTGTTTCAAAGGAAATTTTTGATTTATTGCTGATATGTGGTTGCAGATGAAAAAGCGAAAGCTCAAGGAAGAACAGAAGAGACGAGAACTTGAGGCAGAGAGAGCAAAGGACGAGCAAGTGCTGAGAAAGCGTCAGAGAGAAGAAAGACGGGACAGATACAGGGAGCAAGATAAACTAAAGAAGAAAATGCGTAGAAATTTGGAAGTATGATAGTTGCAGAAAAGATTGAAGTTGTTGCAAATCAGGTGCATATTTCAATCAAGAAACCTGGAGCTTACTGAATCCAGAATGGTGAGCCTTTAAGGACAAAAGCTGACCCGTTGTGGACTGCTCTGATAAGGGCGAGTGATTTCAGAGTTTTATCACCATGAAGCAAAATTTTGCTGAAATGTTGACAGCAAGAAAGCTAAATACACTAGAAAAAGCTTCTTTGGGATTCCTCAATAGGCATAATTTTTGGCTAAGGTACACCAGTGGTGAGGCGACTTGGGTTTTGAGCATCATGGCCAAGCAAAATGATATGATATGTTAGCGGAATGCAGTTGCATACACACCCAATTGTATCGAACACAATTATAGAGAACATCGAGTGAAATCGGTTTTAAGGTGTAACGTTATATTGGTTGAGTGTATCTGGTACCATTAATGCACGATAGCATGTGCAACCGTTGCTTTCAAAGGCTGTAGTAGAACAGAAGTTCCTTGACTTGGGAATCATCCTTTGAGGAAGAAGACTTTGATGACTATAGTTTCTCCAAGTTTCTATTGTTTCCAATTTGGTTTCCGAGCTGAAATTTTTGGGATCTTTTTATTTCAGTTTTAAATTTTTTAATTAAAGTGATTAAAGTTTTAAAATCTGAAAGTAAAATTGTTCACCGTCCTCCCCCGTCTCATCAAGCATTTTTATAGCTTTATGTCTCTCCCGTAGATGAAGTACAAGGGCAAACCAAAAGGCAAAGTGTTTTTATCTGCATCCTATTACACACAAGCATAACTAAGCAACACTACCTACAATACCTTACTGGACACTCTTCACTGACTTCTCCATGATGCGCAGCAGCTGGTGCGCAAACTTTGTGTATTGGTGTTGTTAGGTTCCGTGAAACCAAGCTTATATGTCCATTTCATGGGCAGAGGATGAAGGCTCAACTCATTCTAGGAACATAATTTTGTTTCATCAACTGGGCGTTCTTCTACATCCTCATTGTGAAGTTCATATCTTACATAAGTACACACATTCTGCAACTACTTTTAAACAAAAAGAATGATTAAGTTTTTCTATTTGAAATTGTCTTAGGTTTAATTCCTATTACTTTGGCTGGATTATTCGTAACTACATATTTACAATACAGGCGTAGTGATTAGTTGGATCTTTGATTAATGATTAATTAACGCCTTTTTTTTTAACCTCCTCTCTTCTTTAATCCACAGGAGGTCAAATTGAAATTGCTATTCTATTTTTTTCCGTATAATTTTTCGACTTAACAAAATACGAATAGAATCAAGCTCTGTAGGATTTGAATTTACAACATTAGATTTTGGAGACCCACGTTCTACCGATCTGAACTAAGAGCGCCTTCTTATTACAAAAAAAAAGAAGACTATAAGGAAAAAAATTCTTTTTTTACTATATCTTGAATGCTTCTACTATCGTACAGAGTATGATAGAAAATCAAGATTTGGTATGTCCCGTTTTAATTGATCTCATTTGATCCTTTGTTATTGCTTAAAGGCAAAGTCGGTAATAAATGGGGGTGACAGGATTTGAACATGTGATATTTTATACCCAAAACAAACCAATTTAGTTGCGTTTTTTTTTAGTTCAAACAAATTACAAATGAAGGCGAAAACTATAAGGATATATCTCGAGAAAATTTATAAATGTCGATAAATCAATAATTTTGACAATTGTGAAGTTCATTTTATGACTTAACCATATGGTTGAGCTTTTTCTTAAAGATAAAACAAAATTACAAATGAAAGCTAAAATAATATCTAACACATATAGAGAATATATCTCAAGGAAATTCATAATTGTTCACAAAAACTGTTATAATAGCATTAGGCTTGGTGCATACCTTTTTTTTAATTTTATTTAAAATAGTACATTTAATAATAGAGTGTGTAATTATTATTTTATTAATAAAACTACAAAATATTTATTTAATTTATATTTTTATAGTAATTTACCATGAATCATTATAAAGAATTTATATCAAATTAATAAATACCATGTTTACTGATCAATTTTATTTTATGAAATTCCGTAACATTTTTATATTTTTATAGTTTTATAATAAATATAAAAAAATTAATTTTATAATGGATAATTATATTTTGTAGACAAGTTGAAACATTTGAATTAAGTCTAAAATAAATTCATATATTATCAATGCAGATTATTTCGATGATAATTAGTTATTCACTATAAAATTTTAATTTAGTATTAAGGAAATTAGTTATTTACGTACTCATATTCAAATTTGAACTAAGATTAAATACTTAAAGTGTAATTTTGTAGGTCGCAAGATTACATCCAATGTAGAAATCAAGATTGCTATAAAAATTATACCATATAAATATTGTTTTAATTATCTTAGATCTATCGTCCAAAGTAATAGCGAGATAGAACATAAACTAATTCACTGTATTAGATCATGGTGGCTTAAATAGAATGTTACTTTAGGAGTTTTATGTGACAAGAAGATATCACTCAAGCGAAAAGGTAAATTCTACCATTTAGTAATTAGGTTAATCATGCTCTATGAGGTAAAATGTTAGCTCATCAAATAAGTACATAGTTATAAATTCGAATGATTTGTTAGATATGCAGCCTTGCAAGAAAAGAAAAAGTCAAGAATATAGTCATAAGAAACACGTTGAAGGTGACTAATATTGATAATAAGCAAGGGAGACAATGCTTAGGTCGTTCGAATACGTTAAAAGGACATATCCTTACGTTCCAATAAGAAAATGTAAGAAGATTGTAAGAGAAAAAGTGGAAGCCCGAAGAAAAATTGCGGGGGAGGCTTGTAATTAGGAACGATATAACTATAATAGAGCTTATCGTGAACACAACCCTTAATAGGATATTTGGACAAACTAAGATACAAGTAAATGATCCCACGTAGAGAGGTCTTTCCCTTTTAGGCCTTTTTGACCTTTCTCTTTGATAATTATGTCTTTTATTTGGCCTAAACACTTTTATTTGTAATATTTACTTCCTTAATTATTTTATTTATTTATTTATTTTCTTTTATAATTACTAGTTTGTTTTGTTTCCTTATTTATTTCCTTTCTTGTCTGTCTATTTATTTACTTACTTTTATCTTTATATATTTTTATTTTATTTTATTTTCATTTATACAATTATTTGTTCAAGTATTTGGATATTATTTTTTTCTGAAATGTTTTCAAAATCTTTTTTTCAGTGAGTTTATTAAAAACAATCTCTCTATTAATTAAAAGAAAGATTGCGTACTTTTAGATCTTCACAAACCTTACATCTAGGTAGAATTCTTATTAAGAAATTGTTTTTGTTGTTGGTATTATTCTTATGGTTATTGGTTGGGTCGGATATATCGGGCCTAAGTCCAATCTCATGGGCCGATCGATCAATCTCACCCTCATAGATTGATTTGGGCTTAATTCACACATCCACAGCCCATTAGCATGAGGAAGACTCCCATGCACGTACGTAAGAAACGTAAAGACCTAAAACCTAGCAGGAAATCGTATATAAGGTATTATTTTCTCGTAACAGAGGTACGCAATCATAACCTAGCTTTTTCTCTGCGTTCTATCGTCTCTCTTTCACCAGAAACTTACTTGAGCGTCGAAGGGGCTAATCGGGACATCACTCCCGAAGTGCCTTCCTTGTTTTGCAGGTATACTCATGTTGTTGACATTGCAGAAGATTGCCAATCAATAGATCCAAAAGGCAACTCACCGTTCGGCCAGAATCCGGCTGAACCAACATTCATTCTTCCAATTGAATGTTAATTTCTATCACGCAACGTCTAGAGTTCCTAAACACTATCATTCTTTTAGATTTTTAGATCATGAGATCGATGTTTCCTACAAGTTCGAATTCATGACACTAATTTTCATTCAAATAACAATGAAAGAAAATGGTAAAGTCCTTTTAATTCGATTTTAACTCTCTTTTAATTAAGGTACAACTTCTTGCCATTGCAGGAACCTATTGTGAGTAGATATGTCAATATTTTAATTGTACTGGCATAGAGTTTGAGTTGATTAAGATTCTGCCGATAATTGAAGATCATAATAAATATGATATTGACATTCTATTCGTTGCCTACTAGAACTGCTTCATCGAAGTTTCCTTGTACACATAAATAATACTCGCACATGAATATATGGCGTTACAGAACTAGAGAAGTCTAAATATAATCATATACCAAGAAGACAGGAATTCGTATAGGTTGAATCACCACCAAGTAATGAAAGGTATGATAAGAATAATGGGAACTGTTCTCTACGAGGAGACAACCTAGCTTCCCTAGGATGCTTAATTGCCGGAACTATTAGCATCCGCATGAAACACGCAAAAATATAATCACGGTACAAGAGGTGGCCTCGTTCCTACCGAAAACAAAATTCATAATGGACTGATTCAATTCCAAGCTAGAATAATTCGTCTGCTGCAGTAAATGAATTAGTTTGACACTACAAGACAAGTGTCTCTGTCCAAACGTGACAAAATGGTATCTAAAGAGGAAGTTGCTTTGGATGCTCAAGTTGTAAAATTTGCATGCAGACAATCAAATTCGACGGTATTTTACACTTAACGCCAAGTATACGCGGTTATTTCTATGGTCTATATCTCTCATTAATTAGATAATGCATGCATGGTATGGAATATTTCTTTAGTTATATATCGACATATTTGTTCATTACGGATAATATTTCCATCAAATTAATTAGTTCCACTTTCAAATGGAGACGGGTGAGTAACAATCAATATAATCATTATATCGTAATCGAAACAGTATTAGAGCACGCTTCAAGTTATTGAAAGCCCACATATATGCCAATTGCCAAATGACATACCTCCAAGTTGCTAACGAGCAGCACAACTTGCACTAGCTAGTGTGGTCCTAGTTTATTCATGTATACAACAAATAATGATGATGTTCTATAAAATTTATTGATCAAAAGAGGTACTAATTAATTGATGAACTGATAAGTATATTAATAGTTCAATAAATATTTTTAATTAACCTAAATTTACTCTTCTCTAACAATCTCATCGATTGAATATTGTTATGATAATCACAATTACTTCACCAATTTACACTCAAAAATTACAAATATAGAAGAAAGATGAAAAATCAAAGAAGAGAAGAAGAAGTGTTTGAAGGTCAAAGAGAGGGCAGCTCTCAAATATTCTAATCAGATAAGGGCAAAATGAATAAGCTTAAGACAAACCTACGTGAGAAACACATGACACAAACTCAAGTCTGAAGCCTCAACCCAAAAACTCAAGTCTGAATCTTTAACCCAAAGCATTGTCGTATTACATACATAGAAGCCAAAATGCAGCAACAATACACAAAACACACAGCATAAGAGGAATACATAAGTGAATCACGTGAAGAGCACCTACATTATGTTTGATTCACCCGAAAGCCTTTGCATGCATTTCATATATAAAAGGAAGAGAATACAAGCATCAAAGAGAAGAGACACAAACATTGCATTTTCTCATTACATTGTATCACTACAAGAAATAAGTGGTTTACCGACGGAAATTACCGTCGGTAAACACCGGATTTTCATCGGTGAAATTAATCACCGACGGAATATGGTAGAGCGAAAATCGGTCGGTGAAATGCCAGAAGCAAAAATTACCGACCGAAACATTGTTGTCGGTATTTATTTTACGACGGAATGATCATTACAATTCCGTCGGAGAAATATCGCTACGGTCATTAAGTCCGTCGGTGAGGTGATGTAATCTGCGACGACATTTACCGACCGTTTAGGTTACCGTCGGTAAATAAGTGGGACATTTCCGACGGAAATTTGTCCGTCGGTAATGAGTGATTAAATTTTTTTTTTGGTTTTTGTTGTTATAATAATGATTATATTATATATTCACTTTATTAATTTGTGTTGCGTTAGAATAATGAATCATGAGAACATTAGTAATTAATAAACTAAAAAAGAAATTAATATAATTATTAAAAGTAAGATATAACAAATCTCTGATGTTTTTTAATTGAAAACACATGACAATGTTATAGTTCTTATTGTCGTAATGATCATGGATGCTCTGAACTGTTTCCCCCCCTCTTTAACATTTCCATCTCCTGCCTAAGCTTA
>JANZLD010000001.1:32117819-32127882 GCA_026413575.1 Erythroxylum carthagenense
GCTTTTTCTCTGCGTTCTATCGTCTCCCTTTCACCAGAAACTTACTTGAGCGTCGGAGGGGCTAATCGGGACATCACTCCCGAAGTGCCTTCCTTGTTTTGCAGGTATATTCACGTTATTGACATTGCAGAAGATTGTCAATCAATGGATCCAAACGGCTACGCACCGTTCGGCCAGAATCCGGCTGAACCAGTTATTATATTCAATTTTAAATAAAACTAATAAATTTTAAGTTAAAGGTTTTACATTTTCATTTCTTTTGAAATGTAATTATTTTGGTTCATACCTTTTACAAACTTGTTTTCTATTTCATATAATTAATGAAATAAAAATACTAATAATCCACTCATAATGATAATGTTATATAAAATTATCGTAATCATAATAAATAAAACTTTTCATTATTTTAAATAGAAACATAAAAAAAATTAACTCGTTTTCTTAGCTTTTGTGATGTAAATGGTATTTATAAATTAAAATCAAAGAATCGTATAGTTTTTAATTATAATGTATAATTTTGAAAAAATACATTGTATTATAAATTTAAAAAACTTACTTAAAAATTTACAAACGCTTACGCTGGATCACCGAAAAGACGATAGGGAATGTCAAATCACAAGGATCATACTTAAAAACCCTACATCCAAGCTTACATGCATTTATACCTCCATACCTAACCCGACAGCTCCTACTCGCTTCGCTGCATATAGGTGAGGAAGATCCGATGGTGGCAAGACCTATTATGCCGAACAAAAAGGTAGGATGCAGTCATGGAAGATCCAGGAAATGGAAAGTGGAGATTGAAAAATAAAACGAGGAGGGGAAATTAAACACTACTGTTGAGGCAAAATGATAGATTGAGGAGGGTAACATTCTAGAGGAGGAGGGATATTATTTTCAGACAATAAAAATTTCACAACTCATAATAGATAGCAATTTTCGGGGTTTGGGATTGGGAGAATAGACAGAGTACCGAGTCTAATAAGAGAAGTACAGAAAGAAGACAGAGATACGCTTTAGGCTTTTAGTATTCTAGATTGAGAAAATTAATAAAAGATGGAGAAATTTCATTTTGTTTCTACTTTCCAGTTTTCATATACTATTACTGAGAAGTGAAGTACAGTATAAAGAGAAGAGATAGTAAAATTTTAAAATAAAAAGAAGATATAAATTTTAATTTTTATGATATTAAGAATACTAGTATTTGTTGATCAAAATTCAAAACAAAACAAAATTTTATTTAAACTTTAAAGAAGTATATAGAAAGAAGCACATTAAAAAATATTAATTAGTAATTTAGTATAGATAATTAATTTTGTTTAAGATAATTTAAGATTGTTTTAAGAAGCGATATATAAACTTTAAAGAAGTATATTTAAAGAATGAAAATAAAAAATTATTAATTAGTAACTTAGGAAGTAATTTTGCTTAGCATGAAGTAAGAATGTGTTAAAGAGTTATATTTAAATTTTAAAGAAACATATTTAAAGGATATTAAAAAGTTATTAATTAGTAATTTAGTATAGATCAGTAATTTTGTTTATGATAATTTAGGAATGTGTTAAAAAGTTATATTTAAACGTTAAAGAAGTATATTTAAAGGACAACAAAAAAGTGATTAATAGTAATTTAGTATAGATAAGTAATTCTGTTTAGAATAATTTAGGAATGTGTTAAAGAGTGATATTTAAACTTTACAGGAATATATTTAGGGAAGGACACTAAAAAAGTATTAATTTGTAATTTAGTATAGATAAGTGATTTTGTTTAGGATAATTTAAGAATGTATTAAAGAATAAATTTTAAACTTTAAAGAAGCATATTTAAAGAAGGACACTAAAAAAGTTATTAATTAGTAATTTTGTTTAGGATAATTTAAAAATGCGAGTGATATTTAGACTTTAAAAAAGTATATTTAAAGAATGACAATAAAGAAGTTATTAATTAGTAATTTAATATAGATAAGTAATTTTATTTAGAATAATTTAATAATGTATTAAAGATTGATATTTACACTTTAAAGAAGTACATTTAAAGGATACTAAAAAAATTATTAATCAGTAATTTAATATAGATACGTAATTTTATTTATGATGATTTAAGGATGTGCTAAAGAATACTATTTAAACGTCAAAGAAGTACATTTAAAGAGGAATATTAAAAATTTTATTAATTAGTAATTAAATAAAGATAAATAATATTGTTTATAATAATTTAATAGTGTGTTAAGAAGTAATGTTTAAGTGCTAAAGAAGTATGTTAGAAAAGGACACTAAAATTTAAACATACTGCAACTTTTTAAGTGATTTTTTAGATTTAGTTAATCTTTTAAAAAAGTTCAATTTATGTTTCTTAATTGAGTTGATTTTCTTTAATGTTTTCAATTCCTTTTCAACCTCTTTTATGTTTCTTCTACGTATACTTCAATTCCTTTTGTGCCAAGATCACAAGTAAATTCTCCTTTTTATTTTTTTTCTTTTATTGGTTGCGGTGATTGAAGTTAAATATTATATTAGATATAAAAGATGCAAGAATCATGATGACAAAGTTAAGGGTTGTTTTCCTTTTTAGACTTTTATCTTTTATTTTTTAGTTTCATATTTCTTCTTTGGTTCATTACATTGTGACTTTTTTTTGTTTTAATTATTGTTGTGACTTATTTTTGTTTTAATTATTGAACCTATTTTTGTACAAAACTAATAAATTATTTTTCTCATATTGTCAAGTTAAAATTATAATGGAGAATAAGAAATCATTAGAAAAAGATTCAATGAGCTAACATCATCTACTTATAATAAGTCTGATCCAACATGGAATTATTTTTCTTCTTCTCGAGCATTTGATGAGAATATCCAATATAATTATATGTCTTACAGTAGAATATTTAAAAGGCAAGGAATTGATAAAATGAAAGAATATCTTGTTGATGTTAAAAATAATATTCTTTCTTGCAACAATTTATCGTTTGATGTACATGAGAGGATTGGATTGGAAATTATTTGGATCAATAAGTAAAACAAGGAAAAATAAAGATACTTATAATATATTTTTTAGAGATGATAAAGCACCATAATTATTAGATAAAGGTCTTGTTTGGCAAATAGCGGATTGCATTAGTTATTAGTTAATTCTATCAGCAGTTAGTTGATAGCTTATTATATCAATTGATTTGACAAGCGAATAACATCAGCCGATTATCAAAAATATTTGATAAAATTAGTTGTTCAGTATTAGTTGTTGATGTATAAAATGACTTATGATTGTATAATTTTTAAAAAATTATAAGAGCATAAATATTATATTTCTTAGTATTTCGTTGAATACTTTTACAAAAATTTAGAATTTAGATATTTAAGTTTACAAAAATTAAGTTTATAACTTTAATAATAATAATAATAATAATAATAATAATAATAATAATAATAATAGTCTAACGTTAAATTCTCTATCAATATGAATGATACAACGAGCTACATCTTATTAGTTTTTTATATAATATGTATAAATTGTATTATTTAATAAATTAAAATATCTATAATTATAGTATGATACAAATATAATATATCGTTGTTATATACTAAAAATATTAAATTGATGTGACCCTTTATATTAAAAAACTTAATATTATGATATTTTTAAATTTAAACTAATATTGTAAAATTAAATAAAGATTAAAAAGTTTAATTAACCTCTTTATTATATTTTTTCATACTTCAGTACTATTAAAAAAAGCTAATTTTGAAAACACACAAAGCAAAAGTAGAAAGTAAAGTAGAAGGTAATATTGTCGTTAGGCAAACAACTAACTCCAAGAGCTCTTCTTATGGAACTTTTAAAGATCAGCTTATTGAAATTAAATAAACTAATCAATAAGTTATTCATTAAATACATTAATAACATTTTAAAATGTCAAAAAGCTAACTTTTATTTAATAATCTACAAAATAGTTAATAAACTGTTTGTCAAACACCTCCAAAAGAAAAAAGAAAGCTATTCTTGATATATATTCATATTTTCCTCCAAGAACGGCTCTTAATTCACTATATTTTTAAAAAGTAATAAATGCTACGTCAACAATAGGTCCAAGATTTAAGGTTTCTTATTATTACGAGATTTGTGTGCCTTTGTGTCAAGATTTAAAATTTGAATGTAAGTTAATTGATGTGCTTGACAAAAGAAGAAAAATGAAAAGAAAAGATAAACGATAAAAGCCTAAAAACAAAAATACCCCTTTAACTTTGTCTCGTGTGTCTTTTTTCTTTTATACGTAATATGATGTTTCGTTAATTTATTCATAAATTTATTTATTTAAAAACGAAAAATAAAACACAAAGACTTAACGCCGTTAAACGCCGACTCCTTAAATCCTTTCCAACAACGGCTATAATTTTAGTTGGTATTAGCAGACAAGGCCCTAATCCCTCTTTTATGCTTCCCGCGAAATCAGAAACCCTAATTTGAAGCAATGGAGGATCACTTTGGATTTTGTAAAAGTGACTGCGCATCCATACTGGCACACCTTAAGGTCCAAGAGAAGCACCTTATTCTTAAAAGAAGGTTAGTTTTCTTGTCTCTTCGCCTTTTCAACTTTTTTTTGTTCACCAGGTTTCGTTGTTAGAGATTCTGATATTCTTGAAGATCGAGCATGTGATATATGTCTATGGGCGTGCTCGATTTGAATTCATACGTTGTACCTTTTAAAGATGACGAACTTTAGCTTTAGAACCCCTTCTAGTGACCTCTCATGACCGAAGCTAAAGACTTCACAGAAGACTTGTCGAATGAATCATATCAGCTGCTTATTTTAGTTGCTAATGTTTGATAAATTGGTTCAGGTGGTTGTTAGGACTTCCTTTGTCTAGATCTCAACAGGAGGAGCTTTTCAAGGACAAGTAAGTTGCATTAGGCATATACTTGATGGCAGTTCTTTTGTTTTGATGATCATACTAATTGGGTTTCTTGTTGCCTCTATAGGTCCCTGCCCGAGTCTTTGCTTAGGGAAGATGATGTGAGTAAGTTGCTTTGACAGATTGATTTTATAATCAGAGTTCGATGTTAATTGATTTCTATGACGACTGTTGATGAACTAGAAAAGTATACTTGAGAAGTTTCCACTATTTGGCATTATTTTCAGATATTTGAAATTTTATTCCATTTTATTTTAACATTCAACTGTCTTTCATTCATAGCTTTGTCTCATTTTAACCAGGTTTTGGGCCTTTGTGGCTTTTTAACTACTTGTAAACATTTTGACTCGGAAAAAGTATGCAGTTCTTTTTTTTTCTTCTTTCAACTGAAGCTCTCTAGGATTAGCCCTACCAGTTGATATTCATACTTTTAGTTTTTTTTTTCAGATATTCTGCGAGTCAGTAAAAGTTTATGTAGGCGACACTTTTGCAGCACGAGCTTTTGCAAGAAAAGATCACACTAATGAAGAGACCAAGCAGCTTTCTGACGGAACTAATATGAAAAGAATCATTTTTAGTTGCTTAAATAGTTTGACCACTAAGGGCCTCTACCTTCTTGCTGTTTTTCTTACAAGAGGCTCAGTGAAGTTTGAAAAAACTCGTAAAAAGTTGAAAATGGTTATAAGAGAATCTCTTCCAAGGGTCCTTCGGGATCAAAGTCATGATTATGGCCACATAGAAATATCTTCACTTCTATCTCAACTTCTCAACAATCCAAGGTATCTACGTGAGAATTGCTTTCTGACAGTTCAATCTGACAAAATTGCTGCTGTTAACATACTGGAAGGATTAGAGGACTTGCCATCTGAAACTTTGCATGCTATGCGGAGGAAGCTGAGAGGTGTCCCAGCGAGCATTCCGCATATAAAGCAAACCAAACATAAATGGAGCCGAGAAAAGCTTATTCGAAAAGTGAGAAGAGCTAGTAAGAATTTTCTATCTGAACTTGGCAGGGGGGATGAGCTTCAAACACCCTTGGCCAAAGCGCTTGCACTAGCAAGCTTATCACTAAAGCTAACTGAAGGATGGTCTACATTCACTTTGACAGATTTTAATCAGTTCTCGCCAAAAACAAAAATCATGCAGAACGAGATAGCAAAGGCCATATGGTTACTCAAGACAAAAGTTAGATTTCCAGAAGTTAAAACCTTGCAGCGTCTGTTAGACCCAAATGCTAATATCTCAAATGGACAATTAAGGACGGCAATTAAAAAATTGCTAACTGAATATCTTTTTGAGATCAGTGACTTAGATGTTATTCCTGAGTGTCTGTCAGAAGCTCTTGCTATCATTAACAGGAGCTCTAGAAGTATGCCTAGAGTTTGCTTCTTGAAGGAGGAAATTGAAGAGGAGGTTGAATGCATACTACATGTAAGTGCTCAAACAAGACAGGTTGTTTGGGATTTGCTTCCTGTTCTTGAGCTTGATGAAGATTATACTGATGCATATATGGAAGAACTAGGAGAAAGCGATGATGATGACCTTGATCATGACAACTATGCTGATGTTTCTGTTGCTACTGATCTTGATCATGTTGATCAGCAACTGAAACTCAGAAACTCACCAAGTACCATGTCAAGTTCTTTTGACTGGAATAACTGGGAAGAAGGTAGTGGAGAGAATTTACCAGTAGAAGTGGAAACACCTATTTGTAATGGGGGGACCTTTGGTTTTTCATCATGTCAAGAAGCAAGAAATCTTAATGGCACGTCTAATAGAGAAGTCAACCATTTTTTGGGAGTAAGCCAGGGCCAACATGAGACACTGGCAACGAATGGGAATGGGATGTTTATGCTACATTCTCGAGATGAAAGGTCAAATGGCAAAGATATCCATATTAATGTAACTGGACAGCGTGGCATAATAGATCCTGGAAATCTTCATGATTTACCGTCTCGCAATTCCTGTAAAAGTACACACAAGAACATATACCTTAGCATCCAAGATGTCTGCGATGACATGAGTATGATTTCCCACAACCTTATTGGTTATATAATGGATGGATTGGCAGAAGAAGAAAAGTTAAACTTAGATTCACGTGGTACGTCATATCTCAGAGGTGATTATTTTGCTCAGAAAAATGAAGGTATACTCTGCTTTTTCCATCATCTCTCAAAACAATTTTGATTGATAAACTTGTGCCCTCACATCAAATGCAGATAAATTTAAATTTAAAGTGGCTTAGTAATATTTAGAGTAATTTCTTGAAATCAGACTATATTTTACTCTTTTATTTGCCTAACTCTAACTAGCCACTATACTAAGTTTTAAGTAATACTTTTCATAAATTATAAGGCTAACAGTTATAAATATAAGACTATCAGTTATAAAAATGCTATATGTCTTAATTTCTGAAGAATTTGATAACACATTTAACCAATACAGTTACCTGATAAAAAGGTGGATTTTTGAAACCGGTCAGTTTTTCAATATTTGCTCTAACTGAATAATTCAAGTACTTAATAATCTGGCAGCGAATAGATAGTTCATAGAATAGCATTATCTGAATTTAGAAATGTTCCAGAGTGCTGACTGCCTAATGTTGAGTTCGATTTAGGTTTGAAGTTTTGGACAAAGGTGATATGCACGATTCTAGTATTTGCAGTGTGGTTACAATGGAAACCAGACATAAATCCATTTTGTTGGTGATGTCAAAAAGAAAAACATGACATTATTAATTGTAGCTGTATTTAACAAGTCAAGGAAAAGCTGCCATCTTGACATTTTCTGTTAAAATCTTTTGCATCTTGTACAGGATCAATTGTGTCATTGGCATTGTTGACATCTTTGTTGACTTTCTTTGTTGTTTTCTATCTGCATTTGGGACATAAATAAAGAGCTATACGCAGGATCTAAGTTAGTCGTCATACAGATGTATTCTATGTTGGAATCCTTAAACTGTTCACAGACCTCCAGTTCTACCTCTTGATACATGACTTGCCCAGTAAATACTTGATTTATCTCGGTTTCCCAATCTTGAGATGTAATTAGTGAAGTTTTACATTTTAACTGCAGAGGCAAAGGAATTTTCTTCCAAGAGAAATGTGGATGTTACAGCTTTTCTTCGAGTTATTGAAGAGCAGCTACCAAAATTTTCAAAGCGGTATATTGTATGCTGTGAATTAATAAAGTTTTAAATTGTTGGAAATGTTGATATCTAAGGGTTTTGATCACTATTCTTGTCACTGCAGTGAGAAAGAAAAGCTAAAACAGCTGATGAACATGGATGATATTTGAGGCTTTCACGACAGTCTGCGGACGTACTGAGATAAAACAATTCTTTCTGTTTGGTAATCAGCCTTTACACCAACAGAATATTATACTGCATTTGAAGGCTTCACGGAAATGGTGACTTTCACGTGAAGTGGACAAGATTGCTCAATTTTGACTCTCTTTGTTTTGTTGTAGTCTTACGTCATCGCAAAATAGATGATGTCACCTTCATTCTTTTTATGAATATAAAAGGTTATTGATGAAGAAAGATGCAAGGTAACCAGTGTTCATGGAGTTATCAATATCAGTAGAATTTTGCATTCTTGCACGAATTAGCATGGATTTTACAATATCGACAAATCCAAATTTGGCTCTTCACAACAACAGTTACTTCACCTATTAGAGATTAACAAACCAAAACATATCCACAAAAATTATGTTAAACACAGGATCGGTTTTATATGCATAGAAAACAAAAAATACATACTTGGTTGATCGTTGTAATTTTATCGGTTAAAGAACTTTCTATTTTCAATTTCTATTGCAGAGATCTCTTTATCCTTATTTGCAAACTTGAGAAAAAATAGAAAATCAGCATGCAAAAAAAAAAAAAAAACAATACACGCAGAGACAAAGTTTTATATCTCAAACATTGCCTTCATCTATTTCTGTATATAACTACCTTTAGTACTTATTCAAGAATGATGGCTATTATACCCATCATGGGTGTATATAAATAATCATCTTCCACTCACACATGATGAGTTTAATAAAACTCTACAGTACTCATACTTGTTTAATAACCGATGTGACCAGCATACGACGAGAGTACATTGTCACATATCTGTTAGGAGTATATGACATCTCGATTAACAAATTGATCCTGAGACTTATGTGTCCTTGAGCAGACATTGTATGTTATACCCTAGGTCAAATCTCGCATTTACACCTTTCATTGATCTCCTTTAGTTCATGATGTCATGACTATATTCAAGTTCTCTAACAAAGAGACGATGACCATTTATGAATACTTTTCATGTGAGTCAATGATCTAAATTAAATGACCTTCTGTTCTCAATTCTCTTTTGAATTAAATTTAATTTGCTTTCCTAGAATTATTCCATAGGATCGCATCTTGCATGATCTTTTGACAATAACTTAAAGTAGCAAACCTTAAATTCAATTCTCAAAAATGAAACAAGAGTCATAAAGGTATATGATGAGGTTCTTCTTAACCTCAAGGATCTCACACAATGTAAGATGAGATCTTGCAACTTACACTAATCCCTTTAGTGGTCAGTTGTGCACACATGGTACGAATCATGTGCTACGGTATTTACCCACTTCGTTTAACTTGAACGTCTTTATTCAAGAAATACCGTACAGATGATAGTTCAAACATACTCAATGTTTAACTTGAGTTCACTCGTCTACTCAAAAACTTATTCAGAACTCACATCTGGCAACGTAAGACAGATATAATGATTAATAAATCACTTTGAACCAATTTCCTTACGACATTTTATGGTTTAAGTTTCTCTCTCTCAATTATCACCTAGATAATAAACTTTAAACATGCCTCATCTTTAGCGAGCATAAACACTAGATGTGATTTCCCTTGTGAGAGGGCTAATCTATAATCTGTTTCATATACTTATGATTCATCCCAAAATATATTTATACACAAACACATATATTCATATATCAAATGATACACAGTGTATAATCTTCATCATACATTATATCCAAACATATGACATTAGACTGAGCGAACATATATAGAGAAATGTTTTGTCAGTACATTTTAAAATCTACGTAGTCCTAGTGACTTTACATGCCCAATGTATACATCTCTAGAAATTAGCTTTGTCATTGGGTCTGCT
>JANZLD010000001.1:32153090-32175377 GCA_026413575.1 Erythroxylum carthagenense
TTTCTTATTACTGTTTTATGATTGTGATGCCATGAGGAGTGTAGTAGGTTGTTGTCAGTAGTGGTCTCTTGTAGTGGGATATTTATCGGAATGACCTACGGGCGTTCCGGTGGATACCCTATGGTAAGGGGGCGCTACACCTGGGCTATCGCCGGATTGAATTAAAAGTAGACTCCACTACAGCGCTACAATTACTTTCATCGGCAGCTACCAGAGCCCAGGCACTCAATCCCATTGTTCAAGGCATACATGAACTGCTCTCCCATAACTGGACTGTTACATATCACCACTTCTACCGAGAGAGCAACAGATGCACAGATTGGCTCGCAAATCACGTCACTCATTTTGGTATCGGAGTTACCTATCTCGAAGTCCCACCCATCGGATGTACTTTTCTCCTTGGAGCTGATAGTTAGGGGCCTCGATCCCCTCGCCACCTGTTGTAAATTATTCCGGTTTTCCTTTTTATAAAAAAAAGACTATGTTGACCGTATTGATTCCATCACTTTTCCATAAATATGGAATAATGATATATTTTATTCAATTATTATACACCATCTTTTGTACTACATGACAATTTAGTATAGTTAAATTTTCTTACTAACGGTGCTGATAGTAAGACAAACGTATTTTATTATAGTAATATGGTGTTACAAAATAAAATTTTAAATATGTTTATTTTGAAATAATTTAAGAAATTTAAAATAATTTAGCCTAAAATACAAGAAAACTAAGGCGCATTTTGTGGAAACATACAGGGATGACGAATTGACTTGGGCTTCTAAGTTAACATGACAGGTCTGAATTGTGCGAGCATAAAGCTAAATTTCGAGCTCTATTTTTGGGGTCCTATTTGGCAAGGGCTGCCAGTCTTTTGTAATACAAAACGACATCATTTTATTTTTTAATAAAATTTGAGCCGATTTGGTTCGACTTATTGTTATCCTTAGAAATATGCTTACTATTATATCATACTAATAATTGAAATGAAAAAAATTTGTAGTATACTATTTTGTGATTTACTTGCTTTGTAATGTCATTATATGATTATATATTATTTATTAAACATAATAAATTCAAGATAATATTAATGGTCAAAATTTGTGAGTACATGTTTCTAGAAAATATGGTTACTACACAATGATGACAATGGATCGACCCTATCAAATTTTTTAAAAATTAAAAATATAAAATAACGTCTTTTTTAATTGGGTCTGAATCTAAGATATTTAAGCCTATTTAAGGTCCAATTCTTCTAGTAAAATAATGTTGAGCCTCGAATCAGTTTAAGTTTAGGCTTGACTTATAGGCTGATTTATTAAAAACATTTAATATGAGCTCATGGTTAAGGTCATTGTCATCTCTAGTAGTACATTAATATCACCTGTGTTAAAGTTTCCTTTTTTGGTATTAACATAGTTTCAACCCTATTTATGTCTCAAAATGATGTGGTTTCGATAATAAGAGTAACAGTACAGAAAATCTAAGGCCTAATTTTGTTTCAAAATCTTAGGATTTTCCGAATTCCAATTAAAAATTAAACACTGAGGCCTCTGAAGCAATCAAATTACTTAAAATAAGAAACAAATTGAGAAAGTGGTTCAGTTCAGTGTTCATGTTGTTTATGATTGCAAAGATCATGATCGTATCTAATAACTAGTACTAGATTACGATCTTCCTTAACATATCTATTCTTTAAGAAAAATAAGTAGCTGAGGCTCCATTTATTATATAATATTTGGCCTGTCTTATTCATTGTTGGCATGCATATTTATTTGTCATAATGATGAAGTAAATGCTACATATCTCTCTTTCTGAAAGAAATTAGTCATTTGAAAATATATATCTTTATTTTTATTGAAATTATTTAGTAACCCTCATAAATATGAAATTTTAAAAATTACTCTTCAGTCACTTTAACTTAATACAATAATATTTTTAATTACTAAGTTTTGAATCATAAAAATCAGAAAGAGAAAAAAACGTGTGAAATAAAAAGCAACAAATGAGACTGTTAGAGAGTAAAGACGGGGAGAGAGGGAGAGAGAGAGAGAGAGAGGGGAAACGGTCCTTCTCTAGAGAGTAAAAACAATAAAGAGAGAGAAAACGAAAATTGTGAATGGCGACGGAGGAGGAGGAGATCCTCCATTGTCATCTTCCCTCCATTTCACGTTCACAGCGATCACCTTCTCTTCTTCTTTCTTCTTTCGGTACTCATTACATATATATGATGTTTCTATCTCTAGCTATGTGCGCTTTTGTATTGAGATTAATTGCGCGATCAGCGATTTTTGTTAGGGATTTTTCGACGATGTCGTTTGGTTTTTATATCAAAATCGATTGTTTGATCAGATATGAAATGATTTATTTTTTTATTGTTAGAGTTCTTTTTAGAAATTTTAGTGTTGTAGAGTTAAATGTTTCATCTTTTCTATTTGTCATTAAGAAGTTCGTATTTTTAAAGGAAATTTAATTGTGTTGTGTTTCTGTTTATTTTGGCAGTTGTTTGGTGGTTGTAGATGTTTAAATTTGTGTGGTGATAGTAACAAGGAGAAGGTGAAAGTTGTGAGTGTGTTTGTATGTGTGGTAGCAGTAGATGTATTGTGGAGGAAGTGGGGAAGAGAAGCAATGGAGTTGTGGGAAATCAGGGGCAATAAGTTTGCAGAGAGTGAGTTCTATGGTGCGAGATATTGGGGAGCCTTGTCTATCTCAGTCGCCAATCAAGGTTGTTATAGCTGTAAGCCTTTCTCATCTATCCATTTCATATTCATATTTTTTTACTTTTTGATCTTGTTCTTCGATCCGACCTTTTTGTTGTAATTGTTGTCGTTGGGCTAGGTTGTTACCTTAACTTTTTGGTCCTGATGGTAATTGGGTAATCTATCAATCTCCTTGAATGATTATTGTTACATAGATTGGATGGCTTATGGCTTAAATTGATGTTAAGTTTAATGGATGACCCACTTAGTCTATCAAATACACGAACTCGCTTGTGTCTGTGTATTTATCAGAATCAAAGTGAAAACAGACAGGTAAAGTAGATGTGCAATCCAGCATTGCCATAAAGTGATGAGTAAAATTACTAATGAAACTATCTTAGAAGTTCTCTATCATCCACAGCTGTTGAGCTAAGTCCATAGTTCTGTGTCATTTTCTTTAGATAAGGTACCTCAGGATGGTGGACTCCAAATTTCATAGAAAAGCTAATTAATTGATGTTAGTCAGTGATTCTAAGCTGTTTGCTTATTTGCAAGTACCAAAGATCTGAATGCAGAGAATCATATTGTTCTTTCTGTTTTACAACCGGAGTATAGAGATTAAGAATAATTCACATTCTCTTGCGTATTGTGAATTCCTATATTAGTTTATAAAATTTGAGAACTGTGAGAAGGTTTGGCTTGTTGAATTTGGACGGAGCTCTTTGTACATTTAAGTTTTCTTTCCGTTGTTGGTGTATTAAAATATTGCCTGAGATTCCTTGTTCTCATTGGTACAGTTAAGCAGAATGCTTAAGCCAGACAAGTGGCAGGCAACTTTCAATAGTGATGGGAAGGTGTCCGGATTTCATAAAGCACTCAAATTGATTGTTTTGGGGGTATGCTATTTCATTATTTCCAATGTGCCTAAATCACACTCCATCTCTCTCTCTCTTGTTCTATTGCACAATTGATATTTTTGAGATCTTCTTTTGTGGTTAGAAAATCAATGTGTAAAAGATAGTATGCCCTTTCTAGTTTTTAATTCACAGGTTGATTTATATATTGGATCTGTTTGTTCCATTTCCATCCAATCTACGTTACTGTCAGGGAACATATACTTCAAGAGGGGAAAAAGAAAACATATCTTTGTGTTTGCATATTCTAAATTTAATCATTGTTTGTTCGTGCACTTTTTTGCTGCTTTTGAGGTTATTCACATGTCTTCACCACGGGTATGCTAGTAAACTAATCGTAACTGGTGCTGGTGCTGGTGCTGGTGCTAATACTTTGGAATCTTGATAGGTTATTGGAGTAGTTACAGCAAATTGTCGGTTGATATAAGAAATGAAAAGATGTATACCATGCTTCAAGTTGTCAAGCACAGTGCACGACCTCTCTCTGTATCTCTCTCACATACACACATGCATTAACTATCTTGGTTTTGTCCCTATCTTACAATGAATAAGTGATTGGTAGCCTTGTAAGATTCATTTTTCTTGTTTATTGCTTGTCCTGAATGAAATTTTCTTTCCACCAATCCAATTAAAACTCTCTTAAACTTCCATGTGAAGTGTTTCTGATTTTCTTTTTCATGTGTGAAGATTTTATTTGCTTTCTGGCAGGGTGTGGATCCGTCTATTAGGCCTGAAGTTTGGGAATTTTTGCTTGGTTGTTATAAACTGACGAGCACTGCTGAATATCGAAGGCAATTGAGGACAGCCCGGAGGTATAAAATTCTAAAACCATTAGCTTTACTTTTAATTTTCACTCCTTTTGTGGCCTTGTATTGGTCTACTTCCAATTCTGAAATATAAAAAATGGAATCATGCAGTTACTCTGATGAAGTTTTATGATGTTATTTTGTTTTATTGGAATATGAGATGGGCTTGGTTCACTGAATTATTTGCATTGTCCAGTATTCAGTTCATTCCTTTTGGCCTCATGCATCTTGTGACAAAGCATGGTGATCATTGGTATAATTAGAAAATGAAAGAAGAGACGATGTTACATGGTAGACAGCTAGACATGGCCAGAAATTAGCATTTCTTTTATTCATTGTTTTGAGTTTTCTCTTATGTCTAGCGATAGTTGTTGTTCAGAAGACTCCTAGTTTCGGGTCATTTAGATTGCTGCACCTTCTTACAGTTTTTTAGTTTACATTTTTCATAGTAAAGTTTCACACTTTGGATTGATGAAATCCATTCAGAATTTTTGATTGATGAGATCTAAGCAAAGACTGTTTTGCAGCTTGTTTCTTGGTTGAGTGACTTCAATCTCATACGCCTTTTTTCCCTCCCTCTCTAACTCTCTCACTCTCCTGTTGCTTTAATTCTACTAGAGATTTATAAAGTCTTTTGTTTTTAGCTTTTTCTTCTTTTCATCTTTGTTATTGTGGAGTTGCCTGGATATGGTGAAAACCAAGGAGGAAGTGTTCTATTTATGTTGATTTTCTTGAACAAGAAATTTTGGAATAAGTACTGGTGCTTTATCCGTTGAAGATTTGTCTCTTTTGAATATAATCAGGTAGCACTTTATAAGGTTGCATCCAGCTAGAAAAGGCTTGGGCACAAAAACAAATCTTAGTAGTATTTTTAGCATCTTCTTCAGGGTTGCCCTAGTCTTTTATGAAATTATTGGAGTGTGGAGTTGCATAGTGTTCTTTTAGTTAAATGGTTCACTGCTGGTCATGAAGTGTGAGTGAAAATTTAGGAAAAAAGACTTGTTGGGGATGGAAGAGGACATAATGGCCCGTGGGACATTTTACTCTTGCACTCTTTCTGTTTCTCTTTTCTATTTATCTTTTTTCTTATTTTAATTTGAACTGGGTTACAGAAACATGACAAGGCAGTATATGGAGGCACTGTTTCGTATCTCATTATGAGCATGTCACTAAGCCATCTGGCCGTAAAAGAATTGGTTTCTTCATGAGTTACCATGATTTTTTAAAAAAAATTTATTACTCAATTTTACTGGGAAGTGTCACTGTAAATGTCTTGACAATTATGCACAGCATGTTTGTCCAGATCTTGTGCATGTAGTGTGTGTTTTTAGCTGTTATTTGTACGTGTATAATTTATGATTTGAGATGCAGTAGTTGGCATCTGAATGTGATGTTGTTTTTCAATGGAGCACCTCTTTTGAGTGGTTAAGCAAGTTATTTGAAGCATTTGCCTGTTAGAACTTCTGTTTTCCATTTTAATTCTTCTGAAATTCTTTATTTAATGTCTTTACTTTGTAAAACCTTTCACGCAGGGAACGGTACAAGGACCTTATTAAGCAATGTCAGGTGATGCATTCAAGCATAGGAACTGGTGAACTTGCATTTGTTGTGGGGTCCAAAGTTATGGATATGCGGACATCATCCAAAGATGATGGAAAGGGGGAAGCTAAAGCTGAAAGCATAATCAGTCCTCGTGATTCTACTCATATTACTAACACAGTAGAGAACTATAGCAATTGGGGTAATAACTGTATGGGCACGTCATATGAATGTGAAGGGGATAGCTCTAGTGATTCTGCTGAGCTCGCCTATGTGAGAGAAAGCACAGATAGCACAACATTCGACAGTTACTTTATTCCTGAGCCTGGTCCATTCAGCAGTAATTCACCTAGAAGAGAAGATGCTGATGGATTGCGATATGATGTAGAGAGTTATTTTGATTTTCCGGCTTTACCTGTTACAAATTTGTTTGACAACAGAGGAGAAGAATATAATGGAGAGTTAGAGGACAAACTTTCTACCCAACAAAAATTAAGATTTGAAGATGACAGAATGCACAGTTTTGAAATTAATAACAACATAGAACTAATTATGGAATCCAATGGTTCTACATATAACAGTGTTCAACGTGCATCTCGTCATAGTAACTCTGAAATTGAAATGGAACAATTTGATGACCATGGACCTGCATCTTGTTCCTACAATATAGAGAAAGAGATAATGAATGGATTTAGAATATCAGATGTGCCACAAACATCTTTCTTACCTACAAGAGCAACAACTTCTCAAGGTGTGGTCACTCATGATGATAGAGTATCCGAATGGCTTTGGACTCTGCACCGCATAGGTAACTTATTTTTGCACACAATTTGATGCTGGCATAAAGGTGAGGAATCTACTTAATGAACTTTGTTTCTGATTTGTGAGCTAACTTTTCTCTTCAGTTGTTGATGTTGTGAGAACGGATACTCATCTTGAGTTCTATGAAGATCAGAGAAATTTAGCAAGGATGTCTGACATCCTTGCTGTTTACGCATGGGTGGATCCTGCAACAGGTTATTGCCAAGGTTGTAATGCACCTCCTTTTGTGGTCAGGTTCTACAGTTAGTTGATGGAAAGTTGAAGTATGGATCTAAAGCTGTGAACTTATGGTTTATTTGTTTGATTGTCTGATATTAGGAATGAGCGACTTGCTGTCTCCTTTTGTTGTTCTGTTTGAGGATAATGCTGATGCATTTTGGTGCTTCGAAATGCTTCTGAGGAGAATGGTACTACTAGACTTGTGAAACATGTTTAGTCAAAATGCTTCGTTTTCCTCCCTCAAATGTTTTTTTTTTTACTCTTCTCCAGCGGGAGAATTTTCAGATGGAAGGACCAACTGGGGTAATGAAGCAGTTGCAAGCATTGTGGCACATTTTGGAACTAACAGACAGGGAAATGTTTGCACACTTGTTGCGTATTGGTGCTGAGAGCCTTCATTTTGCTTTCCGGATGTTAATGGTCCTCTTCCGTCGGGAGTTATCTTTCACTGAGGTTCTTCAAATGTGGGAAGTATGTGTTTCTTGTAGGTTTCTTCTGCATGGAATACATAAACTGCATTTACTTTTATGTCGTGGAACACTTGGAATACATGACGACAAAATACTCAAAGTGGTATCCTATTAGGCAGCCTTCTTAAAAAAATAAATAAAGAAAAGTAATGCCTATGTCCTTTTGCACGTGGCTATTTTTCTTCTTTCGAGCCTGGCAAGACTGTAGGGATAGTCTTCAATATTAATTTCTGTCTCTTTTGAACATTATTTTATATTCATATACAAGTGATTTGCTTAATCTAGCTACTTCCCTTTCTTCTTGACTTTGGGGGAAATTGTTTGTCCTCAATCATTTTGGACATCAATCTATTTTGTTGAAGATGGATAAAATAGAAGAACCCTAGTTTGCCCAATGTGTTACTGGCCTTCTATATGCTATATGAAGGTTCTTGGTTTGACATCTTTTGATGCATTCCTGCATAATATGCAGTCCACTGGCTACTTCTTGCTTTACACCAGGATTTGCTACTTGTGACTTATTGAATTGATGGACCAATGTTTTTCTTTTTAATGTTTATCGAGATCAAACAAATTTAAAAGCAAAAAATTGCTATTACACAACCAACATATGAGCTTTTAAGCATAACTTGCTAGTAATTTGTCTCCATTGTTGAAGTAGGCATATAGTTTAAGCCTCAGTTGAAAAGCAATACACATACTTGATATGTATGTGCTGACCTCTTTCATCATAAGTTATGAAGTGCCTACTTAATGTAATCAATTTACTGCAGATGATGTGGGCAATTGATTTTGATGAATCTACAGCTGGTGATTTAGAGGAGAACTGTCTGGAGGCTCTGACGGTACATGTACCAACAGATTCAGGAGGGGAAATGAAAGAAGAATTTGTAGAAATTGGTAATGGTACTGTAAAGGATGATTCACATACAAAAAATGAACATGTTGAGAGCTCTACTTCTGACCACTTGGGAATGAAGACAGAATCTTCCCATCATTTTTGTGGTCTCACAAGAAATTTTTGGTTGAAAAGTGGCCGCATTCAGATTAGCAATGTGGTGTCATCAACTAAGAATGGAGACGATGAGCTACCAGTATTCTGTGTTGCAGCAATTCTTATTATTAACCGACATAAAATTATCAGAGAAACACATTCAATTGATGATATGATCAAGGCAGGTATCTGACTTTGAGGTTCTTTTTGCACTAGATATGGCATAATTGACTGGTGCATGATAATGACTCTCCATCATTGCTCTTTCCTTTGTTTTGATAAAATTGGAATGATACAGAAAAGATTTCTCTCTTATTTGTTGTGGTCATGTGTCTAGTCTCCCCTAGTTTTCATTGAGACCGCAATTTTTTCACGAAGATTTTTGTTCTCCGTCTTAAGTCTGTAACTTTTTTACATGTGCGGTATGACATTTTTGATTGTATGAGATTGCGGGGTAAATGTAGGATTAGGTGCTAAAACAAGAGTCTGATTCACATCTGTGATGTACAGTTATATGTTAAACTTTATTTCACCAATGAAAAATGTATGAATCCTTCCTGTATCTTTAAAACCTTGGTTCATAGTTGGATCCTCCATACTGACTACTACTCATTGTGTGCTGTCAAGATTATACACTTCAAGCTTGTCTTGTATTTAACAGTCAAAACTTATAACACAGGTTTTCAATGATAAGATGCTAAAGATTCACGTCAAACGGTGCATACGCATGGCTGTCAAACTACGGAAGAAGTACCTTTACAAAGTGAGGTTTTTTTTTTTAATAGTTACCTGATGATTGTGCTAAAGCAGCTCTCTTAACCCTTCTTCATTTGTTTACTTCATAGGGTTGTAATGTCATCTTCTTTTTCATGCTCTGCTCATTATGAGGTGATTTTTTTTTTCTTGTTGAGGCAGCTAATCAAAAGCAAAAGCCCATCTCAGAAGGGTGAATAACCTTCTGTGTACAGTTGCTGTCAGAGGCAGAACTCTGGCATTCTGAGTTGGTATTTATGTTCGGAGCAAGTTAAGAGTTTGGCTGGACAGAGTTTTGTTGTGTGAATTTTTTAGGATGGAGTTGTTAAAAGATTAGCAATGTTGCTGGTCGAAGACTTTGTTCAGTTCTTGTTCTTCCTTTATCTCCTTAATCTTTACTGAGGTAACTACTGTTCTTTGGTTATTTATTGCTCCTACTATTGCCTGATGTGATGAAAGTTTCAAGTCACATATACTTCATTGTTAGCCACTGTCACTTGTATCCTTTTAGTAGTGTGTATCTATTCGATTCAATTTCTTCTGGTTGGTCATGAGTCAAATTTTACTCTTGGGATACCACTCTTGCATGATATTGGGTCTAAGGATGAACGAAAATGATAAGGTGAAACCTTCTGGTTAATGGGAGCTGTAATGAATGCAAGAATGGCTTTGATATCAGGATCAGTTGTCAGTATAATATTTTGGGTTTCATTAGGGCCATCATTGGTACTGAGAAGAATAGTAATCCGTTTATTTTAAGAGCTTTGCCACGAGGTCAAGAATTATTCTCCTCATTCCTGTCCATTATTGGTGTGATCCTACGTTGAAATAGGATCATCCACATATAAAAAAAATGTTTTTTTCAGTTTGAATATCATTTCTGGCCTGCAATTTCCTGAATACTGTCTTTTTGTCTTTGATTTTTCTTTTTTGCAGTAGTTTGGTAGGGATTGGGCAGGATATATGCTCTGTTGGGTTTGTAATGTAAAATGTGCTAGTCACGGTTGACTAAAATAAACTTCATATTTGTATGAATTTTATTCACTTGAACTGATTAAAATGTTACAAGTTAATCTAAGAAAATAAAATTTATTGCTTTATTCATCTGAATGGAATTTTGACATTTCCAGCCAAGTTAATTTAAATTTGTATGGTTTATTAAACGAAGCTTGACTACGTTGTAAATTGTTCCAGCATTCTTGATGAATGTGGTTGATTCGTTCAATTGGAGCAGTTCATATTATTTTATTTAGCGATAGCATGTATATGAGTGGATGTCTAAGTGTACCACCCGCCTCCCCTTTTTTTCTTTTTGCTTTTAAGTTATTATCTTACAGTTATTTCTTCCTTTTTGACCCAGTAGAAAGAATGGGTGACACGAACTTCTTCCTGAAGCAAACTGGTCCGGGTTATTGAGCTACGCAAAGGTTAGGAAAATACAATTCATCTTTTTCACATACTAAATTTCATTGTACTATACATTTACAGTGAATAGTGTATTGACAATTTTGATCTAACTTCCTCATCTTCATATGAAGTTCAAAGAGAACACGGTATGTTTGAGAGTTGGCCAATAAATCCACGTTGTTCCAACTGTTTGATATAATCTGAGCAACATATATGTAATCTTTATTTTCAATTGGAATGTTATACATGTTATTACTAATTTGTTCCTCTATTCCCAAAAGAAAACAATGCTTTGTAACTTTAGCATAGCAGCCAGTACGCTTATGACCAATCCATCCTTTCAAGGTTTAATGTCTGTTAGGATTTGTAAGGATTGTTCTTGTTAGTGTATCTGCAATGTTGCCGGATTTCTCCAGCTTTTCCTGTTAAAACATTGATGTTCCCCATTCTACTCACTGATAGAGCAAATGACCTCCTGAAGTCCTCGAAGCCATCAGCCCCATCCGCAAATTCATTGACAATTTGTATTGTGTCTTTATTATATAACAACTGCTGATCAATAGCGAGAACAGATTTGTGGGATTTTACCCTATTGAAGTAAGTCCCCGCGAATCTGTATGTGGAACCAGAATCCGGATTGAGGAAAACCACTGGGTCAGTTTGGTTATTTCTGGTTCTGGGTGGACATTGTTTTCTCAATTTAGCTGCGAATTCTGGGTTCATGGTCGGGTCTGGTTTTGATGTGTAGTTGAAATTGTACAAGCGGTCCTCCACATAAGAACAGTGCGTATTGCCGATCGAGTGTGCCCCTGATATACACGTGAATCACTCTTCTTTAGAAGATGCATTATTTTTCATTTTTAACTTGGTAAAACTATAGGATTGATGAATTTACAAAGGAGAGACTGCACTCTAATGGCAGAGTGCTGAAGATATGCCACGAGTCGTTAAGGTGCATAACGATTCCTGAAGTTACCTTATTTGACCTTGGGGGAGTTTTGTGGTTGAATAGATGGAAGCATAAAGGCACTTTATATTCATTCTAAACTATGGATTCAATATGAATTGAAAGTTGTACTGTGAACAGTAGGAGAAGATGATTCTTACCAAGCAGCGTTGCCAAATCCAACACATCCAGGCCTCTTGATTGGAAGTAAGACAATGCTTGCTCCCAAGATATCGATGGTGATGGCAGGTCCACTGACGCTACACTTGAACTCGTGCCGTCTCTTCTTCCTGTAAGTACTGGATAAGAAGGTGCACCTGCCTGCATATTCAGTTAACTAGCCATTAGTAAAAACGATAATTTTTTATTATAAACGTCTCTTTTCAATTTGTTTTTAGTTAACAGATCAGTGAGCGTTCCTAGCTTAAGAATATATATTGAGGAATGGTTATAAGATTGCTTACCAAATGGACGGCGTCCCTGGTGGCGAGATTGAGAATGTCAGCACATGAGACGACGCCTGGACATCGATATTCAAGAACCGTTTTGATCTTGTCGATTATTTCGAAGCCTCCAAGCCATCTATTTTGCTTTGCATTTTTCTCCGAGTCTGGTCCATCGAGTAAAATTGATGCATCACAGCCCTGAATTTTCGTCAACGGTCAGTTGAAAGTGATGGTGTTGGTGTTAGCTATACTATGAGACGAGAGGTGCTCATACTATCTTATCATTAACACTTCAATCTATGTTGGGATAAACTGAATGGATTTGCAAGAACTAGAAACTAGAATATACTTACAGTCACAAAGCAATCCGAATAGAGCAACCGGAGGAACTTGGCAGGGAGTGTTTTGTCTTTCCCGTAATATATCCCAACTTGGTGCCTAACGAACTCCTCTGCATAGCGGCACGTAGAACTGCGTCGGTAGTAGTGCCATTTCAACTTCACCGGCGGTTGCAGTGTCACGGCAGCATCCACATAATGGTTTGCTATACACAAACCTAATGCAAGGGCCAATAACCGGAAGAGGAACACAGCCGCTTCTGTTCTCATCATCATTTTCTTATCACTCTCTATTTTATGTGCTTCTCTGAAGTGCACTAAACTTGTGTATAGCTGTAGCTTTGATACAATGGGATGTGGCATGAAAAGGATGGCCAAGATTTGATCTTTTATAGACTAACGTTCTGGGTTTCTCACACGTGGCAAAGGAAGTTTGCCAGCTTGGTTGAATTATATTCTTCGTAAGTATGTTATTCTAAAGTCTGTTGTTTTAGTATTTAACTAAGCACCGTGTGATGGCAGATTTCACATGGGCCTAGGTGACATTGTTTATGATTTTAGGCCTACGTCGGCAGCAAGGAACACTTTCATGCATGTGAGACTTACCTTGGATTTAGGGTTCTTCAATTTTGCAATGCAAAAATTTTGTGATCCAACAAACTTAGGCTTTTACGAAGTCATTTAATATCCCTGTAAGTGTTTAGTTATGATTGGCTGATGGGATTTTTGGGTACTCGATAGGCTACTTAAAAATTGTTTTAAAATTTCAAAATGACCGTCCTCACCAATTCGATACATTATAAGATTGAGTTGTATGTAACAACCAGGAAAAGAGTGCATTAATGTAGAGCGTTTATGCGTTTAGTTACATGCACTAAATATCGCCTCGAATCATATATGTATGGTATGACCATCGGATCTGGATTCAAGGTTTTCAAAAAGACTGATTTTGTGTAGTATTACTTATTACGCAAAAATCAACAAGTTGGGGTTAGAGTAGGGCATTGTTTAGATAAAGCTACCTTAACAATTTTGAGTATCCTCTACGTGTCAAATGTCAATCCACGAAAAGGCAACTAAATTTGGTTACGTGAGTATAGCTGAAGGTACTTTGCCATTTGGATTATAAAGGTATACAACTGTTGACGATTTGTTATTAACTCTCACAAGTGATCTCACGTAGAGTGACAACCAAACTTTCACTAGGTGCAATGGAATTAGTTTCCTCTTCATTCAAACCATGAACTCGGGATTTCAGAAAAAGAAATAAGACTTTCTCTTCTTTCACTTACTTGTAGCAATATGGCAAACACAGTTTCTTCTAATAATGTATGCCTGAAGCGTCGTAGTAGTCAACCCAATTGGATTTGGCTGCAGCTACAACTGTAAAGTAAGTAGACATAGTTTTTTTGGAAGTAATTACTTGAACAAGCAAATGTGTTGGCTTCCTTCGGCCAACGACCGACCTTTAGTATCATTTGTCATCTTCACCACCTCATGTTACTGTTAGACCATCCACCATTATCAACCTGTTTCCTTGAAGGATCATCAAATAAACACAACGTTTTCTATATATGTACATATTAACTTAATAAAAGGCTCACTACAGATAATATTAATTGTAACATTCTGGTAATCTACTACATAATCGGAACAATGAACAACGAAAAGTAACAGTTTCAGTATCTGGCTTTAGCCTCGGGTTGTTTGGGCCAAAAATGGAAGACTGTTGGCCGAGACTGAAGAAGAAAGAATTCATCTTTTCCAATGCCAAACCTGGTTTACATAAAATGTTGTGGCTGAATCAATCATATGGAAAATTAATGAGGAACACATAAAAGCAAAAAGGTTCTGAATCATGTGGCTTGAAGTGACTCCAAGGAGATGTCTATGCGAAGAAAACCGCTCAACTACTAAATAAAACAGCCCCAGGCATTGCATCGTGTTGCAGGCGGATGACTGTTGAGTTCTTCTAGTTCTCTGCAATCATGACTACAATTACCTCTTAATTAATTCTGTGGAGTTTCTTTTCCTTTATTTTTGGTTCATTTCATTTGTAGACAGAGGTCTAAACAGTGCTTCAGGGAAGAATCCTACTTTTCTTTTTCTTTTGTTTTCTAAAAAAGACTACTGTTTTCATGCAAACTTGAATAGATAACAGGGATACTGTAAGGATCCTTCGGTACCTTTGCTCCTGTGGTGCTGTGTAATCATCAAAATTAATGTTAGCTTGTGGAGCTACGTTTTGGTAGTTGTATGGTTCATGGTGATGTGGCTTAATCTAATTAGTTGCACGTATATTGGCATGATGTAATGACACCTAGCTTTATCTTGCATAGATAGGCGTAGGTCATTACCTTTGTCGTTTATTACTTATACAGTATAATACAATGTTTTTTTAGATACATTTTAATTATTCAAAATAAGTGTCATTCTTGATTTTGTATGCATGTTTATAATTTTTCTTCCAAAATGGATCTTTCATTTCTCTCTCATCTTAATTATACAGGTCACAATTTTAAGGTAATTTAATATGCAATTTCTCTCATATGGGAATATTAATAAGGGTATATCTATAATTTTATTAACTTTCTTAATAAGCATGTATTTTTTTAAAACGACTTTTATTATGAATCGGAGGGAGTATTAAACTGCTTTATTCAGTTGTAATCGTTTGTAACTGTCTGCATGTCCCAATTATTAGGGAACTTATCACTTGGAGGTTATTGACTGTTGGGAGGCAGTTTAAAGTGTGTAATCCCTGTTGCATGTTACTTATTAAGAACTTCAATTATTCTGCACAATGATGGACATTTAAGTCATCATAAAAGGCTACACTTGTGCCCTTTAAGTAGGGTTACTCTCGTTACTTCTTTAAGGTGAGATTTTGAATGAATCAATTGGGTTGAATTGATCGCAGTTATAAGGCATTTGATTAAGAGTTGGATAACTTCGAAATTAACTCTATAATAGATACCATATCAACATGTAAGTCGTGAATAAGAATAAAAAATTTATCAAACATTAAAAAACAACATTTATGAACAAAAGCTGGAGAAAGAATAAAATAAGTTTTGGGTAAGGAGTGGACAGAAAGAAGACCTGCTTATGACCCACTCTTGATTTATCCCTATTTTGCTTCATTTTATTCTAATATCTGTAAAGAATAAACAAGAGTATTTTCTACTTTACCCGATGCCTATAAAATTTTAATAACATTAAAAGGGTATCTTCACAAAAAATACTTGCAAATTCATATTATTTGACTAAAAGAAGTCACGATTGAAAAATTTGTCAGTGTAATTACCGTCTAGTTAAGTGGCAATAACATAATATATTAACATGATATAAAATGCATTTCTTATAAAATAAAATACACAAATTCAAATTCTTCAGGGAAGTTTTAAGTATGAATTTTCTCTTATTAAGAGAAAAGTTTAAAAATAAAAATAAAAATATAATATCCAACTACTTTATAATAAAGTAACATATCTGATTATTTGTATACAAAGTGAAGATTTAAACTTGTGTCAAGAAATAAATTACAAAAAAAAGTGAAGAATGAAATGTTTAAAATTTTTAAAAATTTATCTTAGAAATTATAAATTATATTTAAAATTCCTAATTATAAAAAATTATCTTATTAAAATACAACAACCTTTTAAAAACCCTAGTCAAAGCACCTAAAAGTCTCATCATCTTTCTCTAATAAATATTGTAAATACCAAAATGTACGAATGTCCCTAAATGTTTTCATTTGAATATAAATAAGCTTCTATTGTCTTTTTTGTGAGCAAAATGACCCTTAACATGAATAAACATTAACAAAAATCTTCTTAATCTATTGAAATATATTAATTTCATGTGTGGTTTGACGCTATTAATATTTTTTAAAATAAATTTAATTTTTATTTGTTCACGTATACTTGACCAAAATTTTATTTTTTTAAAAATAAGTTAAATTATGTAATACAACTTAGTACACTCACAATAGCCAAACCCGTTTATCATCAAATCCCAGTTGCCTTAACAAGCAAAATTCATCTTGCTTCTTGATTGATTTCAAAGAATTCATGAAATATTCTTCAATTTATGGTATCGCTTGTTATGTAATAAAACCTAGTAAACTACATTCTTAAATTCATTTTTCACTAAATCCCAAATATCTAAAACCCTTTTACATCATTCCCGTCCTATTTCTTGATTGATTTATAGGAATATATGCAATGTTCTTCAATTTTTGGTGTCACATCTTTACCAATTTGGATTTTTAATAGTAAAAATGTCTATTAGTATATGGGTTCTACTTATATATATATATATATTATAATCCTAAGTTTTATATAATGAGTAGAAATATCTGTAAGTATACGGGTCTTTCTCTTTGTGTGTGTGTACTGCAAATTGTAGTTTAAGAATTGACAAGAGATTTAGGTTTCATTTACCTTTTGAGTTGTATATGTTAGTACAAAGTTTATGATTAACGATTTGATGATAACTGTATAATATCCTGGAATAATTGTTTTCTTTTCTGTAGAAATCTTCTTTGTAAAGTAACCCTTTTAGAAATGATTCCATGACATCCGGAAAGAACATACTAAGTCGAGTAATTAGCTCCGGAAGCCTTGACAAAATGTCCTTCCTAATGTCTAAATATTAAAGGTTTTAGTAGAGATGATTTTGAAGATTAAGTAATAACTAGTTGAAGAAATTGTCTACTTAAAGAAGAGTCACTGTATTTACAAAAAATACATAAGACTTGCGAAATATCTTAGAGCATCAATATTCTTGAAAGTTATATCAAACTCTGTGTAGTTTAGAAAGTGATATCAATCTATTAAAAGAAATTGTTAAATTCTTCGTACATTTCTTGTTGAAAGCTTGTAGAGGCCAGCAAACTAGAACTAGTGTAGAAGCTTAAAGAACCTTGAAAAATATACATTTGTGAGCTTGAAGAGGGTCATCAAATTACTATTTAGTTTTTATAGTGAAATACTCAAGTTCGATACTTGAGGATTAAGCATAGGCTTCGTTATAAGCCAAACCAGGATAAATCTACTGTGTCATTTTCTCTCTCTTCCTTACTTTTAAATTTCCATATTGTAAATTTTCAAAAGGTTCATTCAAGTTTTCAATAGGCTCCTTTTGTTTTTATATCATAAGAGTTTTTTTTTTCAAAAGTTAGCATGCTCCTGTTGATTAAACAAACTCCTTTTTTTTTAGTGCTAGCAGGCTCTTATTAATTAAAAAGGCTCCTATAGTTTTAAGTGTTAGTAGGCTCCTTTCGATTAATTGACTCCTTTTTATTTGAGCATTAACGGGATGTTTTCGAAAAGTTTATAGGACTCTTCTATTTATAAATTTATTTTGTTTAAGCAAGATCTTATTGATTTGAAAGTCTTTATCATTTAGTATCAGAGCAATGTTTCAAATTTGTTGTGTTTTACAGCACATGATAGACCATGACAAACAATTTGAGAAGCCCTGGAGGACAATTTATTTCAAAGTCTCCTTACTTCAATGTAAACAACTACTCATCTTGGAAAGAGAAAATGACAATCTATCTCTAATCTGTAGATGTTGAAGTCTGGTAAGCCATCAGACTTTGACCTGCACTTCCCACTACAGAAAACGTAGAAGTATGGTCTGATGTTGATAGAAGAAATGCACAATTAAACACTAAAGTAAAACATCATCTGATCTGTGCATTGTCTCCAGATGAGAAGATATCCTACTACTCTACAGTAAAGGAAATGTGAGATAAACTACAAGTCACTGTTAAAGGAATGAATGAGGTAAAGAAGCATAGAATAAGCCTTTTAGTGCATCAATACAAAACTATTAGCATAAAACAGGAAAAAACCATAGATGAATTCTTCGGACAGTTTAACATTATCATCACGACCTTAAAGAACTTAGGAAAGATATATCCCAATGATAAACTCGTAACTAAGATTCTAAGATCACTACCAAAGGAATTGAGACCTAAGGTAACAACTCTAGAAATTGCAAAGGATCTAGACAATATTCAATCAATTGGCTATGAGAAAATTTGATGATCCATGAAACCGAGCTTAGGCAAGATGAAGGATCCTTTTACAGAAAAGGAATGGCACTAAAAGCAACTAATGAATCAAACGGCGATGAAAGTGACACTGAGTTGCAAATAGATAGAGATGGAGACTTCAACTTCATGGTCAGAAAATATGTCTTCTTTTATAAAAACAAGTTGATGAATAAAAGAGAAGAAAACAAAAAAGTTGGGAACAACAGGTTCCTATCAAAGTGTAGTAGCAATAATAATAATACACAAAACAATCAAATCTTATGCTATCACTACAAGAAGCCTGGACACACAAGACCTGAATGTCCTTTTATTCAAAAAGACAAGCAAGAGAATAGAAAGTCTAGAAAGCAAGTGATAACTGCAACCTGGTCAGATGAGGATTATGAAAACTTTAAAGAAGAAGAGCCAGAAGAAGTTAGCAATGTTTGCTTCATGGCTAAATCAAGAGACGACGAGGTATATTATTCTAACTCTGATATTGAAGTTGATGAATTGAAAAATGAATATCATGAATTGTATAATCAGTATAAAAAGTTGACAGTGAAGTATTTCAAAGAAGTTGAGAAGTCCAAGAATAATGATGCATTTTTTAAGAGTAAGATTAAATCATTAGAATCTGTTAATGAGAGTTTGGCGACCAAAGATATGTCTTTTAAAGTTGATTATAAGCAAAAGGTCGCTGAAAAGGTAGCTTTGGAAGAAAGAGTAGCTAAGTTGGAAAATACTTTGCTTGAGAATGATTATGATAAACTGAGATAGCTAGAAGAAAAGATTGTTGGCCTAAAACTTGAGAAAGAGAAATATGCAGGGAAGATCTTATCTCTAAAAAAAGATCTTGCAAAGTTCGTTGATGGAAGGAACAACTTTGATGCACTACTTAGTAGTGGTAAATGTGTTTTTGATAAAGCTAGAAAATTTAAAAATTTCTTCGTTAAATCCAACAGTAATTATAGTTAAAACAACAAGAACCTGATACATGGTAGAAGTTATAGCAATTCTCATTCATCTATTTTATGTTTCTACTGTGGTAGACATGGTCACATTAGTCATTCTTATAACTTTTGTAAAATAGAGAAATGATCTTAAATGCATGTTTGGAGACCAAAAGGTCAAGCTAATATCTTTAAAGGACCCAAAAAATTTAGGTACCTAAAATGAGATAATATTTTTCTACTAATATGCTTCAAAACAGAGACGAGAGAAAATCAATGGATAGTTAGCAATAGTTGTTCTATAAACATGACAGGTGAAATATCACACTTCAATCATATTGAAAGAAAAGATAGAGGTAATGTCATTTTTGCTAATAAAAATAAAGTAAAGATCACTGGAACTAGTAAAATTGGTGATTCTGACTCCACCTATATTGATAATTTCTTTTAAGTTGAATGTTTGAAACATAACCTGTTAAGCGTAAGTCAGTTATGTGACAAGAGTTATAGAGTCATTTTCTATGAATCTTATTGTAAAATAGTCGATAATCATAATGATAATATTGTATTCATTTGTCCTAGAAATCAAAACATATACTATGCTCAACTGGAATACATGTCTTCACAAAGTGTTAAGTGTATTGTTTATCTAGAAAAAGATTCATTTATATAGAACAGAAGATTTGGACATGCTAACATGAACATTCTATCAAAATTGTCTAAGAATGAGTTAATAAAAGGACTACCTACCCTAAAGTTTTAAAGCAATCAGGTTTATGAGGCTTGTTTGAAATGAAAACAAATTAAAAGTAATTTCCCACCTAGAAATATTGTATCTACTAAATAATCTCCTGAGCTTGTGCATATGGATTTATTAGTCCCATTAGGACTCAAAGTTTTGATGGTAAACATTACAGTTTTGTTTTAGTTGATTATTATTCCAGATTTACATAGGATTACTTCCTATCAAATAAAGATGATGCCTTTGAAGTTTTTGAGAAGTTTTGCGGAAAAAATCAGATCAAAGAAGGATACTACATCACTTCAATTCAGAGAGATCATAGAGGATAATTTGATAACAGAAAGTTTGAAGATTTCTGTGCTAATAATGGTATGACTCATAACTTTTCATGGCCAAAGACTCCTCAGTAGAATGGCGTCATTAAGAGAAAGAATAGGAGCCTAGTTGATATGGCTAGGACAATGCTATGTGAAAGTAGCTTACCCCATGGTTACTGGGTAGAAGTGTTATCCACTACTTGTTACAAACTCAACAAGTGCCTTATAAACCTATTCTGAAAAAGACCCCCTATAAGTTGTGGAAAGTAAGAAACCGAATGTCGCTTCCTTTCGAGCAATTAGTTACAAGTGCTTTATTCTAAATAATAGAAAAGACAACCTTGGAAAGTTCGACGCAAGATCAAATGAAACTATCTTTTTGGGCTACAATATCTCTAGTCAAGGATTCAGAGTTTACAACAAAAGAACAAAGAAGATAAAAGAATCAATACATGTAGTGTTTGATGAAGCATTACCTTCGACAACAACAACTGATTTAGATGATGAAGAGCATCCCTTAGTTCCTAAAAATAAATAGACTACACCTATAGTACCCTCATAATCACAAGATTAAGAAGATCCTTCTAGATAGAGTAGGCTCCTTCCTCTCAACAGTAGCCTATGCAACGAGAACACTAAGAGAATGGAGAGGTTAAGATAACATCAATACATTCTTAGAGACCCTTCTGTAAGTTTAAGAACCAGATCTTCCTTTAAGAAAAACTTTGTTTCCATCATCTCATAATTAGAACCTAAGACCATTGAAAAAGCTCTTACTGATAAAAGTTGGATTTCAGTTATGAAAGATGAATTGAATTAGTTTGACGAAAACAAAGTTTAGAATCTAGTACCTCGTCCACAAAACAAGTCAGTCATTAGAACTCGTTAGATTTTTTGAAACAAACTTGACAAAAATGGTAAGTTGGTAAGAAACAAAACTAGACTTGTAGCTTAAGGTTACAATCAATAAGAAGGTATTGATTTTGATGAAACTTATGCACCTATTACTAGACTAGAATTGATTAAAATTTTACTTACCTTCGTATGTTATAGAAACTTAAAATTGTTTCAAATGGATGTCAAAAATGCTTTCTTAAATGGATATATTAATGAAGAAGTGTTTATTAAGCAACCTGCAGGCTTTGAAGATGAAAACCATCTTAACTACGTGATGAAGTTGGCTAAAGCCTTGTATGGTCTAAAACAGCCCCCTCGAGCATGGTATGAGAGGTTAAGTAATTTTCTGCTTAAGAATAATTTCAAAAGAGGAAAGGTAGATAAAACCTTATTTATTAAGAAAAGGAGAATGATTAATATTTGGTGCTACTAATAAGTTCCTTTGTGAAGAATTCTTAGCATTGATGCAAGCAGAGCCGGCCCTGGGCAGGGGCAGCCAGGGCACGTGCCCAGGGCCCACCATGTAAAGGGGCCCTCTGATGCCTAATGAGTTTTTAATGGGTGTTGTCTGGTGGAGAAGTATTTAAGAGGGTATTTAACGGGGGAGAAAACGTTGCTCACCAAGGGGCCTTGACTGTTGAAGAAAACATTGGGAGCAACGTAAGTTACAAGTTACAACGTTTTTAGCATTTAATAGTTGCAGATCTTTTCATCCAAATCTTAAGCTTTGAAAGTAATAACGTTATTAGCATTTAATAAGTTAATTATAAATAGTTTTGAATCATTTGGGTTATATTCTTACCTTTTAATTTTTTTTATTTTCATCAATATATGTATTTAAGGTGCTCCAATTAAAAAATTAGCAGCAAAAAAATTCACGGTTCTATCTTCTGAGTTCTGATTATAATTTAAAGGTAAAGTTTCTGATTTTTCAATGTATTTTTAGCTTATTAAATATTTGAGTATTTTATAATTAATT
>JANZLD010000001.1:32192851-32206144 GCA_026413575.1 Erythroxylum carthagenense
CTTTCCTCTCATAATCCATATAAATTCATTCAAATATCAAAGTCCTCAAAACTAAACAATTCTTTTCTCATAAATTTACTTAATTTCAGCAAATTTTCTTAAATTCATAAATTGTCTCACCAATTTCTTTCTCATTAATACTCATTTTAATATTTCTAATTATCATCAAAAGTTCGGGGGTCCAACACCTTAGATACTACATGAACAACCTATATGCTTGCGAAATATCGCGATTAAAATATTAAAACTACACGTATCAGAAAACTGTGACCATTTAGTTCCAAAAAATGCCCTTTAGCCCTAAAATAGACGGAAAAAGTCATATCTAGGAAGCCTCTAACACGATTGTGCATCTAGTGTCATGATCATGACTTTATGAAATTGCTCTCTGTCATGATTGTGAATATGGAGTCATGATCGTGACTCTGGATATTTCTCTTCTATCGTAATCGTCAAATGGGAGTCACAATCGTGACCTTGCTTATGTAGCTATATGCAGGTCCAAATCTCTTGGTCTTCACCTATCTGAGTTCCAAAACTATTAAACATATCAAACACATCAAGAATTATATAATTATGAATGAAAACATGCTTTAAAATACACAAACACTTAGAATATAAATAAACACACACATTAGCATAATTTTAAGCCTATACATGTAACAATCATCTAAAAACCATCTATAAACTCACTAAAACACCTATCAAAATATAGTCTAAACTACACTTATCAATATTCATTTTTTGTTTTTGATGGGTGACTTAGGTGATCTAATGCTCTCTTCTAGATATAAGTGGATTAGAAGTTCTCTTTGTATGATAGTGAGGCCTAATAAATGATTCAACATTGACATGTTTTTTTCATGAAAATTTGACCTAAGTTGATTTTGATCAAATGTCATGATTTATTGTTTCTCATAAGACTTATACTGAATAGGAGAAAATATTATGCCTTTATACTTATAATGAAACCTATAATGATTGTGATCTTTCATATTCTTTTAGGATGACCTTATATAAAAAATTATACCTATTTTTGCCCTAAATTTATATCCTTTAGGCTTAGAATGTGATTTATACATGAATTTATGAAAATTTTCCTTTTTTTTTGACTTAGAGGATTATGGATAAGCATGTAATTTTTGTATATGTTTAGAAAAACCAACATTCTCATATGATGATTTAGGTATAAGCTCATCATGTAGATGATTGCTCCTTACAAAAACTTAATGGCATTAGATAATGCACTTCTATAGGTGAAACTAATTCCATACATATCATTAAAGATTTTTTTGACTCCAAGCATGCTATTCAAATTTTCACTACTCATATTAAACCTAGATAAGTAACCTTTGATGTAATTGATGTCCTTCTTCAATACCTCTTTTCATTCAAAAAATTGTGTTCATTATCATTGTTAACAACCAGACTTTTATATTCTATCATATCATATATAACACATTTTAATTTCTTATTCTCAATCATACATCTAAGAGTTCCTTTAACCTTAAAAGATATTTTCTCCCTTTTCAAGCTCAGTTTTTTACATTCACTATCATTATCAATAAGAGATTTTGAACTAGATGATAACTCATCACTATTTAGCACAATACTTATATGAGCCACCTTACTACTCAATTCTCTACATTTGAAATCACTTATATTATCCTATATAATCTTTAGTGCATCCTTCTTCTTTTAGTATTTTCTTTCTTTTTACTCCACTATTGATTGTCATCTAAATTCTTTTTAAGTTCATCATAAGTAAATTAATAACGTTATCACCAATATCATTATGACAATTGTTCATATATATAATATTAGTTACATGTCAAATATCATGATCATTTTGACACATTGAAATTTTACAAGGTATACTTCTATTTTTATGAAAATATAAAATATGTATTACCTTACTATTTAATAAAATGAGTCTATTTTAATTTTCCATTATTCTCGACAACCTAATTTAAAATAATTATCCATAAGAAAGACTTTCATCTTATTTTTCTAAAATAAGTAGTCATTTCCATTAAATAATGGGGCAAAATAAATATGTTAGTCCTCTCGAATCAAAAGTGACAAAAGTTGCACAAAGCGATTTTTTTCTCAAATTTCACTAGAAAAACCCAATGAATAAGACTTGATACCAACTGGTAAACCTTAAATGGAATATAGGGGGTGTAAATTATATGTGTTTATTCTTTGTCTTATTTATAAACTAATGGATGAATTACCTATTATGAATGATTATAGGAAATTGAAATATGATAATCATAAAGTAATTACAATAATAACTAAAAGAGAGTAGGAATAAAGGAGATAGAATAGATTCGTTGTGGTCAGGAAAAATAATCATTGGCTTATGTTCACTCCCTAATCTCTATTCATAAATTCAAATAATCCTTTGCCTATTTTCTCTCCCTAATCTCTATTTATAATTCACTATCTTCTTCTTTCAATAAGTGAAGAATAACCAGTCATATATTATTTTCTTTATCATGAGTGAAAACGAACCCTTACAATCGTCTTTCCTTACTATGTGTTGATAGCCTGAGAAGAATTCAACCCATTTGGTCCAAAAGTTAAAAAGGCTCGAATACTAGAATTTTTGGACGTCAGTTTACTTGAGAATTCCTAAACATCGGAAATGACAAAGAAATCTAGAAGTGGGATGTAGGATGATTGAGATGCAATGAATATGTAATGGATAAATGGATAATTAGTTAAAACGTGGACAAGATAGGGGAAAACTGAAAGTTATGAAGTTATAAGAGAAATGATTGAGGAAGTTACATTTGGGAAGACGTATAAACACACTAGCAATGCTCACAATTTGAACAAATAATCACATAACAAAAATAGCATAAATAACTAGGTCTTATCATTATCTCAATTTTCCTTGTATTTTGTACATTTCTTTTGCCTAAATCTAATAATCTCTTTAATTTAAATCTCATTCCAATACTCTTTAACATTTTGGTAGCTTAAAACTCTATTTTTTAAGTTTTTCAAAGCCCACTTTTGGCATTGATAAGAAGTAATACAAATTCTAAGAAAATTCCTCCATGAAACACTCAAATTTTAGGATTTATTAAAAAATCTATCAACAATGTTGCATGCTCGATAAGACCACTTTGCCTCATATTAGGAATGGGAAAATTTTGTGGTACCTCTAGCCCTAGAGGAAGAGGTCCTTACTGTAGTAAGGAATGAAGGCTTTGTATCCTAATTTATTGTAAATCTTAAGAAGGAAACATCACCTTTAACTAAATATCTAGTTGGCGAAAATTTGAAATTACTACAATTTTCAATATGAATGATGTTTTTCATATAAATGAGATTTCAAAATTAAAGTCCAATTTGGCCTCTATGTCTTAGGAAATCAAAATGCTAACAAAGAAGTTAGATAAATTCTTCCACTTTGGTACAAGTTGCTAGTTGGAATTCTTCCTCTCTAGTAAAAAAAACCTTTGAAGGGCTCGAGGGGTATCCTACACCAAACTTGATGGAAGTTGGCACCCTCCAACTTCTTCCTCTATTGAATAAAGATATTTTCCTCCTCATAAAAGAGTGGTATTTATATTTCACCTATGCACAATAATCTTGAAAATGACTAACAAGTTATCAAGCCTTAAGATCCTAACAAGCTTGGATTTGGTTTTAAAGTTAAAGTTAACAAACTAAATTATAACTTAGGGAAAACCTTTTCGCTATAAACTATAATATTGTTATTGCTCCACGTATATAAGACTTTAAGTTGACATAAAATTTATTACATAAGCTATTCAAGAACTATATGGGCCTGGCTTAAGATATGTTGACCATCTAGAATTCTATAAACCTTATCTGGAGCATATTAATCCTAAAAATCCTTATCCTTATGGCTATATAATTCTTGAATTTAACTTTTTTCTAGTGAAAATGATTAATCAACTATTGAACACATTATTAAATTCACTATTCGGTATGGTGAATTGGCTAATTATGAAAATTTCAATAATTTTAAGCTTAGAATTTTTTTCAAATTTGTTAACAGGCACAACTTTATCCTAGAATGCTTTATTTCCTAAAAAATGGTTCTTTTGCTGATTAAAACGCAGTGATTGTTTCATACTCAGTTTTTTAAATTGAACCTAAAGTTAGTATAGTTGAATTTCCTAACATTATAAAAAAATGATGAGAATATAGACATGTTTATCATTTAATTCAGAAAAATGAGAAGTTGATGTTAGATTACACTCCAAAGAGCAAATTTATGGATTGACATCAAAAGTATCTGAATATATAAATAACTTCTTAAGGAAGAAGGATGTTAGAAAAAGAGTTCAGTTGGTATTTATTTTATGAAAAATTTGTATAATTTGATGGTGGCTGAAGTTAGTATCAGCACATCATAAAGATAGGCTAGAATGCAATGGTTGGACATAAGGAGTTTAACATCAAATCTATATGGATTTGATAAATATTTCTTTAAAATAGTCCATCTTTAGCCCACTTTATATTGGAAAACTTTTAAAGTTAAAAGGAAAATACAAACACCAACTACTCCAATTTTGTACATTTTTGACACCTCTAAAATAAAGGAAATATTTGATTTTATTATAGGAAAAATTCATTTCCTTAATAGTAGAGCATATAATTCCCAGAAAGGAAAAAATTAGAGGGAGGGACTACTACGAGTATCACAGTGCATACAGTCACCTAATAAATTCATGTTGAAGATTCAAGAATGTTAATCAAGGTTGAATAAATAGGGGAATTATGTTGTTTGCTAAAACTGACCAAACTATTTCCATAGATTGGAATTGTTAATGCAACTAAGTTCAATCCATATCTTTTGCTGGATGTCAAGCGGAAGTTGAAGATTGTGGAAGATCAATTGACATCAACTATGAATTTGTGTTCTGGATTTTTCCTAACTATAGTTTGAATGCTAATGTTAATAATAAGAATCAACAAATTCTTAAAATCTAGTAGAAAATAGAGATTGTAGGATGAAATCTCAAAAAGGAATTCACTCAAATCTTTAAGAAAAGATTTGATCTTCGAATTCTAAACTTTTTAGTGTAGATAACCTTGATTTTTAGTATAAACTTGAGTGTCACCATTTTATAAGTGGCAATGTGTGGGGTATCCCAAGAATCCAATACCATTAACTAGAACTCAAAAGGGGAGACTTCAATGATAGAAAGGAGACTACTTTAGAAATCGACCCTAAGAAAATAACCCTTCATAAGACCTAATCCTTTTGAGGAGAGTACTTTAGACCCAAATAACATGAAATGACATGTAGAAGTCAATAGAATAGGGTGGAGAGAGACAACATAAAAACCAAAATCTTAAATTTTATAAGAAGTTATCCTAAACAAAAATTCAAGATGAAGATCTAAGTAAAATTTTCACGGTAGGGGAAATTCCTATTCAGTTAACATATGATATCTCTTTTAGAAAGCTCTTTACTGAAATTCCTATTCAGTTAACATATGATGTCTCTTCATGGTAAGGGAAATTCCTATTCAGTTAACGTATGGGTTTACTTCCTATCAATTAAAGGTGACGCTTTTGAAGTTTTTTAGAAGTTTTGCAGAAAAATTCAGATTGAAAAAAGATACTACATTACTTCAATTCGGAGCGATCATAGAGGAGAATTTGAAAAAAAATTGAAGAGTTCTATGAAAAAAATGCTATATCTCACAATTTTTCTTTCCCAAGGACTCCTTAGCATAATGGTGTCTTTGAGAGAAAAAAATAGGACCCTAGTTGATATGGCTAAGAAAATGTTATATGAAAGTGGTCTACCTAATGGTTTCTAGGCAGAAGTTATGTCAACTGCCTATTACATGCTTAAAAGGTGCCTCATAAGACCTATTCTGAAAAAGACCCCCTATGAAATGTGGAAAGGAATAAAACCTAATGTCATTTACTTTTGAGCATTTAGTTGCAAGTGCTTCGTTCTAAATAATGGGAAAGACAACTTGGAAAGTTTGATGTGAGAATAGATGAAGCTCTCTTTCTAGGTTACAGTACCATTAATAAACGATTCAGAGTTTACAACACTTATTTAAATGATGAAGAGCATCCCTTAAGTCCTAAAAATACATCAACTACACCTATAGTATCTTTAAAATCACAAGATCAAGAAAGTCCTTCTGTAGCCAGGATAGAGCAAGCTCCTTCCTCTCAACAGGAGCACATGCAAAGAAAAACACTAAGAGAATTGAGAGGTCAAGATACACACCAATACATTCTAGGAGATCCTTCTAAAATTATAAGAACCAAATCTTCCTTAAAGAATAACTTTTTTGACCTCATCTCACATTTAAAATCGAAGACAATTAAAGAGGCTTTTACTGATGAAAATTGGATTTCAGCCATGAAAGATGAACTGATTCAGTTTAAATAAAAACAAAGTTTGGAATCTAGTATCTCATCTGTAAAACAAATCAGTCATTGGAACTCATTGGGTATTTCAAAACAATCTTGACAAAAATGGTAAGGTTGTAAGAGATAAAGGTAGACTTGTAGATTAAAGTTATAATCAACAGGAAGGTATTGATTTTGATGAAACTTATACCCCTGTTGTTCGATTGGAATTGATTAGAATTTTACTTGTCTTTGCTTGTTATAAAAACATCAAATTATTCCAAATGGATGTTAAAGTGCCTTCTTAAATGGATATATTAACGAAGAAGTGTTTGTTAAGCAACCTCCAGTTTTTGAAGATAAAGACCATCCTGATCATATGATGAAGTTGACTAAAGCCTTATATGGTCTAAATTAGGCTCCTAGAGCGTGGTATGGGACGTTAAGTAATTTTATACTTGAGAATCACTTTGAAAGAGGAAAGATAGATAAAAACTTATTCATTAAAAAAGGGTGAATGATTTACTCATAGTGCAAATATATATTGATGACATAATATTTGGTGGTACTAATCGACCCTTATGTGAATAATTTTTAGCATCAATGTGGTGGGAGTTTGAAATGAGCATGATGGGAGAACTATCCTTCTTTCTCAAATTACAAATTAGGCCAAAAGAAGTATCTCCATTAGCTAAGACAAATACACAAAGGAACTCATCAAAAAGTATCATTTTGAGATGCTAAACATATGGGAACTCCTATGTATAATGGAACTAAACTTGATAAGGATGAAGAAGGCAAAGCTATGGATGAAAAGTAGTACAGAGGAATTGTTGGGTTAGTATTATATCTTACAAGCTCAAGACCTAACATTATGCTTAGTGTGTGTCGTTGTGCCGCCCTCAATCAAATCCAAAAAAAAGCCACCTTTAAGCATTTAAGAGGATCTTTCGATATCTTCACAAAACTATGGATTTTGGATTATATTGTCCAAAAATTAACTCTTTTAACATAGTTGGCTATTGTAATGCAGATTATGTAGGTGATGAAGTCAATCGAAAAAGAACAAGTGGTCACTGTCAATTTTTTGAAGGATGTATAATTTTTTGGTCTTCTAAGAGATAAAATTACACAACGCTTTTAACAACCTAAGTAGAATATAAAGCCATTGCCAACTGTTGTGTTCAAATCTTATGGATGAAGCATCAATTACACGATTTCTTTCTAAACTTTAATCATATTCCTATATTATGTGATAATAATAGTGCTTTAAATCTTTCGAAAAATCTTATGCATCATTCTAGGATTAAGCATATAGAAATCAAACATCATTTTCTTAGAGATCATGTTTTAGATTCATCTTTTTAATGTTAAGATTGAAAATCAAGTAGACGATATCTTCATTAAGCCACTCTCTGAAGATAGATTTTGCCTATTGAGAAATAAGCTTGGTATATGCAAACTATCTTATATTATTTCTGTATAAAATTTTTCTATGCTACTTCTCTTTGCTAACAATAGTAGGATCCTTCTTCTTTAGAAGGCTCCTCTCAGGTTTAAGAACTCTTCTTAGTTTAGTAGGATCCTTCTAGTTTATAAGGCCCCTCCTATTTTATAAGGCTCCTCTCGATCTATTAGATCATATTACACGTATCCTAAAAAGGTAATTTCTTTTGTTTTGTTGTTTCAGCTTTTAAAGACGCACGAACATTTCTGACAAGTGGTTATACAAGACTAATAGAAGATATACACACGATCACACTTTCTATATTAGCGTACGATTGTTCATCTTCACAAGAGATCAACGCTCAAGAATCACTTAGTATACCAAAAGCATACTTCTTTCTTCTACTTATCCTCATTGTTCTTTAAAGTGCTGCTCTTTACTTTTAGCTTTCTAACTCTCTATTGTCATCTTGAATCCTCTAATCCTCACCCATCGTTCTTACAATAGAACAAACCAGATTAAAAGGATAAAAGAAAACCCCAACTTCTACTAATAGTCTTGGTGAAGCTTATGTTACTGAACCTATCTCCTCAAAGTCTCAAGTATCAGAAGTGCATTAGGTTATAAATAATGATGAACTAGATGAAGAACATTCTCGATTGATTAGACAACCATGAACTAGAGGAAGTATTGCAAAGTAAACCGAGAAAAATTCTAAACAAAAAGAAACCATGATGTTGAAAAGAAAGAGGAAGAATAATCCAAAAAAGGAGAAAGGAAGAAATAAAGAAAGGAAGAGCACCTATGATTGAAGAAACTATTAAGGACTTCACTGATAGAAATGAGTTATTTCATGAAGTAATGATTCTACAAAAAAAAGGGAAAAGAAGATGAAGATAGTTGCACTAAAAGGAAAGACATCAATACCGCAAAAAATGTTTTAATCAATGGAAGTTAAAGTTTGATAAAAAAATAATATACAAGAAATTAAAGGTGGTTGTTGGGTAGATCTTGCACCCCATGATGTTTGATGACATAGGTATACCTATCTTTCCTTACCTTGTTGCCATTGGTTGGGAAAATTTTCTAAAATTATATGAGACCGTATGTGATGAGCTAGTCAGAACATTCTACACACATATGAGAAAAAAAAGAAATTAATGGAAAGCTAGCCATTGTCTTATTGGTATGTGAATGTGAAATTTTAATTTATGAAGAAATCTTAGGAGAAATATTAGACGTAAGTCTTATAGTGAGAACTAATTTTCCCTGTTATAAATGGGATGTCAATGATTTGGAGCTAGTAGCAGTTGTCAAATCCATCTGTCTGCATACTAAGAACACCCAAGATGGGAGACCCTGGAGTAGCAGCATGATGCCTTGCATCTCTATTAGCTACTTTGATTTTTCCTAGGAGTAACTTAGTTGAAAGGTGTAGCTTGTTGGACACTTATGTAGTGTATAATTTGCTAAAAGGGAACAAAATGAATCTTCCAGCAATGACTTTGACATTCATGGTGTACAAGGGGAATCATAGGAATACCATGAGTTGTCTGCCTTATGGAATGTTGCTTATCGAAATTTTCACTTATGATAGAGTTCCTTTTGCAAATCTAAATTGGCCTACACCAGTTAAATTTCACCCTTCCATTTCTTACCAATTTGGGTACAAATTGCAAAAAAAAGTCTATGTTGAAAAAAGATCTGAAAGAGTAGCAGAAAACTTAGATCTTGTTCCAGACCAACAAACTCTTGTCCCTCCTTATGATGAAAATAGTGCAAATCTCCATCAACAGCTAAAGGACATTCAAGCCAGTTAAGAATAAATTTGAGAACAAATAGATATCATGCAAAATCAGCTTCTTGATATGCTAATCTTACTCAGAAGAATCTTTGACTCTCTTAATAACTCTGCTACTATTTTCTTTTCTACTTGACTCAACATACTTATGATTTTGTTTGATGCATTAATTACTCTTTCCCTCTATTTTTTTATAATGACAAAGGGGGAGAAATAGTATACTTTACACATGATGATATATTTACTCTGCATCTATTTGTGATATATTTTTAACATTGCCTTGATGATATATTTGTTATTGATGAAATATTCTACTGAAATGTTTAAATCTATGATAAACAAATGATAGGCTCCTTCTTTAAGAAGTCAGGCTCCTTCTAATTATAACTGTGAGTAAAGCTTACAGATACTTTCGAAACTCTATCACTTTTTGAAATTTGAAAATATATCTATTATTGTTTGTCATCATCAAAAAAGGGGAGATTGTTAGCTCAAGATCTATGATTAACGATTTTGATGATAACTAAATAATATTTCAAAATTCAAAGTGGATTTATTTCCTTGTGTAGTTATCAATATATTTCTCAGAAGGAAAAAAATCATGGAATAATGCTTACTTTTTGGCATGAACCTTCTTTTATGAAATTACCTTATTTAGTTTATAGTATTCAAAAGGATCTTGCTTATCTTATATTTTTCGTCAATCAATTCTGAGATATTGCGACATTTTTCTTAAAGATTGAATATTGAAGATTCTAGCAAAGATGATATCGAAGATACAAAGTCAACCTAGAATGAAAATGATGCAACAACTAGTTGAAGGAAATGTCTACTTAAGGAAGAGCCACTACTTTTGCAAAACATACCAGACACATATACGAGACTTGTGAAATATCTTAGAGCATCAATATTATTAAGAGTTTTATCAAACTCTTTGTGCTTTAGAAAGTGATATCACTCTACTAAGAGAGATTGCAAAATCTTTCGTACAATTCGTGGGAGCTTGTAGAGGTTAACAAAATACTATTACTGTGGAAGGTTAAATAACTTTAAAAAATATACACTTGCGAGCTTAAAGAGGCTCGTCAAATTACTACTTGGTTTTTATAATCAAATGCTTAAGTTGGATACTTGGGAACTACACGTAGGCTTGATTATAAGTTAAACTAATATAAATCTACTATATCCTTTTCTCTCTCTTACTTTTAAATTTTCGCATTATAAGTTGACATTTTCAAGAGGCTGCTTCAGTTTTACAATAGGCTCCTTCTGTTTTTATATCGTAAGAGCTTCCTTTCTTTTTAAATGCAAGCCGACTCTTATTGATTAAATAGACTCGTTTCTTTTTTAGCACTAGCAAGCTCCTATTGATTAAACAGGAAAATATCTTTTTGAGTGATAACATGCTACCTTTATATTAACAGTCTCCTTTCATTTTTAACGTTAACAAGATCTTTTTAAAAGTTTAGAGGACCTTTATATTTATAAAGTTATTTTGTTTAAGTAGGATCTTATTAATTTGAAAGTATCTTGAACACAATTTGCCCCCCTCTTGTGTATGTTTTCTTTATCACAAATATATTAGTGGTCTATAAATCTAATTAGTACATTTCCATCGCCTACTATAAATAAAAAACACTAAGATTCAATATTTCCAAATTTCACCTATTACGATCTGAGTTTGATTTTTTTCATTTTATTTTGTTGGACGATTGTATGTTTTGTTCTTGAGAGATGAATGTTAATTTTGATAGAGATGCCATTTGCATAAAGGAAGGCAATGAGAGTTTTTTTTTCCACTTTTTATGGTTCCCAATCGATGATCGGACTCATATTGCAATGTTGGAAGATGTTTGAGATTTGCAAGTGTGAACATTATATATTGACATGGTTTCGCTTGGTTGTGTATGTTACAAATTTAGGGGAGGATCCGATCTTGGACATAATAGAATAAATAAAAAAAATTTTGTTTCATTTTTTGAAAGTCAAATATAACTTAAAATCTATAAAACGATTAACATAATAAAAAATAATAAAATGTGAATCACAATTCATATCTTATTGTAAACCATAAGCATTTTCTTATCGTTTCCTTTAAACCATTTCTATTATTAGCTCATTGCAATTACTGTAGCTACAAATGTGCCTAACCTTTAGAAGTATCTACAAAACATATTATAAGAAAACTTTACAAATAGAATAGAGAGGGTCAGGCAAGAACCACTGGTTCCTTTAAAACATAAGCATATTTATAACATGATTTGAACCTTTATAATTTAATTAAAATACAATTCTAATGCTAATTAATTCAATTATAATTAATTTCTTTCGAATCTAAGTCTAATTTTAATTAGAATTACAACTAATTCTCATTAAATTTCAATTCGACGTAATAAGATTCAATATCATCTGGTTTTTATTTATTAAATATTTCATATTTAATTGTAAAGTTTTAACTTTACAGTCAAATCTAACTTGATTAAAAAATATTATCCTCTCTTCAATGTGTTCTTTGTATATAACCCATTAGGTTCCTAAATATATTGATAATAAATATAAATTGAAACCTTAAATTATGTTAGGATTAGATAAATTAAACGTCTTTAATTCATCTTAATTCTCTAATTAAATAATTTATACTTATACGTTAAGATTGACGCCTAACAACAGTTCATGTCACTTAAATATTTATGAGTGTAAAAGTAGTTTTGACTAACCTTATAATGCACGATTTTTTTTCATATTATCAAATCTTTTCAATAGAAAATGTTTTAATTAAACATAGAGTATAGAATCGATGTCTACTCTATTTAAGTCCAATCGCATTAGTGCTCTACAATTAGTAATTGATTATGTTAATAATATGGAAAATTATTCTCAAAGTTTTATTCCACTTTGGGTAAGGATTTTTTGATTAAAAAATAATAAAAAAGAATATTCTTCCTAATCACGTTTGAGTGATGAATCTTGTATTAATCACTCATCTTCTTCTATATAGTTCATGTTATATTTAATGACTACTGATTGAGTTATCCTTGATCAAAATAGGTCATAAGTGGTATCAAAATATATTAATATAAGATATTTTAAAGATCTTAAGTCAAAAAATCACTTATACAATCGTCACAATGAAAATTTTCATAAACTTACTAGTATTGTTCTAAATAAAATTCTTATACGAGGTCAGTTCAGTGAACTTGTTTTTTTTAACAAGCACATATAAATTTATTTAAATATTTCCACACTTTAGTTTAAAAGATTGACTATTTCTTTCTTAAGGAAGAAACAAAACATGAATTAGTCTTTTTACATTCTTTTAATTTCCAATCTCAATAGAAAAATGACTAGGAACAATTTAGGCACAATATAGAATGCAACATAAATCTCATAATTATGATCTTATTATAATTTTATTTGCGATGTATATTTATTTTATGAACTTTATTATATACATCTGAATATAAATAAGATAAAGACTATCTTTAAATACTTATATTACATTATTACTACTAACTAATTAGTTGTACGGTGTAAATCAATAATATCTCACTTGCATTAAGTTAATTGTTTCAATATCTTATGGCATGTTGGACCCCGTTTTCGGAATCCAACTCAAACCAAACCATAACACTTACTAACCTGCTTTGATACCGCAATTGCCGAGCTCCATTTCCGGAAC
>JANZLD010000001.1:32206244-32235870 GCA_026413575.1 Erythroxylum carthagenense
TGCCGAGATATAATTTAATATCCCGAACCCTTCCTAATTACCAAAATGCCCTTTCCTATAGGAGAGGGGATGTTACACATGATCCTCTATATATTTATTAGTGTAATTTTCTTAATGTTTTGCAATCTAATATTGTTTTTGATTGCTGCTATTGCTATTTTGTTGTTACTATTACTATTTTTAATTATTTTATTGTTAATGATATTTATAAGATATTATTAGTTGATGTTATGATCATTTAATATTTGGTTGAGTATTTAGACTTATGAATTGAGTAATTTATATGTCATACAAACATGTAAACTTAAGTATATTTTCAATTTATTGTGGCCTTTTTTTATTTCGCCCAGGGCTTATAAAACGATAGGAACGACCCCATATGTAAGGGAGTTTGAAATGAGCATGATGAGAGAACTATCCTTCTTTCTTGGATTGCAAATAAGGCAAATCTTCATTAGCCAAGACAAATACATAAAGGAACTCATTAAGAAGTACCATTCTGAGAACGCCAAACCTATGGGTACTCCTATGTATACTGGAACAAAACTTGATAAGGATGAAGAAGGCAAGGCTACAGATGAGACAAATTATAGAGTAATGATTGAGTTACCACTATATCTTATAAGCTCAATACTAGATATTATGCTTAATGTGTGCCTTTGCACATAGTTTCAATCAGATCCAAAAGAAAGCCACCTTCAAGCAGTCAAAAAGATCTTTCGATATCTTCACGAAACTTTGAACTTTGGATTATGATCTCTAAAAACTGATTCTTTTAACATAGTTGGCTATTGTGATGCAGATTATGCAGTTGATAAAAATTGATTGAAAAAGCACAAGTGGTCACTGTTAATTTCTTGGAGGATATCTAGTTTCTTGGTCTTGCAAGAAACAAAATTCACAACGTTTTTAACAACCGAAGCGAAATATATAACAACTGCCAACTGTTGTGCTCAAATCTTATGGATAAAGTATCAACTCCAAGATTTCTCTCTAAATTTTAATCATATTCCTATATTATGTGATAATACTAGTGTAATAAATCCTTTGAAAAATCTTGTGCATCATTCTAGGACTACGCATATAAAAATCAAGCATCATTTTCTTAAAGATCATATTTTAGAAAAAAAAACCATTGATCTTTACATGTTAATACTGAAAATCAAATAGCTGATATCTTCACTAAGCCACTCTTTGAAGATAAGTTTTGCATGTTAAGAAAAGAGCTTGGTATGTGTAGACTATTTGGTATTATATTTGTATGAATTCTCCATGCTACTTCTCTCTTTACACATTAGCATGATCTTCCTACTTTAGAAGGCTCCTCTCAGTTTTGAGAACTCCTTATAGTAAGCTCCTTCCATGTTGGAAGGCTCTTCTCGGTTTAATAAAGTAGTATACACGTGTCCTAAAAACGAAGTCATTCATGGCGTCATTTTAGCATTTAAAGAAATGTGTGCACACTTTTGACAAGTGGCTATATGGGACTAAAAGAAGATATGCAGGTGATCCACTTCCTCTTTTAGCGTGTCTGACTGTCATTCTTCACTCGAAATCAATGCTAAAAAATTGTTTAGTACTCCTTAAGCAAGCTTCGTTCTTCTACTCATCATGCTCTTTTTTAGAAGCGTAGCTCTCTTCCTCTCTGCACCCTAACTTTCTACCTTCTCTCTATTCTTTCCTAAAAAAAGACTTCTTACCTAAAATGGCATAACAAAATTAAGGAGACAAAAGAAAACCCCAACTTCCACTGCTGGCCTTAATGAAGCTCATGTTTTTGATTTCGCGCCTGGATCTACTACTCTTCGACTTGGTTCTAAAGAAATGAAAATGTATGGAGTACATTGGATCATCAATGATACTAATTTAGACGAAGAACCAACTCAAGTAATAAGACGTCCACAAACTAGAGGAAGTCTTGCAAAGCAAGCAGAGAAAATTTATGAACAAAAAGAAAACCCTGAAGCTGAAAAGAAAGAGGAAGAAAAATCTAGGAAAGAAAAATGGAAGAAATAAAGAAAGGCAAAGTGCCTGTGACTGAAGATACTATTAAGGACCCCATTGATAAGAATAAGTTGTTTCATGAAGAGATGATTCCTAACGAAAAAAGGGGAAAGAAGATAAAGATAGTCGCACGAAAAGGAAAGACATCAAACCACAAAAAATGTTTCAATCAAAGGAAGCTGAAGGCCGCTATAAAATGCAGTACAACAAAAGAAAGGTGGTTGTTGGGCATATCTTGGCTCCCATAACGTTTGATGAAATAAGTATACCTATTTTCCCTTACCTTGTTGTCATTGGTTGGGAAAATTTTCTAAAATTAGATGAAACTGTATGTGATGAGCTAGTCAAGACATTATACACACATATGAGAAAAGAAGAAATTGATGAAAACTTAGCCATTGTCTCATGGTTGTATGAATGTGAAATTTTAGGAGATATACTGGACATAACTCCCATAAAGAGAACTTATCTTCCCTATTATTAGTGGGATGTCGATGGTCTGGATTTGGTAGAAGTTGTTAATTTCATATTCCTTCATATAGAAAACACCCAAGATGGGAGACCCTGGAGTAGGCAATTAGATTTACTGCTTTGATGCCTTGCATTTCTATCAGCTACCTTAATGTTTCCTAGGAGTAGCTCTGTTGAAAGGTGCACTTTGCTGGACACTTATATAATGTATAGTTTGCTAAAAGGGAACATATTGGATCTTCCAAGCAATGATCTTAAAATTCATAGTGGATATGGGGAATCACAAGAATACCTCTAGTTGTCTGCTTTATGGAATGCTGCTCATCAAGATTTGCACCCATTATAAAGTACCTTTTCATAATCTAAATTAGTATGCATTAGCTAGTTTCATCCTTCTATTTCCTACCAATTTGGATACAAATTAGAAAACAATGTTTGGGTAGACAAAAGATCTGAAAGAGTAGTAAAAAAACTTAGATTCTACTTTAGACCAACAAACTCCTATCCCTCCTCAAGATGAAAATAGTTCAAATATCCAACAACAGCTAAAGGACATCCAAGCCAATCAAGACCAAATGTGAGAACAAATAGATAACATGCAAAATTAGCTTCTTGATATGCACATTTTGCTCAGAAAAATTTCTAAATCTCTTCAATAACTATTTTGTTATTTTTTCCTGGACTATTCTTTCATACTTATGATATTTGTTTGATGCCTTCATTTTTTCCCTCTATTTTTTAATAATGACAAAGTGGGAGAATTATTATATACTTTGCCTTTATGATATATTTTCAATATTACTTTGATGATATATTTGTTATTGATGATATATTCTGTTGAAATATGATTGAATTTGTAGAGTTTAAATCTGTGATAAACAAACGATAGGCTTATTCCTTTAGAATTCAGGCTCCTTCTAATTATAAGTGGAAGTAAAGCTTACAGGTATCTTTCGAAACCCTTCATTAGTATTTGAATTTTGAAAATATATTTATTATTGTTTGTCATCATAAAAAAGGAGGAGACTGTTAGCTCAAGGTTTATAATTAACAATTTTGATGATAACTATTATAATATTTAAAATTTTAAATTGGATTTATTTCCTTATATAGACAATGATATAATTCTTTAAAGGAAATAAAATCATGGAATAATTGCTTTCTTTTCTACAGGAACCTTCTTTAGAAATAATTCCATGACATTCGGAAAGATCATACTAATTCAAATAATCATCTCTGAAAGCCTTGACAGAATGTTCTTCTTAGCGTCTAAATATCAAAGATTTCAGCAAAGATGATTTCGAAGATTAAGCAATGGCTAGTTGAAGAAATTGTCTACTTAAAGAAGAGCTATTGCATTTGTGAAAAAATACACGAAACTTGAGAAATATCTTAGAGCATCAATATTCTTAAAAGTTATATCAAACTCTTTGTGCTTTAGAAAGTGGTATCACTCTATTAAGAGAGACTGTTAAATTCTTCATACATTTCTTGTTGAGAGCTTATAGAGACTAGCAAAATCCTACTAATGTAGAAAGTTAAAGAACCTTAAAAATATATACTTGTGAGCTTAAAGAGGCTCATCAAATTACTACTTAGTTTTATAGTGAAATACTAAAGTTAGATACTTGGGAACTAGACGTAAGTTTTATTATAAGCTGAACCAGTATAAATCTATTGTGTCATTTTCTCTCTCTTTCTTACTTTTAAATTTTTACATTATAAGTCTTCAAGAAGATCCTTTGGTTGATCTTTTCAATAGGCTCCTTCTATTTTTATATTGCAAGAGGTTTCTTTCAAAAGTTAACAGGTTTCTATCGATTAAACATGCTCCTTTCTTTTTAAGCGCTAGTAGGCTCCTATCGTTTTAAGCGTTAGTAGGCTCATTTTGATTAACTAACTCTTTTGTATTTCACTGATACATGATCTTTTCAAAAAGTTTATAAAACTCTTCTATTTATAAATTTATTTTGTTTAAGCAGGATCTTATTGATTTGAAGGTATCTTAATTTTTTTTCACACAATTTACCTCCTCTTACGTATGTTTACTTTATCAGTATATAATTGATGTTATTATTTCTCAACATATTATAGTTGCAAAAATGGGGTACGTTATCTTAGATATGGTTAATAAAAATCCAAGGAGAAGGTTCTACAATTGTGCTAAATTTCTCTTAAGCATAATTCTTTTGTCAATATTAAAAAATTATTAAAAATATTTAATTATGTAATTTGTTCTTGTGCTTGTAAGTTAGAAATTACAAGTTTTTTCATGTGGTAAAATTTTTTATTTTGTGATAGGACTTGAATTGTCATATAAAGATTTATAAATGAAAGTGCAATGTTGAAGAATGAAGCTAAAAATAAAAAAGAAAAAGTTTTGATGACAAGTGATTCTTTTGCTAGTAAAGACCTTATTATTAGGTTGAATTTTAATAAAAAGATGAGGAGAAAGAAAATTGAAGAGGAAATTAAGAGAATGAAGCTTGATATTGAAGCTTTGGTAAAGGAGAAGAAAGCGTTAAGGTTGATATTTATGAAGTTTGTGTTAAATTTTATCATTATTGTGATTGCTATTATAATTCATCATATATGCAAGAGTAAGAAAATTCATCGTTAGATGAATTGTATGCTTAATGAGTACTTTATAAGTGAAAAAAAATTCTTTTAAATATGTACTATTTTTATTTTATAAAAAGTTTATTATGATTTGAATAAAAGCTTTTAGTTGTTTAATAAATTTATTGCTTTATGTGTTAAGTTTTATTTAGTCATTCCCTACATTTTTAAACAAGGAAGTACCATTAACATGTAGATAAAAAACACTTAAATTTTATGACATCCAATGATTGTTAGTTTGACACTCCTTTCTATCAATTCAAATTATCAATGTACAGAAAATAATTTCAATCCATCCATAAAGTACAAGCTTAATCGCAAACATTAAAATTGAGTTTTAATATATATCCTTATATTACAAGCATATTTTTCATGCAAAAAACATAATGCTTTGTAATGATTAATTAAATGTTGTCTAAATTTATACTTAAAAATCTAGTTACTGAGAAGTTGATTCATTTACTTACAATGTATGTAGTATCTTCTTTAATTTTTAAGGCTCACTCTTGACCTTCTTCCTTAACTTTTTAGACCTTCTAAACATAACTCTCTTAGTTTTAAAATGAATTTCTTCATGCTTATTAGCAGGTCAGAAAATTGAACCTTTTATATGATGAAAAATACTCATACACTCTATTGAATGCATCATTCTTATAACAACTATGCACAATTGCCTTCATCTTCTATTTAAAATAGTGCATAGCACTAATTATATGTTTGCAATAGTAACTACACAAATTCCATCCCTATAGTTGTAAGTTTGCTCCCCAAGCTTTACAATATGCTTTAAATCACCCATTGATATTTTGTAAGCACCATCTTCATTCCGTATGGATCTTCTATTACATTACTTCCTTTTTTTTATCTTTTCAATCTTCTTTACTATCTCTAGAACAATATTACTTTCTCAAGACTGTATATATTCCCTTTTTTTCTTACCTCTTCATCACCATTGTGTGAATTGTCTCCAACATTAAAATAACATAACTATCTTTAGCTAGTAGAATTCACCTATTGAATGTTTCACAAATATTGTTGTCAACCCCATAGCATTTGAACATGAAACTTTTGTAGTCCTAGTGTACATTGGATACTCTAATAAGGCAATAACACATCCAAACTTTAACATGTTTAACACCTTTAACTCCTTATTGAACTCTTCATAAAATGTGGACCAAACACACTTTAAATTTCTTACTTAAATCTTTATCACTAGAACGCTAATTATGATACATATGCCTAGAACAAATTCCAGGACAACCTGTAGTAATTTGGCTTCAATGGCTGCATTCATCCATATAATTGTAAAAACAAAACATATGTAGTGAAAATCATGTTTAAGGGAAAGATCACTTACAGTTATGATAAAACAAATAAAATATCACATTCTGTATATATCTTATGCTTTTTCTCCCAATTTCAAATCAATTATCAAACGTTTAATAAGCCAAAACCATACAAGATTCATTGGAAAATTCAACTACTCCTTACATTCCTCAACCTTTTTAGCAATTTAATGCTTTGCTATTCACTTATTTTTGCTTAAATTTTTTAGTCAGGTATGAAGTTAAAACCATCCCAGGCTTATTGGTTATGAAGAATTAATTCTCTGGCTTGTAAGTCTTAGCCTCTGTTTGGTTATGCTTATACTAGTATAGTTTTTGTCAGTAGAGTTTTTTCCTGTAGATCTTTTCTGACAAGAACTTTTCTAAGAAGTTAGTTGACTGTTTGATGATTTTTTAAAAAAACTTTTTGGAAAGAGCTTCATACAGTAGACTGTTTGGTAACAATAAAATAAAAAGCACTTTTAATTTTAACTATATTTTATTTTGTAATAAAAATTATTTATGCATATAAATAGTATTTAAAGTATATTACACAATATGCAAAGCACAATATATTAATTATTATATAATTTTAAACCATATGAAACATAAATGAAAATATATCTAACCAAATATTTTGTATGGATTATAATATAAGTAAAACTAATATCAAAAAAATTAAAACATATAAAAAGCCAAATAATATTATATAAATTTCAAAATAAATATTCAAGTTGAGTAAATAGTTAAATACATAATAAATTATGCATTTTATTGTAATACAAAAAGATTTGCAACACCAAATTAGATGTTACAAAACAATTGCGAAAGAGATTAGAGAAAATGGGTTTGTAAGATAAACATGAAGATGAGTTTGTAAGTATTATGAAAATTATGTGTAAAACATAAAGATAAAAAAGACTAAAAAATAGGCTCATTAATTGATCTAAAAAATTTACTTGAAAAAGCCATTTAAGAGGCTTTTTTTAGAAGCTCCAAATTTGAGCTTATTAAAAAGTTATATTTTGGCTGCCAAAAAAGTCATATCTATTAAAAAATACTTTTTTATTTTACAATCAAACACTCATTGTTCTTAAAAAAGGCTTTTGTGGTGGAGAAAAATGCTTATTAACCTTCCAAAAGCTCATCCATACAGTCACTTAATCTTAAAACCTCTATTGTTGTTACCATAGGAAGTATATAATTCCTACTGACAACTTCGAATGCATTTAATCCTCACTCTTTTAGTTTAATTTTTTTAAACTAACATTAACTTAGTAGCTACTACATAACCTAACATTGCTTCCTTAAGGTCCTTTGCATTCTTAAAAATCATTCTTATTATCTAGTTTCGAGGCTCATTGCTTGGTTCATTTCTAATTATTCTACTGGGTCTTTTTAAAGCTACATCATATTCATTCTCACTAATATGCTTTTCATGTTAAACTTTTGCCACATTTTAATAAATATATCTGTGTAGGTTAATGTCCTTTAGCTACATTGATATAGAACTCATCATATTCTTCAATAACTTCTATCCCTTTACTAGTAATGTCATCATCATCATCTTTAAAATATTCTTCCCCTGTACTAATCATATCATCATCATCTTTAACAACTCCAACATCTTCTTTATTAATTTAAAAATTATATTGATGTTCATCTAAAGACTCACCAATCCCTCTCATCATCATCTCATGATCATCTGCATTTATTTCATCACAAGCAACAATTGGATTTTCACTTGTATTTCATATACTTTATCATTACTGTAGAATGGTCAAATCCACTGTCAATATTCCATTTTATTTCTTCTATCATCCGACACATCTATAGGCTCATTATCTTAATGTTCATCATCATAAGTAGTCCCATGCCCTTTAGCCTCATACTCATATGCAATTTCATGTATAAGCACATCTAAACATAAAGTTCTAGTTCCACTATAAGGGCATTAGTCTTATACTCTATGTAAAAATTAATTATTTCATACCCTTTCAATAAGTTTATTAACCTTATACAATTTGCATTAGGTTGGATAAGCCTTAAGCTATAACTAAATTTTAGTTGTATTTCATTATAGTATGCGATATATATATTCTTTTACCCTAACTCATCTCTCATCTCACAAATAACCTCTAACTTATAAAATCAACATCACTCTTATAAACAAATATCAAATTTCCTATGGATATCTTAAATCTAAATACTAAATTTCCAATAGATATCTTAAATCTCGATCTTTCTTAAACTTGCTTGCTTAAAAATCTTTAAGCTTAGTCTTCTTTTGCATCTTAAAAAAATATAAAAAATAACTTTAAAATTTACACTAACTATGTGAAATAATTCTTAGTTATTGCTTTAAAGTTCAATATGTTAAACAAGTAAACAAGGGAAAAGATCAAACTCAAAATGAACATATGGATCCAACAAGGTGAATTAATAAAGTATAGCATAGGGAACCACCAACACCCAATAAATCATATGAACCCAACCAGCACAAACAACTACAAGCACATGAATAAGAAGTATTTAAACAAAGAAAATATTCAGGTAATATTTAAACCAATAAAACCCCTCTCTTTCTATGTTTATTTCTTTCATATGATTAAAGCAATTAGACATTTACTTTTATTTAGAGTTTAAAGTCAAATTATATTTAATTAAAGTTCTATTAGGATTTAGTTAGGGATTTAATTAGGATTTAACTTAGGGATTCAATCAGGGTTTCATTTAGGAATTCAATTAAAGTTTCAACTGGGGTTATAATTAGGATTTTAATTTGGTATTAAATTAGCATTTTAATTTAAGATTCAATTAGGGTTTCAACTAGGATTCAATGAAGGTTTTTATTTATGGATTCAATTATAGTTTGTATTTAAGGATTCAATTATGATTTTAATTTGAGATATAATTAGGGAACCCAATTTTGGTAGCATAATCCAAAATAGTTTCAATTTGGGTATACAATTAGGGTTGTATTTTCACTTATATATACTAACATTTAGGTTAAAAATTAGATATAAACTATATCTAAAATTGATCTTAAATGTTGTTAATGTTACCCAATTCCTTATCTTTATATCCTAATTAGAGTTCCTTTCTCTATTATTGTAGTTATTGGACCTAATCCCAACATTGCTTCACGTTCTTTAGACAACTTATGAAAAGTATATAAGGGACCATATGAATGAAATGTTAACCTGGATTATCTAGATATTATGAACCTAATGTTTGTTTTCACTAATAATAAGTATATCAACTCCTTCGTAGTTTTAAATAACATATAAAAATAATATATTTTGATGATGGAAACATAAAGAAACTGAATTTTCTTCTACTGATAACAAGCAAAAACTATATAAGGAAGTTGCGTTTTGTTTTTTCTTAAGAAATCATTAGGTGAAATTAAGGGGAGTAGAGCAATCAACCATTTTCACAAAAATAAAAATATATTTTAAAATTCAAAATTTATAATAGTTAAGGAACAATTGTTACGTAAATGAGTTTATGGATTAGAATGTTTAATTTTAAAATTAAATATAAACGAGAACCGTTTGGTGGGTCCATATATATACAAATATGAGTATACATAGACGAATATTAACTTTGTAAGGTCATCTACATATGACACTAGTGTATTATATTAGATTAGGAAGGCATTGGTTAATGTTAAGGACCAAGTTGCTAAAAAAAGCAATAGAGACTTATTTATATTCATATGAAAATTTTAGGGATAGATTTGTACATTTTACCAATTTTGAATAAGGCAAAAAAAAGAAAAGAAAAACATCATATAATCCTTTCTAACCTTCGCTAAGAAATAACTACAATCAAACAATAGTTTAAAATTCTTAAACAAAAATGAAAAGAAGATAGTAAAACAATTCAAGACTTCCTTCAACAAATGCAATCATAATCTTAGAAAAGATGAAGATTTATAATATTTAATAATTTTATGAGAAACAAAAGCTAATTTGAATTAGGTGACATGACGTAGTTCTAATAAAATTGTTGCAAAAGAGCCAAATAAAATATTTGTCTAATTATTTACTTATTTTTATTTGCATATATTTTGGGTAATTTTGTCTCACCAATTTACCTTTATCCTTTTAATTAAAACTAATATATCAAACTGTTGATCTTAATTAGAATAATATCTACATGTTGTGATGATCAGGTGTTGATTGTGTATAAGTTTTAATAAATAACCATCGATAATTCGCAAGCGCACGGTTCATTAGCATAATAGCTAAAGTATCGATCCCACGAGGAGGGATAACCTGATCCTAAAATCTAAGGCTAGAAACAAATACAAATAATTCAAGACGTAATTAACTAAAACAAAAATCCAATTCAATTCAATCAATCTAATTAAATTAAAAATCAATCATGTAAATACTAATTACTAAGTAATTGCAACACACCAAACTAAGGAAATTACTAATTGAGATAGAGGGAATTTTACCTATCCTTAATGCTAACTTAACTGATTAAGAATTACCGGATTGTTGGTTCTAGACAACCCTAGGGTTGATTACTTGTTCTCGAGTTATAACCATTAACCATAAATTATAAACCCTAATCAGATTATAGAGGTCGCAATATCTCAATTTACATCATATCCAAAACCATAATTAGTTCTGAAGTTCTCTAATAAACTATTAGAAACCTATGCAAAATCTTTCTTCGTACAATTTACCGATTTGATTTAATTTTAATTTATATTAAATCACCTAACTCTCGTTAGCCCAGTTTAATCGTTTTTTATTTGATTCACCCTCTCAGTTTATTATCGAATTATCTAATCATAGAATTAAATCACAACAAATCCCATAAACACATAAACATTCAGATTTCATTAATTCAAAACTAAAATTTCAAAGATGAGTTTAGAACATCTTCAATATTCTAAATCCTATCATTAACTATTTATTCCAATTCCATGAAATAATAAAACTGAAATTAAATATGAAATACAATCTGGACGAATGATGGGAGGCATCAACATCTGGAAACTCCTGATCCGAAAAGTACATCAAGTCAACTTCTTCTCCTTTTCTTTCTTCCTTCTTCTCTTCCTCTACCTCTCGATGAATTCTCTCTAGGGTTTCTCAAGGTGGCTAATGCAAAAGCTTCCTTTTCTGCTTCTTTTCTTGTTTTTTAAATATCCTCTTATGTTTTGCATAACCCTAGAGTTTTTTGGAGGTCTGAAAAGTCCAAAAAATTTCTCAAAACTTGATGTTCTTGAGTGTCTGCGGTCATGGTCGTGGCCCATATCTTAGCCTTTTATCATGATCGTCGCATGTAAGCCACAATCGTGGCCTGTTAGGTCACAATCGTAGGCCGTTGTTTTAACCTGAATGTCTCTAAAACTTCTTCATTCTTTGATATTGACCCTGAAACACTAGCAAATACATCAAGATACCTTAAAAACATAATATTTAAGCTTAAAAGCTTGTATCTAACCCATAAAACACAAATAATTAATAATTAACACAATTCTAACCTAAACATATCCTAAACGATTGAATTAACGGCTAAACGCATATCAAATTATGCCCTGAAATACGATCCAATTTACACTTATTAACATCTTCACACTTAAACTTTTGTTTGTCCTTAAGCAAACAAAAAAAGTCAAACAAATCAATAAAACATAAAACATGCATATGCAATAATGAGACAATAGCTTCAACTTAGCGAAACAAATTTAACTATAAACATAAATTTTCAAGTCGTTCTAACTTATTAACAAATAAAATCTATGTCTATCTGATCAAAATTTTAATATTGAGTCTATTCACCTCTATCACTTGCACACACACACATTGATAGCCATTCAGTCAAAACAAAAGTGTAGTTATTCTCAGTAGGTTTTCATAAAAAAATCAAGCTACTAACAAGTTTAGTAGGTTTTTATTTGAAAACAATTTTTTGATAATTTTTCTTTAAGGACATGAACCTAGTCTTTTTGCGTGGAGGCAAGCATTTGTGATGAATATTGATCCAGTTACTCAACTAAGTCATGTTGTTACTAAGCTGCTTAGTAGGAATGTCATTATAGCTTTTTTAAGCGGAGGCACACATTTGTGATGCGTGTCGATCCGGTTACTCAACTACATCACATTCTCAACTGGCTACTAGCTTTATTCATAACCCGAAGGCTATCTGAATAATTATTTTAGTTAAAAATTTATACAAATTTTTAACACAATTTTTGCTAATAATGCCACTTATTTGATTGTCTTAAAATTATAAATGCATATGGTAAATTCCTAGGGTGAATGGACTAACACCGTATCCTAATTAACTAGAATATTTAGCCCTAAGTAACTTAGGTTACTAATTCAACAAACTAATAAATCTTTGCAACCTAAAAGGATATGTTTAAGGCTCAATTTATCCCGTTAAGTCCTAGTCATTGACGCATTCACATAATTTACAATATGCAACCTAAATACACTAATATAATAATATGCAAAATTCACACTCAAGGTAAAAATACACAACCCTACTTATACTTGAACAACACATTGTCTTCAATGTGAGAAAGGTACACAAACACACCAAGGGGAAATAAAACACAATATACAACAAACATAAGAAGAAAATACTAACAAAAATGAAAAGGAAAGGGTTAGAACACGAAACTGTTTAGGGTGTTGGAGCTGATGATGAGACCAAATTTGCTTAATATCGAGAGTGTTTCCCTATCTTATAAGTGATTCAAGAGAGTAAAAGAATTAGTAATCCAAACCATTCCAAATCATTCAAAACTTATTTTAAAATTTAAAACAAACTTAACTGCATAACAATTTAAATCTAATTACTAAACATGTTAATTTAGGGTTATTAGCTTGATCTTGCATCCTTGGAAGCTCAGCTTGGTTCAATTATGAGTGGTTTGTTTCCACCCTTCTCGTTCAACATCAATTTTTTAGCCTATGAGAAAGCTACAAATTGCAAAATAATCATAATAACAATATTGATAAAATTATGAAAACCAATTAAGCTCAATAATGCTCTTTTTTCAAGCAAACTGTTAACAAAATAGGGAATAATGCAACTCCTTAAATCTTCTATGAAATCCAGTAGTTTTCCCGGTAAGAGGGTGAGTTGTTCTCTTTTTAATTCTTCCTCATTCTCCCTCATCTCCTCTTCTTCTTTAGCTTTTTGAATAGAGACTTTTATAACTTCTTCAAACTTAATGTCCGCTGTCAATTGTTATTCGTCCTCTAGTTCCTTCAAAGATTTGAACACATCATTTTTTTAATAAGTCGCCCTCCTCTAGATTCTTTAATACATCATTCATGTTGAATATCACGTAGTCATCACTAATCCAAATGATGAGGTTCTCTTCATGGACACCTACCTAAGTTTTTTCAATGTTCAAGCAAAGTATACCAAGATCTAAGGAATAATAGGGAGAGTTGTCATTCTTTTCTTCATCCTCTTTCCTCGTCTATTGATCTTTTACAAGATGGGGTTCAGCTTGGTCTTCCAATGGTTCTTCTTTTTCTTCCCCGTTTCTAAGTGTGATAGCCTTATATTGCTCTCGTTGATATAATTCCATATTGCTCAGAGAGTCTTCCGCACTTCTGTTACAAAATTCAAAGGAAAGCTGCCTCACTTGAATCTCCAGGTTATGAATAGAAAAGGCATGATTTTCCATTACTTGATCAAATTGCTTTTCCAGTCTCTTCTAGGTCTCTTTCATGTCTATTAGTTTATCCATGATTTTGTCCAATTTGGAATCCTATAAATTGGACTCATCTTGCTGAAATTCAAATAAGTCTTGATGTCCTATGTGAGTACTTACATTATTAGACTAATAAAAATCTTGGTGGTTTTGCCACTCCAAAGTTTACAAGTTCATATAAGAATGATGATTTCCCCAATTAAATTCGGGCTCATTAAAATCCACAAGAGTCCTTTGCTCTCTATAATATACATCCTTCATGATGGTTCTTTTCTTCGTATTCAACTCTTGAGATTCCCCATTGTTGTTTGGTGATATCCACGTTGATTTGTCATCTACTTTATACCCAATTTTCTTTTACACAAAAGAAGGTGAAAAATCCTTAAACTACAAGAATTAAAATAATTGCCTCCTCTGCAACGACACCAAAAACTTGATCGGGTGTTAATTGTGTATAAGTTTTAGTAGATAACCCTCAATAATCAGTAAGCTCACGGTTCATTAATGTAGTACCTAAAGTCTCGATCTCATGAGGAAGAATAATCTAATCCTAAAATCTAAGGTCAGAAACAAATACAAATAATTCAAGATGCAATTAACTAAAGGGAAAATTCAATTCAATTCAATCAAATTCAATTAAAAATCAATCATGGAAATACTAATTACATACTAAGCAATTGCAACACACCCAAGAATCAACCTAAGGAAATTACTAATTGAGAGAAGAGATCCTTAATGCTAACCTAAATGATTAAGAATTACTGAATTGTTGGTTCTAGATGATCCTAGGGTTGATTGCTTTCTCTCAAGTTATAACCATTAACCCTAAATCATAAATCCTAATCAGATTATAGAGATCGTAGTCTCTCAATTTACAATATATCTAAAACCCTAATTAGTTTTAAAGCTCTCTAATAAACTACTGGAAACCTATACAAGATCTCTTTTCACACAATTTATCGATTTGCTTTAATTCTAATTTTTATTAAATTACCTAACTCTCATTAGCTCAATTTAATCGTTTTTTATTCGATTCACCCTCTTAGTTTATTATTGAATTATGTAATCACATAATTAAATCACAAAAATTCAATAAACACATAAACAATCAGATTTGATTAATTCAAGAGTAAAATTTTGAAAGTGAGTTTAAAACATCATCAACATTCTAAATCCTATCATCAACAATTTATTCCAATTCCATACAATAATAAAACTAAAATTAAATAGGAAATACAATCTAAACGGATGATGGGAGGCAGCGACGCCGGGAAACTCCTTATCCGGGAAGTACATCGAGTCAGCTTCTTCTCCTCTTCTCTCTTCCTTCTTCTCTTCTTCTATCTCTCGATGAATTCTTTCTAGGGTTTCTCAAGGTGGTTGATGCAAAAGCTTCCTTTTTCTACTTCTTTTCTTATTCTTTAAATATCCTTTTGTATTTTGGATAACCCTAAGGTTTTTTTGGGTTCAAAAGGTCTAAAAAATCTCTCAAATTTGACTTTCTTGAATGTCTACGGCTACGGTCGTGGCCCACATTTGAGCTTTCTATCACTATCGTAGTATATAGGCCACAATCGCAGGCCAACGCTGGTGCTTCTGTCACAATCGTGGCTTATTATGCCACGATCGTGAGCCATTGTTTCAGCCCAAATGTCTTTAAAACTTCTCCGTTTTTTAGTGTTGATCCTAAAACACTAAACATTAAACACATCAAGGTTCCTTAAAAATATAACATTTAAGCTCAAAAGCTTATATTAACCCATAAAACACTTAAAATACAAATAATTAACAAACTAACACAATTATAACGTAAATACATACTAAATAATCAAATTAACAACTAAACACATATCAAACTATGCCCTAAAATCTAATTTACACTTATCATATGACCATTGGAATAATAATAACAACGAGGCAACATGTCCTCACGATCTTTTGGTTGATAAGTAGCTTTTAAAGAAAAATAATCTTTTAGACTTATGGAGAGGATATTTATAGAATGATTGATATCATTTTCAACAATTTGTGAACCAAAATGCCAATTTTTGGAACTGTGTGAATACCTATAGTTATGCATGCAATTGGTTTGATTTCTTATAGTAATTCCAACTATAATTAATAATAATCTTACCTGATAAAATTATGATGAAGTTAAACAAATGTTATCAAAATCCTAAAGAAGTCAAGATAAAACTCTGACAATAAACACCCTTTAGTAATTGCTACTTACATCTTAAACTATAGGATAAAACATACAAGACTTTCTTGTAATTTATATAACTTAAAAAATGTTCTTTAATGTTTAAGATTCTTAAAAGATCTCTTTATAATTTTTTAATTTTAAAAAAATCCCTTCTCTTAAACTTTTATTAAAAAATAATGATGAAACTCATGTGGCGTGAACATGACGCATAGATCAACCAAATGTTGTTAACATAATAACTCGACCTAATTCTAAAACCTAATCTAAACTAATTGAATATGATTCAAACCAATAATTTTAAATAACTACAATAAATTATTAGTTTGAGCCAATTTTTATTTGTTCGAGTTGAATTTAAGAAATAAGTTAGACTGTCATTTCAGCAGCATTTGATTGATCAGCATGTGTTATTGATTTCATGTAATTTGCTTTGTCATTTTTAACAAAAGTCTAACAAAAAGAGTTTTTTTTTTAATTAAAAGCTATAATCATTTTCAAGAATCTAGGGAATTTTTAAATTTTATTTAAGTTATTTAAATCATAAGAAATCCGGTGTCTTTGACCCTAAATTATATTAAAGCCAAGTTTCGAATCATATATTATATTGAAATATCAATTACCAATTCTAAAGAAATTGTAATGGGAATATTATAAAAATAAGCCTTGTCGACTTTCAATTTGACTAGGGCTTGCAAGTGACTATTCAGTCCGTGTGCTGCAATTATACTGTAGTTGTTCCTTAATAAACAAATAGAAAAGGAGATAAAACGAGGAGAGTTTTAAATATTTCATGCCCCTCTTTTTAACTCATATTATACACTTAGTAATCCTTTTTAATAAATTGATTCCTTCCAAAACTTAATTATCTTTTATTTTAATTAATGTTATCCTTGAAGCTTTTTTTTTCTTACAAAGCAGGGAACTTCGTGCACTAAATTACCTTCTTGTGTTTGTTTTAAGTTTCCTTCGTATACAAAATATAATATTTTAATGGTAATATTTTTAAGTGTTTTAAAGAATAAAGACTCGTTTAGGACACAAATCATGACAAGTCATCGCAATAATTTTAAATGATATAAGTGCAATTGATCCTAATAAGTTTTGTTGTTACAAACGTCGTTTACAACTAGTATCTTGTTATCATTCTTTATATACAATTTAAAAAATAATAAAATAAAAATATAAAGAGTAAGATATAATAATGAAATTAATTGAAATAAATATATAATAAAAATAAATATGATTCTTATACGTTTTTTAAATTTTCAAGAGTTTGTATATTCATCTTAGCAATATTTTTATCAACTATATTTTATTTGTAGAAAACATTAAAATTTTAATTCCTAGGTTAAGCTAAATTATCAAAAATTCCCACATTTGATTTTTTAATATTTTAAAATTTAAATTAAATGTTTGTTTGGAGAGCTTTTATCAATAAACTTTTTTAGAAGAGTATTTCGAATAAATTAATTGACTATTTGACTATTATTTAAAAAAGATATTTTTTTTAAAGAGCTTCATACAGTAGATTATTTGGCAATATAAAAATAAAAATACCTTTAATTTTATCTATATTTTATTTTGTAATAAAAATTATTTATGCATATAAATATTATTTAAATTATATTAAACAATATACAAAGCACAATATATTAATTACTATATAATTTTAAATCATGCTAATCATAAATGAAAATATATCTAACCAAATCTTTTATATGAATTATAACATAAGTAAAACTAATATCGAAAATAAATATTAAAACATATAAAAAAGTCAAATAATATTATATAATTTTCAAAATAAAAGTGAAGATGAGTTTGTGGGTATTGTGAGAATTATGTGTAAAACATAAAGACAAAAAAGACTTATTAATTGATCTAAATATCTACTGAAAAATACTTTTTTGAGAAGTTTCAAATTTGAACTTCTTAAAAAAGTTATATTTTAGTTACCAAAAAAATTATATCTATTTAAAAAATACTTTTTTATTTTACAGTCAAACACTCATTTTAAAAAAAAATTTGTATTAAAAAAAATTACTTATCAACTCTCTGTAAGTTTAACCATGCAGTCACTATCTCTTCTTATCAATGTTAGTCTTTTTAAAAATACTTGGCGGGTCACGTTTTCTATCAGTTTAATTATTATTTTTCTTAATTATTATTATTTTCACCTACATCTGGACAACACGGATCTCCTCGATAGTTGACAAAATATCAGTTAATTTGGGTCTGGATATTTAGATTGTGTTAAAACATATTTTAGGCCCTTCACAAGCCTAATTGAAGCCGTGCAAGTTGAGCAAGCTGAAAAAGTCTCATGTACATAACCAAATTCTTTTTTTGTTGAGAGTTTCTAGCTCCTAGACTAGATAGGAGCCATGAATTGCTTAAGCATTTTTTGGTTTCGTAGGGCATTCACCGACGACCCAGTGACTAATCTCTTCAGTGCGAGAACATCTCAAACACATGAGGGCTACAACTAACTCAGGAGTTTACTGCATTTTCAAGGGTGAAAATCGAACCCTCTTCTATTTGATTAAGCGACGAAGGCATGTAACATCTACACCAACCCACCGAGTTCGAATTGCTTAAGTTAGGTCTTGAAAATCCTCAAATAGTTCTTACTTTTTATGTAGATATTCATGCAAAATAGGTAGATATTATTTTTCTGAATGAAGCTTTTTCTATAAAAATAAACTAAATTGAAGCTACATTATAATGTTTGTTTTGTTATTGACCGATTACTTAAATAACCTATTGATCTTGTTATTTATGTCTTAAAGGTACTCTCCACTGGCACCTCACTTGCTATACTATGGATTTCTATAAAAAGAGTCTTAGAAGGGAGGCACGTAGCATTCTTTATAAGCTTTTTCAAGACGATCATCATTGTACTTACCAAAAAAAGAGACGATCATCATTGCCACAGTGCATAATTGTTGATATTTACCTATGGAGGATAAGATCGAAGGAGCAACTTTTCCGAATTACTGCTTTAATGGCTTTCGTAAAGCGATCTCGTATTACAATTTGTTAGATATTCCCCTTAAAGGTCATTAATTACTTTGCTTGGAAAAAGAGGCAAAAACTCGATACAACTAATTGAAGAAAGACTTACAGTTAATTCATATTAGCTCACATTATTTCTTAAGTGATCGTTTTTAATTTATATACTCTAATTTTTTATCAGTCTCTTATTTTACTACAAATGATGGTATGTATTGCTATAATTATGCTAAGCATTTTCATCTTGAAAATGCTTCGCCAAAAGGAGATGTTATTAGGAGGAGATGAAATAATTTATCTATCACTATTTTGGATAAGCTGAAATGTTTTGAGGAAGTCCTTTGTGATTTAAGTCAGCTTATTTGAGGCAAAGGGTAAATTTAATTTCTAAGCTCTAAGATAAAAATAGTGATTGACATAATAATCATGACGATATGATGGTGACAAGCTTAACTTACTTCCATTCTTTATTTGTTGTGGGCACCTCTTATACGGACAATATTTTAGATATTGTTGTTCCTAAAAGCTATGATCAAGGATGGAGTTTGGTGAGCTTATCAAATTAGGTTTTATAGAGACTTGGGTTAATTTAATCATGTTATTTATCTCTTTTGTAAGGTTTTATATTAACTTCAATGGTAAATTGTTGGCTTCTGTGATTTTTGATCGTAGGTTATGGCAAGGTGATTTTTATTTGTAGAAAGATTGTCTGTTGTGCTGTCTAAAGCTGATGGAAATCCATGGGTGCAAGATTATAATAAGTGGACCTCTAATCGCATCTACTTTTTACAAATGATAGCTTCTTCTTCTTTAATTCCTTAAATGATGAAGTTTATCACGTGAAATCCATATGAAAGCAATATAGGGATGAACTGGGTCATGCCATTAATTTTTCGCAATTAGATATTTTCTTAAGTTCTAATGTTTCATCTTATTATATAGATTCTATTTCGTCCATGCTTAGTGTATTTAATGGAAAATATCTTAGCTTTACTTATTTGATTGAGGGAAGTGCTGTTTTTTCATACTTTGAAAGAGAGAGTGTAGAATTGAGTAGCATATTGTAGAATCATGTTTTAATAGGGGAAGAGAAGGAGGTAATCCTTAAATATGTTGTTTAAATAATATTTATCTACTGCTTAAGAACTTTTTTATTTCCTATGGCTTTATGTGATGCTATTAAAAATTTATGAATTCTTTTTGGTTGGGTATGAAATATAATGGTTCAATGGAAACTAATTGGTTGTCATGAAATAAATAGCATCACTGACGTATAGAGGGTAGTTAAGAGAGAAAGTTAATATGACAAAGAAATAGGCAAATAAGATAATCTCAGAAGCTAAAAGTTGAGCTTACGAGAAATTATACCAACGATTGGAAACTAAAGAGACAAAAAGGGATATATTTAAGTTAGCAAAAGCTAGAGAACAAAAAATGAGAGACTTGATCAAGTTCTTTGTATAAAGGATAAAGTAGGATAGGTGCTTGTGGATGAAAAGAATATTAAGAGAAGATAACAGAGATACTTTTATAGTCCTTTTAATGAAGACAGAGATGATAACATCTCCTTGGGGGATCTTAGCATGTCCAAGAAATATCATAACTTCACTTATTTCCAACAAATCACAAGATAAAAAATTAAAGGGGCATTAAGGGAGATAAAGAGTGAAAAGGCAGTATGACCTGATAAGCTACTCATAGAGGTGTAGTGAGAAGAGGGTCTTACTTAGTTAGTCAAGTTTTTCAATGTGATCTTTAAATCTTTGAAAATGCTGGACCAATGAAGACTTATTATACTAATTCCTCTATATAATAATAAAAGGGACATCCAAAACTGTAACAACTATAAAGGTATCAAACTACTTAGTCATACCATGAAGTTATAAGAGAGGGTGATTAAGAAATGATGTACCTATCTTGGAGAACCAATTTAGTTTCATGTTAGGAATGTCTACGACAGAAGATTAACATCTCTTTATAAGATTAATAGAATATTACAGGGAAAAACAATAGGACCTACATATGATTTTTGATAATTTAGATAAGGCTTATGACATAATACCTGTGGAAGTCATATAAAGGTGTTTAAAGTTAAGGGAGTTCATATGACCTATATATAAGTTATTAGTGATATGTATGAAGGTGCTAAAACTAGAGTTAGGACAATATAAGGAGATACATAACATTTCTCAATTGATATATGGCTACACCAAGGATCCTTGTTGGGCTCTTTCCTATTTACAATTATGATGCATGAGCTCACCAATAATATCCAAAGGCAAGTGCCTTAATATATGTTGTTTGTTGATAACATTGTTTTAGTGGATAAGACAAAAGAGGGTGTCATTGTTAAGCTAGAACTTTGAAGAGAAACGCTAGAGTCGAAGGGCTTTAAATTGAGCATAATTAAGATTGAATACTTAAAGTGTAACTTTTCGAGCTATAAGGAGTCATCCGATGTGGACATAAAGATTAGTTTAGAAGATATTGTTAAAATTTTATAGACCACGTGTATAAATATATGTACGTAGATTTCTATCTCGGTTATAGGCCTAATAAAATATGATCTAACTTTAGTAAATTAATTGGACCTACAGAAATATTAATTAATTATTAGTATGGGCCTGATATGTAGAAGCCCATTATGAGTCATTATGGTTAATAGACCCATAATGGGCCGTAAGTCTAAACTGATTGTAAAAAGGGTTATGGTCCCAAAGCCAAAAACACTTTTGGCATTCCTCTGAAATAGTTTTTGTCGGTTTTCTCTGTTCCATAAGGAGAATTTATTCGGTTTCTAAATCTTGGCTTGGAAGAACACAAATCCATCAAGTTTTGTTGTTTTACGCTTCTACTGTGCAATGGATCAAGGATAGTGTTCTTATTTGTATATATATCATTGTTTATTCGATCTATGTGTGATTCTAGTTGATTGAGTGCTTAGAAATTTGATTATAATAATCATAAGGCTAAATTTCTAACAAATGGTATCAGAGCACTATCCGTAGATTGTTTAAACATGATATGCAGATTCATTTTCACTCCGTTTAGTAAGTTTATGATAGTGGAAATGAATTACAGATTTATCATTTGAGATTTTAGTGTAAACTAATTTTTAATTTATCTAGAACACTTTAATATGAATGATTGAATTTTTGTTTTGGTTGTTATTTACTGTTTTTTCTTGAGTATTCAAGGTTGAGATAAAACTTTTGAGTAGAAATTTTATGATTATCTTAGTCTGAAATTAATTAGAAAACTGGTAAATAATGTTATTTGTGTCGACATAATGTTTAAGCTGGTCAAGAAACATAATTTTTGCTGTAAAAAATGGTGAAATCACACTCATAATCATTAAAGTCTGGCATAAAAATTTTTGACAGACCGGTTTTTTATCTGAGTCCTCGGGTCTATGACCCGTCAAAAGTCAAGGATTATTCCCTGACCATTCTGCATTCATCAGAGCGTTTCTCTAACGCTTGCACCGTTTCTGCCAAAAGTCAGAGAATGCTCGCATCATTTCATCAAGCACGCGCCAAAGAAACTGCAAAGAGTCCTTTTCTTTGGCGCGTGCACATGCACCAGAGAAACTACAGCCCCCTTTGACGATTGTGTTTTCTTCCTTGTGTGTATGTGGGATTCGAACCCACGATAAAAGGCTTAAGAGCCTTGCGCTAAACTAGCTCATGCATACTACCATTTGAGCTCAGAAGTTACTTATCTTGGTGGGCCGAGCATGATGGCTGTATGGGTTTTGGGTTAAGTCATTTGGACTTAATTTAAAAGTGGACTCATGTTTCATTTTATATATAACCTAAAGTTTAAATGAAATAATTTTATACATGCATATAAAATATGTAGCCTTCCACTATTATATAATATGATTACGAACTAAGGTTATAATTTTGTAATAGTTAATTGAAGTCAAATTTTGGGGTTTGTTGATTATCCATTATTAAATACTAATTAAATTACCTAAATTTATCTAAACTTTGGATGCTTATTATTTTGAATTAAATAGAATGAACCAATATGTTGCCAAAGTAACCTCTATTGAGGTAAAATTTATTAATTTAGAATGAGAATGTATGTTTCATCTATGTGGAATAATCGGCCCAAAGGAAGGCCATTTTAGCTAGATGACTGGAAATTTAATTTCATATCAGGTTATTTTAGCTAGATGACTAGAAATTTAATTTCATATCTATGCGGAATAATCGACCCAAAGGAAGGTTATTTTGGTCAGATAGTAAGTAAAGTTTTAAAACATCACTGAGTAATAATTGACCCAAAGGAAGGTTATTTTAACACGATGAATAGTATTAAATTATGTGAAGCATTTAGCATAACATACTGATGATTCATCGGTCCAAAGAAAGACACATTGTTAGGCCGTTTTAGTTTCAATATTTTTACTATGACCAAGAGTACCACTTGTAAATCATTATTTTTGTCCAAAGACTGAATATAATGTTGTGCTAGGTATCTTGTAATTACCCCCTTTACAAATTTTGCTATTTTGACTTCTTAACTTCTTGACTAATTGTGAGCATTTTATTTTGTTTTCTTTCTTAAAGTGTCATCAATTTCTGCCAACATGAACAATATTCCCGTACTTAACAATACAAACTTTAAGAAATGGAATGAGCACGTAATGATTGTGCTTGGTTGCATGGATCTAGACTTTGCTTTTAGATTTAAAAGACCCGTAGCTCTGACCAGCACCAGTACCGCTGATCAGATAACTGCATACGAGAAATGAGAACGTTCGAACCGCATGAGTCTGATGATCATGAAGCATTTCATTTCGGACTCCATAAGAGGTGGAATTCCTGATGAGGCTGATGCTAAAAGTTTCCTTAAGTAAATTTTTGATCGATTCGTTGCAAATGAAAAGGTTGAAACAAGCACTGTACTAACAAAGCTTATTTCAATGCACTATAAGGGAAAAGGAAACATCAGGGAGTATATAACGGAAATGTCTAATCTTGTCACATAGCTAAGGGCACTTAAGTTAGAGTTGTCTGATGACATACTTGTGCACTTGGTTTTGATTTCCCTTCCTGTACAATTCAGTCAGTTCAAATTCTCTTACAATACTCAAAAGGTGAAGTGAACCCTAAATGAGCTTATAGCTTAGTGTGTGCAAGAAGAGGAGAGGCTAAAACAAGAGAAGACTGAAAGCGCTCATTTAGCAACAACTTCTCAGGGAAATTCCAATAAGATGAAAAGGAAGAAAGGTAAAGAAACTACAAACTCTGGAACAGTGCAAAGTGCACAAAAGAAACAGAATATGACTATTCTCTGTTTCTTTTGTAAGAAACCGGGTCACGTGAAGAAAGAATGTACCAAGTATGCCAACTAGCGTGCTAAGAAAGGTATATTTCTCAACTTTGTTTATTCTGAAATTAATTTGGCTTTACTACCAATTGACACTTGGTGGATGGATACCAATGTTACCACTCATATAAGTGTCACTATGTAGGATTGCCTTAGGAGCTGAAAGCCAACTGATGGTGAAAAATACATCTATGTAGGAAATGGCGCATGGTTGCAGTTAAAGCTATTGGTTTTTTTAGAATTCAGTTAGAGTTTAGTGTTTACTTGGATTTAGATGAAACTTTTGTTGTGTTGTCGTTTAGATGAAACTTAATTTCTATTTCTAAGTTGGACAACTTTGGTTACTTTTGTCTATTTGGAAATGGTAAATGTGTTGTTTCTCTAAATTCTCAAGTTGTAGCAACCGACACTCGTGTTGACAAACTATATAAACTAGATTCTCAGACAACTAATCATTATGAAAACCTGCACTCAGGAACATTGGTATTAAAAGAAACATAACTAATGAGAAATTATCAATGTTGTGACATAAGTGACTAGGTCACATCTCTAAACAGAGAATACGAAGACTTGTGTCTGAAGAAATTCTTAATTCGCTTGATTTATTAGATCTTGAGGTTTGTATAGAATGTGTAAAGGGAAAACAAGCAAACATAAGGAAAACAGGTGCAAACAAGAGTAATGAACTATTGGAATTGATTCATATAGATATATGTGGCTTGATCCCTATGGCTTCATATAATCGACAACAATACTTTATTAGTTTCATAGATGATTACTCTCGCTATGGTTATTTGTACTTAGTTTATGAGAAGTTACAATCCTTAGATGTGTTAAGAATTTCAAAATTGAAGTTGAAAATCAACTAAGCAAGAAAATAAAGACTGTCAGGTCTGACCGTGGTGGTGAATACTATGGCAAATATGATGGATCAAGTGAACAACATCAAGGACCCTTTGCCAAATATTTGACTGAGTGTGGTATAGTTGCTCAGTAAACCATGCCTAGGACTCCTAGTTAAAACGATGTAGTTGAAAGACGAAACCGAACTCTTAAGGACATAGTGAGAAGTATGATTAGTCATTCTTCTTTACTAGAATCACTTTAGGATGAAGCATTTAAAACTGCAGTTTACATCCTAACTGAGTTCCTTGCAAAGCAGTAACTAAAATCCCATATGAGCTATGGATAGGTAAGAAGCCTAGTAATGGGCACTTGCATGCCTGGGGTTGTCCAGCTGAGGCTAGGCCTTATAGGACAAATGAAAAGACATTAGACTCAAGAACTATTAGTTGCCACTTTGTAGGTTACCTAGAAAAATCTAGGGGTTTCAAGTTCTATAATCCCTCAACCATATCCTTTTTCGAAACATGGAATGCCAAATTTATTGAGGATGTTGATTACATGAGAAGTAATGAAAATAAAGATATTATGTTTGTAAGGGAGTGTATTAACATTCCCACTATAGTAATAATTGAAAGTGATGGGTTAACCATACCTAACACTATTCAAATTGTAAATCAAGATAATGTTAAAAACACAATTTTACCTATCATACCTCTTACTGTTGATTAGGAAACATTGCCTGTTCAAGTTAATGAAAATCAGCAACCTCAATTAGAAATGCCTATTAGGATATCCACTAGAGAACGGAGAAGTGCAATATCAGATGACTACATTGTATATCTAAATGAACTTGATTTTGATGTTAGGGTGGAGGATGATCTAACATCTGTAAGTCAAGCCAAATCATGTTCACACTCTGAAAAGTGAATTGAAGCCATGAAGGTGGAGATGAAGTCAAATGCAGAAAATGGCGTTTGGAATCTTGTCGAGTTGCCTAAAGGAGCAAAACTGATTGGTTGCAAATGGATATTTAAAACCAAACGAGACTCACGTGGTAACATTGAAAGATATAAGGCACGCTTAGTCGCCAAAGGCTTTACTTAGAAGGAAGGCATTGATTATAAAGAGAACTTTTCTCCAGTTTCAATAAAGGACTCTTTTATAATCATTATGACACTTGTAGCTCATTGCGATCTCGAGCTACATCAAATGGACATAAAGATATCGTTTCTCAATAGAGACATTGATGAAACGATATATATGGTGAAACCAAAGAACTTTGAATCCAATGATTCAAAGCACCTTATTTGCAAACTTAAGAAGACCATTTATGGTTTATAGCAGGCATCCCACCAATGGTACCAAAAATTTGATCAAGTGATAACCTCATTTCATTTTAAGGAAAACATTGTTAATCAGTGCATATATATCAAGTTCAATAGGAGCAATTTTATTATCGTGCTGCTATATGTAGATGATATTCTACTAGCAAATAGTGATATAGGTTTAATGCATAAAACCAAGAAATTTCTATCAAAGAATTTTGAAATAAAAGATCTTAGTGATGCATCTTTTGTCTTAGGTATACAGATCTATCAGAATCATAAAGAAGGTATACTTGGTTTATCTCAAAAGTCCTATATTGATAAGGTGCTAAGTCGATATGGCATGTAGAATTGTGCACCAGGAGACACTTCTGTTTCAAAGGGTGATAAGTTTAGTTTGCTCCAATGTCCTAAATTGGACATACAGAAAGTTGAGATGGATAAAATCCTTTATACTTTGTTTGTAGGGAGCCTCATGTATGCACAAGTATATACGCATCCGGATATAACATTCATAACAGAAATGTTGGGTAGATATTTGAGTAACCTGGGAATGGATCACTGAAAAGCAACAAAATGGGTTATAAGGTATTTACAGAGAACAAAGTACTATATGCTCACATAAAAAAGATCAAAGCGTTTAGATATCATTGGATATATCGACTTTGATCTTGCTGGATGCTTAAATAGCAGACGATCCACCTCAGGTTATGTTTTCATGATGGGTGGAGGAGCTGCTTCATGGAAAAGTGAAAAACAAAAACTTGTTGCTTCTTCTACTATAGAGACAAAATATATAGCCTGCTATGAAGAATCGTGTAATGAAATCTGGTTGTGAAACTTTATCACTAGGCTGCAAATTGTTGATGATATAAAATGACCGCTAAGGATTTATTGTGATAATGAAGCCGTTGTACTATATTTAAATAACAGCTGAAGTTTGTCGAAATCAAAGCATATTGACATCAAATATTTAGCTGTGAAAGAAAGGGTTCAAAATCTTCAAGTGTTTATAGAATATATTGGTACAACCTCCAATATATTGGTACAACCTCCAATATCACATATCAACTCACCAAAGGGTTGCCACCTTTAGTGTTTCATGTACATGTGGCCAATATGGGTGTAGTAGGTCTGTCAAACATGTCACTTTAGTGGGAGTTAATCTTTTACTTGTATGTATGTTCTTTGACATCTAAAGTTTATGTTTTAAAGTTTAAGTTTCTAAGGTTTAAAGTTATCTTTCTGTACAGACTTTGGTTTATGAAATCTAATGAATTTCATGTTTATCTGAAAATTCTAAACATATAGAATTTGCTTTCTATTGCGATATTGCATAAAGTTAGAAAGTGTTTTGAGACTCTATGAGTCACAAATTTTGGACCAGTTGGAAATAGGCATGATTATGATCACATCACATGTAATTTCCATGCTACGCATCCATACTTGATCTATGTCATTGATTCTGCTAGGATTGTGACAATTATTCGTTTTAGTTACAAAATTAGATGACAAAAGCTGCTTTGATCTTACATTAGTAAAATTGATGGACCGGATGTTTTGGTATATTTCTGGAATGAGATAGCAAGTTTGCGCGGATTAAGTTTTCTTCTACGTACATTATCTGGAAACACATATAGCCCAAGTGGGAGATTGTTAGAATTTTATAAGCCACGTGTATCAATATATATAAAGTAATACCTATCGATAAAGACATAGTTCACCATATCAAATCAGGGTGACTTAAATGGAGGGATTCATCAGGAGTTTTATGTGACAAGAAGATATCACTTAAGCTAACAAGTAAATTTTACTATTTATCAAATAGGTCGGCCATGCTTTATGAGGTGGAGCGTTGACCCATGAAATAGGTGCCTAATTATAAATTAATGGCAATGGAAATGAAGATACTCTGTTGGATATGTAATCTTATAAGAAGAGGTAAGGTAAAAAGAATACAGCAATAAGAGACTAATTGAAGGTGGCTAAAATTGTTGATAAATTAAGGAAGATAAAGCTTAGGTGATTCGAACATGTTAAGAGGAGATATCCTGATGCCCTTGTAAGAAAATGATACTTATGGACTATAAGAGGAAAATAGAAAGACTTAAGAAAAACTAGGCAGAGGTGATCAGAAATAATATAACTCTGCTATAGTTTACTAAGGACTTAGACCCTCAATAAGAAATTTTAGCAAATTAGGATATGGGTAAAGAATCTTGCTTAGAGGGGTCTTGCTTTTTTCTATAGGTCTTTTGAACTTTGTCCTCCATTTCTTTTATCTAGTATTTAGCCTAGACATATAACTCTGCTATAGTTTACTAAGGACTTAGACCCTCAATAAGAAATTTTAGCAAATTAGGATATGGGTAAAAAATCAGACCTATAAAAAAAAGCAAGACCCCTCTAAGCAAGATTCTTTACCCATATCCTAATTCCTATTAAAACAAAAAGCAAGACCCCTCTAAGCAAGATTCTTTACCCATATCTTAATTTGCTAAATTTTCGTATTGAGGGTCTAAGTCCTTAGTAAACTATAACAGAGTTATATTATTTCTGATCATATACATACATATTTGCTAAAATTTCTTATTGAGGGTCTAAGTCCTTAGTAAACTATAACATAATTATATTATTTCTGATATATATATATATATATATATACCCATATATATATATACTCATATCCTAATTTGCTAAAATTTCTTATTGAGGGTCTAAGTCCTTAGTAAACTATAGCAAAGTTATATTATTTCTGATTATATACATACATTTA
>JANZLD010000001.1:32242532-32258842 GCA_026413575.1 Erythroxylum carthagenense
TCCTATCTCTGAAAAACAATAATTAGAAAAGGTTCTTCCAACCATCTCGTACGGAGTTCCTTGTCTTCGGTGAGATTTCAGGTATAGGGCTCCCTTCAGTCTCAAATCTATTGAAACATTTTTGCTTACAGGTATACTTGCCTTTGTGTACAAAGTGTATACTTTTTGCGTCAATATTTGAAAATCCTTTTACAAAACGCGTTTTCTCATCTGGGTTTTGTTCAATTTGCGGTGGGGAGGGGATTGGCGGGAAGCAGTACCCTGAGACTACTGCGTAAATATTGAAACTCGATTTTGAAAAAGATAGTTCTTCTAAATCTTCAAAACAACCAAAAAAAAAACCATCTTTTTGCCTTTTTTCTTTTAAAGTTTTTGTTATGGCGAACTCGTCTGGTATTCATCATCAAGATGGAAACAATGTTTCTTCTTCCTCCAATGGTGCCGATCCTATTGGCGGCAATTCGGTTTTGGAGAGTTCGAGGACGGCGTTGAAGCATAATCCTGGTATTTCAACGAATTGGAGCCTCGATGAGCAGGCGATACTTGATGCCGCCTTGCTTAAGTAAGTTTGTTTCTGTGAAATTTTTGTTTTTGTGACTGATGTTTGTGATAATTTTCCTCAATTGAAAATTTTATTATGGGATTTTGATGCTAGTTGTTGACGGTTTTTTTGTCGAGTCTTTTGAATGCTCCTTTATTACTTCCCCTTTAAACTTTTCTTGAATTGGGAGATGCGTTGTCTTTTTGTTGTTTGGAATTACCTGGCATAGTTAAATCCCGAAATTTGTTAAACTGTGTTGATCATGAAGTTGCTGGTTGCTTTAGTTGTTTTGGCTATTCTTTTGAATATTAGTGGAGTTATTCAAGTTTTAGAGTTCAGATTTTTCCGTAATTTTGTATTCGGGCATACATAGAACTCAGCCATAATGCTAGGTTTGCAATAATCTCTCTTGATTTTTGGTTGAGTTTAGCCTAAATTTTCATGTTCATCATTCGTTTAAAAAGCAACTTTGTCCTTCTAACTCAAGAAAGTTCTGTTTTGAAACATCCTTGACTTCCCAGTTTTAAAGCTGAAATTTGTCTTTGTAAAACCTTATTGGTTGTTTGTGATCAATTACATGGATATCTACAGTCTGATTGAGATTCCTATTACTTTGAGTTATTAACAGAAATTGAGATTCTGCGACCAATAGCGTGTCTGAATAATGCGGTTTGGTGTGTTTCGTAGGAGACGTCCATCTGAATCAGCCATAACATTTTACGCGAAGATAGCCACAGAACTACCAAATAAAACAGTCCGAGATGTTGCATTGCGTTGCAGATGGATGACTGTTGAGGTCTTCTAGTTCTCTGCTTTAAGAAACTGTTGTTTCTGTTATAAATGATAACCATCAGGATTTGTTTCCTTAGATTACTGAAACCTAGTTCAGTAAACATGGTCTCAGATGAGACTGGTTGGATTATTGTTTTAAGCTCCACATTCATACTTGTAGTTCATGGAAACTATTGATTTATTTATTTTCTTTGTACATTAATTTTTACAGAAAAAGGAAAATAGTAAGAGAAGGAAGGATGAAAATTTAGCCAGGAAAGGAAAAGATAAAAAGGTAGGCATTACTATTGTATGTTCTACTTTGAGTTGCTTTGCAGGGAAGATTTAAAGAGTTGTTAAGGGTTTAACATTGTATTACTTTGACATCATATGTAAATATACTCTCTCTTCTTTTTTTTTTTTTCCTTGCCTTGGTGTCTATTATTCACATATTTGGGAAAAAGAAGATTTGAGATTGCCACTGAAAGAACTCAGATTCCTGCTGCTGTTAGCATAACCAGAATCCTGTGCATAGACTCCTGTGACTATGAAGTGGATAATGGTTTTACAGAACCCCTTTTAAACATATCAACATGGTCTCCTGCAGTAAAAAGTAGAGCCATGTAGAAATATTCATCAATTAAAATGTCATTGTGACTGCCTCAATCGCTAGATGATTAGGGATTTCTTTGTGCCTTTGTTTCTCAGGAGAGAGTTGGTGATCCAAAGACTTCACAGTTCACAGTGAGTCCCTTTGTTCCTCCTTATGCAACTCCTATGATGTCTACGGACTCTGATGAAGGCATCCCTAGCAAAGGTGATGGTTTATATTATGATGCATTACCTTTTCATGGTTTTTGATAGGATCATTTAGCACTTTGTTCTTTTGATTTTACTAGGAAAATTTTTATATTTTAGTTGTAGATTTTTGCTTATGAAAATTTCTAATCAGATGTCCTAATTCATATTGTCTGTTTCTTGTTAGATCTAACTTTAGATTCGTTAACCAACGTCAGATGACCTAAATTCTTAACATTGAGTATGTAACAGTGAGGTATGTAAGCCTTGTGACTAGGAAAACCCTTGCTAGGTTTCGGCAAATAGATTATGCCTATGTATTCTCCGGACTCTGATGAAGGCATCCCTAACAAAGGTGAGGGTTTATATTGTTGCACGTTACCTTTGCATGGTTTTGATAGGATAATTTAGCAATATGTTCTTTTGATCTTGTGAGGAAAAATTTTATGTTTTATTTGTTAGATTTTTGCTTATATTTCTTCCTGATAAGATGTCCTGATTTATGATACTTGCTTCTTGTTAGATCTAACTCTAGATTTGTTAACCATCAGATGACCTAAATTCTTAACATTGAGTATGTAACAGTGAGGTATGTAAGCCTTGTGAGTAGGAAAATCGTTGCTAGGTTTCAGCAAATAGATTATGCTTATGTATTCTTCAGACCCTCTAGCTGCATCTTCCCACATATTGACTTCTGGATCAGCCACATTTTTTCGCTTTAAGATACTTTTCACTGGTGTTATCATTGCAGTTTCTGAACATGTGTTCTGGCTCATCAAACAACATTATATGCTGCAATTTCTTGTTTTTAGTCTTGGTATATGTTGAACTGGCACTGGGAGTTTAAAGTATGCAGAGAACTGTATTCTCGGTATACAACTTTAAAAGTTCATGCAAAAACCTACACCAAATTCGATTGAGTTATTGGTGGAAAAAGATTACTTTGTGCCTTTCCACGGTCTGTAGAAACAGAAGGTAGAGGAAAATATAACTTTTCCTTTTCCCTTTCTTGAAACTTTACTATGTGTATGTGAAATGTGGTCATTTGTTAACTTTCTGTTGTCTACAGACCAACTTAGTTGATAATCCATTTTTTTTTTCCCTTTCTGAATGTCCTGTTATTATCTCTAATTTGTAGATATGTTTTACCAAAATACTTGCATGAATTTGACATGTTTGCATTGACGTAAAGTTTGTAAAAAAAATGTTACTATTCATGGACCTTAAAGGGAAGCAACTGTGGGGTTTGGCATCAGAGAATTAGATGATGCCTTATCTTTGTTGGAATCCTACTTTCTGGAGTACTTCTAACACAGGTAAAACTTAAACATAGATTGGTGATCCTTGTTAGAATTTGTAAAAACTTTTGGACTTTTCGACATGCTATTTATTTTCCTTCGCTGTTATGTGAATAATATGATAAGTTATTGGAGTATGCACTGCTTCCATTTCACTAGCATGCTAAGAAGGTGCAGTTTCTGCTGTAGCCATTAGTGGAGTAGCAAGGGAGCTGCTTGAGCAAAATGGAAAGGTCATGAAGCAAATCTCTGCAAATCTTTCAATCATGCAGGTGAGTAGTCTTTTCCTTTTTTTTTTTTTCATTTTCAACTTATCTTGGAAATAGGTGGTCCCTTAAAATTCAAAACTCCTTAGCAATTACAAGATTGATATTTTGTTTAATCTCTCCTGTCTAGAAGATGGGGACACATAAGTCACTTAATTTGTTGACATTTGAATAATAATTTTAATAGGTCCTAATGCGAATCTAGATGCACTAATAATTTCTCTTTCTTATGTCACTTGTTCTCCTTGCGGAGGCAATTGGTTATGAAATATTGAATTTACATCAGTTTAGCTGACTGAGCTAAGAAATTGTTTTATGCATGTGTTTCATTGCCGACGTTAAGAGTATCTTCGTTTATGTATTGTGAAATATTGGGAATAAGAAGTAATCATGAATCAGCTGACCAAGCTAAGAAATTCTTTCATGCATTTATTTCACCATCCAAGTTGAACTTTTTTCTATAGAGTGGAACTCCTAATCAAGTTTATCTTCGTACAATAACGTCTATTGACAATAAGAAGTTAGTTTTTATTCACAATATTACATAAGAGTTATTCTGCTTTGCTGAGGAATTAGTTATGCTAATAATCCATCTCATTTTCCAAGTCATAAGAAATAATGTGATTGATCCTGCATTTGGTTAAGAATGTACATCAGCTTTAATTGATTTATGTGGTTTGAAGTACATTGCAATCACAACTACAGTTAGCTCTTAATCTTGTGGAGTTTCTTTTTCTTTGCCCTTCTTTATGCAGTCATTTCATTTATAGACAGTGGACTAGAAAACTCGGGGATCCAACATTTTCTTTCTGCTCTACATAAGATGTATTGTTCAATATCTCTTTGCGTAGGCTTGTTCCTTGAGCTTTTCTTTTGATGGCATTATTTTTACTTTGTTTTTCCTATGATCAATGCCATGTTATTGTTCTTAAATTTAAGCCTTTGAAACATCAAATTGCATAATGATGCAATAATAGAAATCAAGTTGCAGTACCTATATGCGTGTACTTGTTATTCATGAGGAGAAGTGTTATTTGATTGTTTTGTATCTCTACTTGGTGATTGTCACATCTGTTTGCTTGTTATTTTTCTTTTCAGTTGCACGAGAATCTTGTTCTACTTGCCGAAACTCGTGACAATATCCTCAAACTTATGAATGAGTATGTTGCAAATTATGATTTATTTTTTTTCACAAAGTAATATTTAATCTCTCTTATTAATGCATTATACATCTTTTGAGTCTTCTCTATTTCTTTTCTTTGTATATGCTTTAGTACAGATCCAATTGCTAATTTGCTGTACCTTAGTGGTGTTACCTGCTTGCTCAAGTATGACTAATTCCTAGATACTAATCCACTCTTCTCTTTGAAACTTTTAAATCTTTATACGTTTGTGTCTGCAGCATACACTTGAATAGGGATGTGCCATAATATCGTCATCAGACATCAGTCCTGAATAAAATTGATTCCTTTTGATCTTGCTGCTACTTTATTGCTAAAGGATGGTTAAGTTGATTGCTGCATGTTAGCTTCTTAATAGTGCTCTTTAGAAAATTCAGGCCTATGATGTGTGTGTGGCCTAGCAGGGAATTATTATGACCCACAAGTGGGGCTTGATAGGAAATTTCTGGAGGACAAGGACATCTTCGTATCATCCTTATGTTTTACGATTATGTGCGGCGAGTGCAACTGAAGTCATAATTTTTTCCCTATAAAAATAGAATTTAATTGGGTAAAATGATCGAATTAAGCCTTTAAGGTTCATTAACAAATTCAATATAGTCTGCTATGTTTTCGAGTGTTGAATTCAGATCCCAGCATTTGACACAATGTGGTACACCATGGAAAGTTAATGATTTCATTAACAGTGTATCCAAATAAGGGTCAAGTTGTTTGAAAATGTAGTATTGTGTCATTTAAATTAGCTAGGATGTTAAAGGTCATTTTGTATTTAAGAGTTAACATCAAGGATTTATTTGATCCTTTTTGAAATTTATATATTATTTTGCATATAGTTTATGTGTTCTTGATTATGTTCCTCATCTGTGACTAATTTCTGGTGCTTCTGTAGAAATTTAGTTTTTTTGGTAGAATGGGGACATTCTTGATTCAAAATTTTAAACTCCTATTTTATTTGGTTAAAGTATATAGTGATGCTCAAGTTCAAAGAAGAATGTTCAAAGCTAATGCAATGAAAAGTCAATGCCTTTTGACAGTTGACTTACAGCTGCGAAATCCTTGGTTACTTTTTATGATTGCCTAAGGTGCTTACATTCCCAGAAAGAAAAGTGAGAAGAAGCGGCCTGTAAGCTAAGTGGGTTACTTGCAAGAGTCCGCTGGGCCTAATTGTTGAACTTGTTAAGCTTGAGTGCTCTGGCTCTTAATACTTGAGTGCAAGCTGAGGTCAGAGAGAATGATGCTCGCCATTGTTTGTATTACATTACTGTGCTGGGACCTGAAGGTTGCTTATGTGCAAATCTTGTTCTTATTGGTCTTATGTTATGTGCTGTTTCCATTCTTTGTTTATTCACCACCTGAACATTTGAGCTTCGAGGATGAAATTGTGGCGAGATAGTAGAATAGAGGCCACAATGATCAACACTTGTACATTTAGCGTTTCATGGATTCCTTGTATTCTATCATAATCATCTGTTGAGATTAATGGGATTTCCTGGTAATGTTGCTTTATATTTCCAGGCAAGTAGACTCTGTTTGACTGTGCTGTCCATGTGCAGGCTCAATGACTCGCCAGAACTAATGAAGCAGATGCCGCTGCTCCCAGTTGTGATAAATGAAGAGCTGGCTAACACCATCCTTCCACCGTCAAATCTTAGGTACAAATGACGAATCCTGCGAATTTAGTCGGCTCTAGAGATACAATCCACCCTTCATGAGTTGCTAATGTCAAGGTTTAACTGTATGAAGCAGTCCAAGTAGCCTTCAGTTTAGAATGCTGTAAAATAGGTATGGTTTTGTACAGTCTAAAGAGGCTTGGTTTATCTGTAGATAATTAGGAAATAAAAAGCTGAAGTTAATGTCAATGGTTTTCCCTTCCATGAGTTCATTTGCCCTGAATTCTTTGATGAACTTGTACATGTATATGCAAAGAAGTCTTTCCATAAGGTGACGCCTAGGCTTGCACAGTTCCCACCCTACATGTCTTTGGTTGAATCTTAGCATATTTGTTTTATTTGATTGATACATTGATCAATCAACTTGTTTCAATGGCGAATTAAAAAAGAAAAATCAAACATTCGGTAAAAAGAAAGTATCTCCAAGCAATTTGCACGAAAAGCACATGGAAAAGCGTATAATGTCAAGTTAACCCACTTGTATTCGTATCTACATTTAATAATCTATAAAACAAGAAACTTTTTGAATTACTTTCAAGTCCTTCACAAAGAGTTAATAGTAATTTTGAATTGTAATTACAAAACTACTCTTAGTCTTAGTTAATATTATTGCTTTATATAAATATACTGAAACCCTAAAATAAAAGAAAACGAAGGTCTAATAATAAACACCTGAATTAGTAATTGATGTATACATATTAACTGTGATATCTTTTACAACAAAAATAACACTATCTAATATGAATCATCGACATCATCATACCTTGAAGTTCTGCACTAAAGCGAGATTGGAGAAAGTGAAGTTCTGCACTAAAACGAGGTTGGAGAAAGTTTGATAATACGTAGCCTTACTTTTATATAATAAAGAGGCTATTTTTAATATATCTATATGCAGATGTGACAAGATAATAATAACGCAGGTTAAAAAAATAAATACGTAAAAATTAGAGAAAAAGAACACCATCTAAAATCTCATTCAACAATACGTATTCTTAATCTTGACTAATCGATTATGTTAGCATTGTCGTCATGTTTGATGTTTTCAACTTGTTTGACGTTTGCCAATACTCCTGTGTTTGACGCTACTCTTTTGCTTTCCATCTACCTGATAAGGCAAAGCCGCCTCATTTTGCAAATAATTTAATTAATTGACCCTTTCACTTGTAGTTCTAAATTTACCCTTTATATTCCATTAATTTACCTCATCAACTATTTCAAAGATCTTATTTAGTGTGTTAGGAAATATATAAAATTAATTAAGTTGATTTCACGTAAGAGCTTAGTTATTACGATGAAACAGTCACTTAATTTCTAGCTTTTTTTTAATCCAATGACTAAGTTGCCGCGACATCGTTTTTACTGATCAAGAAAACAAACGCTATTAAGATTAATTTATAGGATTAGTGGGTTAGCATCAGAAAGAGATTTTGCGTTTATCACTGTTCTAGCCAAATTAGAGGCCAAGGTTATTATCTTTTGGCGATGATTGAAAATGGAGTATTGTATACTATACAGTATTACTATTCTAAGCACATGAAAAACGAAACAAGAAAGGAACATGAACAATATATATGGGGGATTCAATCTCCCAGCTGCTTCCTGATGGTGCAATGGTGTACGAAATGTGTTGGAGTTACCTTGAAGGAATTGCGACTTAAAAAAATGCCATTATCATGATATGTATAGATGATTACGACTATATTTACACTTGGAGTTTGTCCTTATTATTTGAAGTTAAAAGAGTATACATGAACTTATACTTGAGGTTGTGGACAGAGTTGATTCCCTTTGATAATATGTCCATTCTGTTAATCAACTTGTCAAGGCATGCAAGTGAATCTTTAATTTGGTGATGAAGAGTTTTCACATAGGAATAAATCCATGGTTACTTTGCAACTTTTTGACAGAGAAAAAGAAGAAATGGAAAGTCAGAAAAGCTTTACTTTTAGCTTTCCTTTATATACGAAGCGCATTTTGCGATGCTTTTTTAGGTTATTAGGAGATAGACAATTAGTGAAGCCGACGTACGTATATGCTTTTGCAAGCAGTGGCTGGATTCACACCTTAGATAAAGGAAAGAATACAGGTAAACTATAAGCCAAAAAGACATACGTAATACTATGCATAGTCATGACCAAGTGGTCGTTAAAATTGACCAGGAGTATCGTTTGGTTTTGTCTTTTGACTTTACAGACCACCACCAAGGCCTACCTGGGAGCAGTGTTGTTCTGGCGGAATTACATCCATTTCATCTCAAAGATACACGTAATAATTATTATTAAAGTCGTGGGATTTTAGGATTAGTTGAACAGGCCAAGTGAATTCAACAAACAAAACGTATATGGAAGTGTTTGACACGGATTTGTTGGTCCTGATGAGGGAAGGAGCGGCGAGTCTGCTTTGCTTTCAGATATTGTATTGTATTGGACCAAGGATTTGAGTTGCTTTGTTTTGTCTTTTAACTTATAAATAGACTTGCTTTATAAGAAATGTGGAGGTGCTTCAGTTGAAGTTCTTGACTTTGGTTTTCCCTTTAAGCGGCTTCGAGCAAGACTCACCAACCTGTTGGATAGGAAGAGTCTCCGCGTCTAGATGTTTTTACCTTATCAGTCATAGACGTTTTTTATTCTTGTAATAAGCAGCCACTGGGTGCCTAGAAATGCAGTGGCTGCTCTCTCTTTAAAAAAATTGATTGTCAAACTGGATTTCTGTTCATAATGACTGTAGCAAACTGAGATTTTGAGGGTTTTGGAGTTGGGAATTCTGAAAGATACAGAGATTGAAGATATTGGAGTTGCAGAAAGTGAGCCGTCGGCTCTTGAGGGAAAGTCTGAATTTCGAAACAGTTCATCAGTTTCCAAGTTCCGGTGAGTTGATTGATTATAAGTACGTGTGTGTGTGTGAAGTCACGTGTGTGTGTGAAGTCTTCCATGCTTGTCTGTCCTCTGTTGGATTTCTGCAGATCATCTCCTTGACTAGATGATCAGCAACATTTTCTCTGCTAAACTAAGCAGTCATCATACATCTGGACACCTCATTTCTGCTCCATTTCGTAGCCAATAAGTTGATAATTTTTTGTGAGGTTCTAAGATGAACAAATCGCTGTTTCTTGCCACAAATATTCTCTTTCTCGCTTCAAATATGGTAGGCTGATCATGAAGAAACATTGTTTTGTTGCCAAGAAGTTATAGACATGTACAACGGGCAGCTTTTAGAAAAGTTAGTAAATCTGAACACAATTTTCTTCATCCACACTTGGCTACAAAATTCCCTTTTCCTTTACTTTTCCTCGATATCTTTTCATCTGCAGCTTCCTTTAGCTGTTTCCAACATTATTCCATGCAAGTGGAGGACTCTCTCTCTCTTATTGGTTAAGTATATATTTGTTTGTTGTTTGATGGGTTAGTTTGTATCTCCATTTTATGAGGAAACAATATTAGCATTGGGTTTAGTTAGAGGGAAAAATGGGGTAGGTTTGGTCAAGTATGTATTGCATGAAACAATAATTTCCTTTCAATCTCATCACTTGTCTTCTTCCACTTGTAGCGATGGGCGCAACGCAATTGGTTGTGGCTGTGCCCATTGTTTTCCTGGAGCTCATCTTACGCTCAACTCTACTTTCCGGACAACCAATCTCCTCAGCTTCTATACCAGGTAAGTTTACACGTTAAAAGAAAAGAAAAGAAAGAAATATATGATTAGTCTTCTCCTTTGTACATCAGGCTCGTAGAGAGTCCGTATGTATGACGCACACCATGACAGAGAAAACATAAATTCAATGTAACGAAACATAAAGGAAACTTCAATCCTAGCTAATATTGACGTTGAAGTCGCGTAAAAAGAACCATATACTTAATTAGTCTATGGCCACGAGCTTTCAATAAATGACATCCACAAGTTCAGAAAAGTTAAAACTCGGAGAAACTGTTCACTGACTCAGTCTGAACGAGCCGAGATTGATTTTGCACAAACTTGTTTATGTATCGCTTTCGGTTTAATAGGAGTAAACAAAGTGAAACTCACTCATAAAAGCATGGCTTTTAGGGATGGTCTAATTGATAGGATGAGACTCTCCAACTAATCTTGTAATATGGTTTGGGAGCTCTTAGATCAGAGTGTTGAGTGGGAATCTCTAGGAATTCACTAGTAAATTTCTGAATCGAAATAGGGATTCGAATGACAAAAGTAATCTTTTTGTAAAATGTAAAAGAAAAGTTGTGTATAATTGATAACTTCTACTTGACTTGCACAAAGCGAGAGCCTAAATCACTAAATTGCTCTTTTATATACTAAAAGATAGTGATTATAGTTTTTTATTATATAAAAACATACTATTATCATGTTAACAAAGTAAATAAAAATTCCTTTAAAGATGGATGAAGATACTTAAGATCTTTTCTTTCATTGAGCCGCAAATTTAGTGTTTTGTACTCGCAAATGATTAATAGTTATTAAGTCAACAGGCATATCTTGTTATTTCACTTGTTTCTTATACGTTTCTTGTTTACTTTTTTGTTGTTTAGCTACATTCCTACATTGGGTAGCCAAAATTATAATTTATGTGCTGACTTTGTGACTGAATGTTTAGGAACAAATCTTCTCCAGCTAGACAATGCCTCACAAGGCAGTAGCCAGTCGGATGATACCGTGAGAGTGGATCCTCTTGACAATTTTAATAAGTACAGAGGAGGCTATGACATTACCAACAAGCACTACTGGAGTGTAAGTCGCTTCGTACCTCTCTAAACTAACTTAATGTTAAGTTGCAACCACTTCATAATAACACTTACAAACCATGGAAGTCTGGATACTATAGTATATTGTGTACAGACTCTGCAGATTAAGCATAAAGTTAGTATTACAGTTTCATGGTAACACATATGGTTTGACAAATGCAAAGATAATTGAGAAATGAGTTTGAGAGTAATAGATTGTCAAATGCAATCTCAGGCTGTATATTTCTGGCAATGACATTTTTCACTTTGGCAGTCGACTGTTTTTACAGGGATTTCTGGATATTCAATTGGGATTCTGTGGCTTCTGGTTGGCCTGCTATATGGAAGCTTTCTGCTGGCAACTCTTTGTTGCTGCAGAAACAGAAGAAATGGAAAGCTAAAGAACAAGTATCCCTGCTTGAAACAGTGTTACCTCTGGCCAATTATATTGTCTATTTCGTTGACTATCCTGGCAGTGTAAGTCTGAGCAGGCCAATTTCAGATTCTAGAGCTATTTACTATAAAGAAAGATGTTTTGACAAATGAAAACTATATGCAGAACTGCATCTGGTTTGGTTCTTGGAGGGAACGAAAGATTCCATTCGCGAGCAAAAACTGTTCTGGACATCATCATTGGCACTGCAAATGGTGCGTCAGACACCATATACAATACTACTGGAGCAATGAAAGGAATAAGAGATAATCTAGGTTCCACCAACGAGAGCATCATTGAGAATTTTGGTGCATCAGGAAAAAGCATTAGTGACGCGTCTTTTTTCCTTATGTCCACATCTGAGAAGTTGGATGCTGAAGCTGCTAACATCCGTAGGCAAGCTAGAAAGAACAGTCGCTTGATTGACAAAGGTCTCAAGATAGTGTAAGTTTCACCACATAAACATCTTTTAGTCCTATGCATTTTGCTACCTAAGCTTCTCATAGATGTGTGTTTGATGCCTGCAGGTACATAGTAATCACGTTGACAATTTCCTTGAACCTGACTGCTGTGGTTGCTGTGTCAAGTATGTTTCCATTTTTGCCCAAATTATTGCTATTGTGTGCTTAACAGAATTGGTTCCTGTTTAGTTTCCTCCTGTAATTGTTACAGTTATCACAATTTGTCACAATTTGGTATTTACGAATGAAACTGAAGTATTTCTTACTGACTAAAACTTCCATGAATCCAGAAAAAGCTTCTTACAGAATTAAACCATATGGTTAAAATTGATAATGAAACTAAAATTTTTCTTGCTGAATGGAGCTTCTACGAAGCCAGAAAATGTTTATCCAAATAGTCCACAATCAGTCAGTTTTTCAACTGTCATATTGGATAGAATTCTCATCTGAATTCCTGATTTCATATTACTGCAGTCATCCAATTCCTGAAGTCAAGAAGTAGAGCCCTTCATTTGTAAGTAATTGAGCTATTAAATTGTATCCTAGTTCAGTTTTCCATTGCATTTTCAACATTCATAATCCTTTCTTCGGCCCGTTGCAGATTAATCACGCTTTGTTGGTTCCTAACTGCTCTCTGCTGGCTCTTCTTTGGGGTATATTTCTTCTTGCATAAGTAAGTCTTAAGTCCTTTCATTCCTCTGATTGATTTATACAAATTCACTAATGTAACCAACAAGATCTATAAGATAGCGAGCCAGTATACCAAAATTCTGAGTAGTAATTGGAAAAATATCCACATTTCTGCAGTTTCTCCAGGGATACATGTACAGCTCTTGAAAACTTCCAAGAAAATCCCAACAACAGCAGCTTGAGTTCTATTCTTCCATGTGATGAACTCATCTCTGCAAAACCAGTACTGTCTGATGTCGGTTCAGGGGTTTACAACCTTGTTAATCAGGTATTTATATCTTTGCACATGAACAGATTTCTCCCTTTAAGTTGACTGACTGGTTGCAACATTCGAATTGCCCAAGTCAGAAGTTTGCTTATTATTTAAGTCCAATCTGTAATGGCTAATACCTGCTAGAATTATAGAACTTTCCTCAAGATGCATGAGATAAATGATCTTTGATGTTGAAAACGCAATCCTTGACATAGAGGTACTTGTGCCTAATGTTTTCTCCCTGCTCCTGCAGATAAATGCAAACTTGTCAGCGCTTCAACGATCGTCAAGCAAGTTCTTTGCCATCTGCAACCCATTCACAGCACCTCCAACGAATGAATACAGGCCAGATGATTGCCCTGAGAACACAATTCGAGTAAGAGACATCCCAGAGGTACGCCATTAATGATAAGGCCTTCAGGATGTAATGGCATACGTGCTTAGTAACCAGAAACTCAAAATTTTCTCTTGTGCCTTCCTTTCAACAGGTATTGAAGGTGCTTACTTGTTCAGATTCGAACAATGGAACGTGTGAAGATGGACAATTCATTCCTGCTAGTACCTCAAAAACATTGACAGCCTACGCAGTTTCACTACAGGATCTATTAGATGCCTTTCCTGGAATGCAAAATCTGTTAGAGTGTAAATCAGTAAAAGACGCCTTTTCGGAGATCCTATTGAAGCACTGCAAACCTTTGAAGCGAAAGGTTCACATGGTATGGGCATCACTGGTGTGTCTGGCAATGATCATGGTGTTGCTGGTCCTAGTTTGGATAGTGGAAGCTCAACATGAGCAAGAACACCATTCCAAGGATGGGTCTGTTAAGCCCCATTCCACCAAAGCGGATGGGTTGGAACATGGAGCAGCATAAGTAACCATGATAGGCCCAGGATCAGGCTAGAACTGGCAACAATTCAAAGATGCATAGTACATGGGCACTGGAAGGCAGATGTGCAAGCAACTCCAGAAGTGCTCATAGTACCAAGAAGTCAAGTTCCAACATCATTTCAGATAATAATAATAGTTCCAAACTTCGCTGAGTGTACAGCAAGTTATACAAAATATGTAGAATTCAGAAATATTATATCGCAGGGGAGGGAGAGGTGAAGCCAGATTGGCTTGGTGACATTTATGGCAGCAGAAGTCATGAAAAATTTTCCAGTTCTTTGATTCAATGTGCAGGCAAAAGCTGGGGATCAACCTCATCACATAGATCACCGGGCATTTGTTAAAGCAGTATAAATATATAGATATAAATATATATATTTATTTATTTCAATCTTTGGCTTCTGTTGCATTTCCTTTCACAGATTGAAGTGTGTAATTATAATTTTCTTCTGCAGAGAAAAAGGATCCGCCTGATACATTTTCAGCCAAAATATACCAAAATAAATTATATTAGAACTTATATTATCTATGTAACTTGCAATACTAGAAACAATCTTTTTATTTTTTTACTGCGTAAAAATTTAATCTTTTTTGTTAATACGATTAATATTGCTTCACTAATGAACTTGAAAAGATTTTAGCTCCGTTTGAGTTCAAAAGCAACTTTAGAGAGTAAATGAATTTTGGTCTTATTGATCTCATTTGTATAGAAGGTTTGAATATATATACAAAATGTGAGAGAAAAAATTTCTATACAATGTCAGAAACGGAGGAATTAAACATGTGAATTATTATAACAAAACTTGCTGAAGTGGTAGAGTTAGTTAGAGAACCAGCTGGATGTATTCTAACAACCTAGAACTCAGCAGCTCACAGCAGCAGCATATTGTAACACCCTCCTCAAGCTTGAGCACGGGAAAAATTGACCATGCCAAGCTTGGACAAAAGAAGTTGATGCTGAGAAGAAGGAAACACTTTTGTAAGTACATCAGCTAATTGAGATTTGGTGGGAAGATAAGATAATTGCAACAATCCTTCCATGACCTTTTCTCTGCTGAAATGACAATCCAGCTCTATATGTTTGGTTCTTTGATGAAAGATCGAATTTTTTGCAATGGGTAAAGCTGACATGTTGTCACAATGAAGTGTCAGTGGTTTGAGAGAATGAAATCTCATTTCTTCCAATAGCCTAACAAGCCATGTCACCTCTGCAGCAGCCTGAGACATGGCCCTATATTCAGCTTCAGAAGAAGATTTAGATACAGTCCCTTGTTTCTTAGACTTCCAGCTAATAGGAGACTGACCTAATAAAATGATGTAACCAGTGACAGATCTTCTGCTAGTAGGACAAGCTGCCCAATCAGAATCTGAGAAAGCCTGGAGAGAGATCTGATCTGAGGCTTTGAGCAGAATTCCTTGACTGATGTACCCTTGACATATCTCAGGACATGAAACAGAGCATCAAGATGAGTATCCAAAGGTGTTTGCATGAATTGACTAAAGGTATGAAATTGAACAGTCCAAGGATAGTTTAAGATGTAAAGGTAATGGTGCGGAGACTACTTTAAGGTCATTTATGTCACTTTCAACAAGGAGTTCATGAGTAAACTTCTTTTGAGTCAAAACATATCCAATATCCATCTTACCGACTTCAGTGTCCAAAAAATAATTCAAATGCCCTAGGTCCTTGATGCCAAAGGAAGCATGCAAGTGATTTTTGAAGATAGCAATAGCATTAAGATCAGAACCAGTCACCAATATGTCATCAACATAAACTGCAACAATGGTGGTATGCTGCCCTTGAATTTTAAGGAACAAAGAGTAATCATTCTTTGATTGAGTAAAGCCTAGACTTTTGAGAGTCTGACTTAGTTTTGACTATTGTCTCGAAGCTTGTTTTAAACCATAGAGAGACTTTCTAAGCCTACACACCTTGTTCTTTGCATTAGGAAGACCTGGAGGCATTTTCATGTACACCTCCTCTTGTAAATCCCCATGAATGAAAGGATTATTAACATCAAGTTGGAATAATGTCCATTTTCTGTTGCTGCTAAGGCAATAGTGGATCTTACGGTAGCCATTTTAACCACAGTAGAAAATGTTTATTGATAATCAATCCCCCTCTTTTTGGTTGCAACCAATGATAACAAGTCTGGCTTTATGCCTTTCTAGTGAGCCATCTGCTTTGAACTTGACCTTATAAACCCATTTGCATCCAATGGTTTCTTGCCAATAGGAAGAGACACTTCATCCCAAGTATTATTAGCCTGTAAAGCATCTAGTTCTTTTCTCATAGCCCTAACCCAATTAGGATCTTGTGAAGCTTCATGATATGATTTAGGTT
>JANZLD010000001.1:32260197-32271990 GCA_026413575.1 Erythroxylum carthagenense
AGATTTAAATTGCAAGGAATCAATGTATTTCATTTGACCAAAGGACAATGTCCAAGTCTACAATGCCATATATTTTCACTAGGAGAAACTGAATAACAGAAAGAAGAAGAACAAAGACGTCTAGACATAGGAGTCTTAAGATTGCCACCACTTTTAATTTGGCAAGATTCGCTGTTTACAAAAGCAAGTCCACCAGTCTCCTTACCAAGAAGCACTTCCTTCTTCATTGAAGGGTCCTGAACGAGGCAGGAGGTGGGGGTAAAAACAAGATTAGATGACAACTGTTTGGTCAATTTGTTGGCAGATAGAAGATTGAAATGAAAATCTCGAACATGTAGTAATTGATTAAGTTTAATAGAAGATGTCAGCAAAACAGAACCAACTTGCATGATTCTACCTTGTTTTCCATTGGCATAGTAATATAGCAATTACCAAGGACAGGTTCGGCGTTTTGAAGCGATGAAAAATATGGCATAATGTGATCACTAGCTCCACTATCAATAATCCAATCAGAATTAGCAGTAGAAGAAAAGAAACAAACACTTTTACCTGCCAAAAATTCATTAGGATTATGATGCCTCACTCTTTGCTGAAGTATTCTGCATCTCCAGGTTGTGTTTGCTCAAAAGAGTCATCAACTGATTGTATTGCTCCTGGGTAATCGTAGGAGGAGAATGAATATTCTGGTTTTTAGAGGGAATGTCAACTGCTGGAGACATTGCTGAAGTTTGCACCGTAGCTACAACCCTTTTGCAAATTTGTGCCTTGGTGGATATCCATGTAATTTGTAACACATCTCAGCAGTGTGTCCAGGAATTTTGCAATGACTGCAAACATAATTATGCTTCTTCCCATTGGCATTTCCTTTCTGCTGCTGTTGACCTCCTCTAAAATTGTTCCGATTTTGCCTGTATTGGGAGACCATTGTAGATCCACCATTATAAATCATCTCTGAAGTTTTATAAGAAGAAATCAAAGCAGCAGAATCAGATGCAATGTGAGAGATATTTTCCAAATCTCTTTGTTGTTTCTCTTGAAGCAAAATATTGTAAGCTTGACTGACAATAGGCAGAGGTTGCCACATCAAAAGATTGCCTCTCACCACATCAAAAGATTGCATCAAAAGATTGCCACCTTCATTTAAACCCATCAGAAATTGCATGAGTTGCTGTTGTTGCATTAATTGAGCTATGGCTTGACCAGCTCCACAAGAACAAGTTGGTATAGTAATCAATGGACCGTATTCATCCCAGACCTTTTTGATCTTTGTAAAGAAAGATGCAATTGAAAGATTACCTTGGCTCATTAAAGACAAATCTCTTTGTAACTGAAAAATCTTTGCACCATTAGATTTTCCATATCTTTGCTCAAGCTCATCCCAAATATCTTTAGCAATATAACAGTAAATTATACTCTCGGCAATGTCAGTGTACAGCATGTAACAACCAAGATATGATCATATAATTACAGCGTTCCCATTGAGAGACAGAGGATCGGTTGAAGGTAACCTGCTGCAAGTTCCAAGAACAAATCCTAGTTTGTTCTTGGCAGAAAGTGCAACGATCATTGCTCTTTTCCAATGACCATAGTTGTGTCCCATCAAAAGCTTGTTAACCAAAACCGCATTAGGATTATCTGTAAAACGTAGTATAAGCTTTATTACGTATCCCGGATCTATATGAAAGGATTAAAAACGAAAGTAATGCGGAATACTTGAATTTCGATTCCATCTCTGATTCCAATGCCGATTCCAAACTCGAAACATCTCCGAATCTCCCAGAACTTTCAATAGAAAATGCTCACTGAAATGCGGGCTAGTTTTTTTTATAGTTTTTTCAATACGTAAGCCCCCCTAATAGGTCAGGGATTCCTTATGCTTACAATTAAAATGAGCAACTGTAGGAGACCTTAACTTTTATATAGTTTCTATATCGGACTTCCTCATCACAAGACCGATATGGATCTGGTCCACACTAATTGAGACCTATTTTCTACTCGGACTTCGACCCATTAGTCTAGATCATTTATTGGATCATTTTATTATCTTTATCTGGATCAAATTGTGCAACTTAACCAATAATTTGTTTAAAAATTAAAAATATAATTAATGTTGTCCACCTCTACGGAGAAAGAGACAAAATTGTCCCTAAGGACAAAAATGTCTAACATTATCAGCATGAGGAAGAAAAAGCTCATGATTAGGATCAAGAAGAACTAATCCAGAAGAAATTGATCCAGAAGAATCAAAAGAATAAGCAACAGTAGTTCAAGCCATTTCAGAAGAAAGAAATTAATCCTGACAATGTAAGAGGAATTTCGTCGAACACCTTGCTGGTAAAGAAAAGAAAAAAAATTCAATCAAACGAACTATTCTCTGATACCATGATATCGTTTGAGTTTTAAAGCTTACAGAGTAAATGAATTTTGGTCTGATTGATTCAAATTTGATCTCATTCGTACATAAGGTTTCAATATATATACAAAATGATAAAGAAAAATCTTCTATACAATGTCAGAAACGGAGGAAGTAAGCATGTAAATATGTTATAACAAACTTGCCGATGTGGTAGAGAACCAACTGGATGTATTCCAACAACCTACAGCTCAGCGCTCACAGCGGCAGCATATTGTGACACTGACACCGTGCATGGTTTTATAAATCATTATTAGGACACAAGTTTGCGCATGAATTATTAATGATTACGTAAGCTTCACCTAGTTCATAAGCAATTTAAGTTTGTCAAGTAAAGTTGAAGAAGTACAAATATGAGTTCTTTTGGTTGTAATTAACTCGTTTCGCATCTCCAAACATAGATAGATTAGGTGAAAGAATGGAGAGCGCGAAAGAGTGCATAGAAGAGCTACTTAAATTCACGCTCCAGTCTCATGTCAATGAAACTTTAGGATTCGATCTATGCCTCTCCAAGGAATTCTGTTCCAACCTTCTTCAAGACGACCCAGATGATTCATTTTCGCTCCCGCTCACTCCCGATAGTAGTAGTAACTGCGGTAAGCTCCTAAAGGCTTCTCCTTTAGTTTCCAAGTTTCAAGTGATTAGTCAAAGGAACCACAGGTTTAGTCAAGTGCAATCATTTTAATTGCGGATTTGTTGCTTTTCATGATTGCTGCAGACCCTTTTGGTGGTGTTCCACGGTACCCTTTATTCAAACGTCTGGCTTTGGCTATTTACCATTCTGTAGTTTCTGGGGCTTTGTGTAGGACATACGATAAGGCAGAATTTAGTAGTGAAGACGGTTGCTTGAAGCAGAAAGAGGAAGAATGGGAGAAGTCAATTCTTGAAAAGGGTACTCAAATAATGGATGTGAGTTACTTTAGTGAAGCTGATGGTGCTAATTGGCTCTTGGTGATGTTTCTTGAACCCCCAGTTTTGAAACTGTTGCTTCTTAGCAGATTTTGAAGAGTGTGTCCCACGAACTGCATGTTCAAGAGCCCTTCTTTTCTTTGTTGAAAGGTGCGGCTGCTTGTATTCCATAGGTCTTTTTGACTTCCCGTCAAGTCTGTAACATGCTAAGTTGATAATTTATTATCATCTGGTTATCTGTTGTCTAGAAGGTCAATGAATTGCGCTTCATTGCTCTGTGGTTGTACAGATGGCGTGAAAACAATTGAAGGAAGATGTGCTGGTGGTATTCATGATAGGTATGACTTGTGTGGACTTTGGTTTATTTCAGGTGGTTTCGTTTTGCCCTTGTTCGGTTTGATCTTTGTTCTTGCTTAAGGAGATAAATTACATGGCATTGGAACATGAATAGATGTGACTTGTGAAGTGAGTTAACTAACAGCATGTGTATGTATAGGAAAATTGTGCCTTTAGATTGGTTTAACCTATTCTAGGCCTCATCCACCGGTTTTGGTTTTCGTTGTGTGTTACTAGTAGTTCAAACTTGTACTACTGGTGTCAATGCCAGATGAATTTCTTGCTGTAATTTTCAGATATGTTTATATGACTAAGATCAGTTTCTAATTTTTTTTTTTTCTCTGAGAGGATTGGAAGAACCATAATTGAGTATCATTCTTTCATAACTCTCAAATTTATTTTCTTCAGGTTTATATTCATATTTTAAATGTCAATTATTGTGCTATGTCCATTTACTAACTAATTACTTTCCTTGATTGTAGACTGAAGCCAGGATTTGTTATTCTCCTGAACAAAAGTGTGGTGCTTGAGGTTGAGGTAAACCATGTCTGGGCAATTGATTGTTCAGGTGCTTTTTCTATGTAGCTTGGCCTTTGAAATGTCTTTGATTTGTAGGCTATTCACCATTATGTTTCATTTTCGAAGATGCTGGAAGCAGAGGGTCTTGGAAAAGTCCTTCCTCAGGTTGAAACCATTGAAGAAGGTGAAAGAGCATACCAACTACTTTGTTAATTTCACAATTTGACATCAGCTTGCATCGTATGTTGTGGATTGCTAATGCTTATTTCACAATCTTCTTAGCTAGCTTGCCCTCATCAAAGAGCAAACTCATTACATTTGGAATTTAATATCAGAATTTCTCTTTAAGATGTAAAGCATGTAAACCATAAGAGGAAGACCAATATGAGTCGGAAGAGATATGAGAAAATGAAATGATTCTTTCTCAAGCTCATTTTGACTATTACTTTCATCATACACTAGGAAAATTTAACATGATTCATCCATTTCGTTGGAAGGTGTTCAATGATTCTCTTTTTTGGCTACTTGCAAGCTTTGCAATACAGACAACTTTTATTGACTAGATAATCAGTGGCAATTACATTACTGATTTTATAAGATTTGACGACATATAATTCTGAGTTTATGGCAAGACCAGGTGTGAAAATATACAGGAGTTTTTACACAGAAGAAAGAGAAAGATCAAATGGAGTCCTTGCAATCCTTGTCTTGAAGCTGGCTGCTCAGCCATATCTGGTTTTGGCCAGTCTGCTTTCTGTGAGTACCTACTTACTATAAAATTGCATGCAGAAGTTGCCTGGCCTTCATAGAAAGTAACTCTTTGATTCTTCTGTATTCCATTTCATCTACTGGGAAGTATTTACTCAATGTTTCGCTTTATGGAAACGGCTTTTTCATGGCCTTTTTGACCTTATGAATCTATAAATCTGTTTAACTTTATTTTGTTTTGAATGTTTTGTATTCAATAAAAGCCGCTGGTTTTGGCTTGAGAGCTGTATGCGCATGAAAATTTAATATAAAAACTGTTTGTAGTAAATATAATGTGCTTTTGTCTTTTTGATATTAGGAACTGAGTTATAGTGGCCTTCAAAGTCTACTAGGTCTTGGACACACTGCAGGATCAGTTTCTGGTGCCCTTCCTCCACCGAGGTCAACCCTTCTCTCATCCTTTGTCTTGCCATATAATCCTAATGTAAGAATACACTTGAAATGCTTATCTTAACGCATCGAATTTGCTCCCTTTATATTTGATTGGAGAAAATTCAATCCCACAAAATTGGTTGAGGTTAGTGGTTAGTGCAGCAGTTTGCCTTAAAGCCAAATAGTTGAATAGGTAAATCTTATAGTCTTGATTTTAAGCCCAATGGTGTGGGTGGAAAATAAATTGTACAACAAACAAATTCAACTTAGAACCCATCAAGGCTTGCTTTATTCGTTTGCTACCCTCTATTTTGGTCACCATATAATTTTCAGTTCCTTGATATGTTTCAACAAGCTAACAATTGTCTGTTATGAATTTTTTAATTCACATTAGATCAAAGGCAGTGCCTTGACTTATGGAGCAAGGGCTTTGGTTAAGCATGCTGAAAGAAGCAGCAATAAATATTGGGGTACTCTCAGTGGGAATGGTAAGTGTCCTAGTCTTTTTTCCATGCTTTTGCTTACTGCTCTTCTCAGATTTAGAATTTCAAGGAAACTGTTCTGCAGATTACCAGAAAGGTTCTTATTTATATGTACTTGCAAAAGATTTCTGCATCACATCAAGTTGCAGCATGTGAATTTGAATTCATGTACATACTAGCATAAAAACAGGTCTTTTTTTTAGATCAACATGCTATATGCAATTTTACATGAGACTTGATGAGCAATCAGCTGTTAACAATTAATGTACAGATGACTGGATTGTTGCCAAAAAGCAACTGCTTCGCTGGCTAAGGCTCTCAGGCAACGAGAGAAAAGTCCACTTGCACATCTTGAAGCATTAAATGGCACTCTTTTCTGTGTAGCTTGCCTTTGTTGCATACTTAAGCACATTGGTTTGGTTTTGAGGCACTAGAAGTGAGCACATCTGGAAGTTTATGTGCATTAAAACCAAATGATTGAGTTTAAGTCCTTCATTTTATTTATTGATTTATGGTTCAAAGTTTTCTGATGTTCTGTTCCTAATTTATGTAGAAACTTTTAGTATAAGCTATTTTTTTAAAATTTTAAAATGTTAATACTGAAATCATGAAATAACCAAGTCCAGTAGATATTGCGCTCTTTTAGAAGGGCATTTGCCTCAACTCATGATTTCCTAATGTTATCTTGAATTAGAAATCAGTCTTGCATATAGCCACTAGTTTTGTTCTTTTCAAATGGAAACAAGGATTACTATAAATCAAGGAGTTTCTTTTAATGAAATAAACCCACTATACAGACTTCAGTTTCTTAAACTATGAACAATTCAGTACTTCTGGAAATTTCTGGCTTTTCCTTATGGTGAATATGGAAACGAGAGCATTGCTTAAGGAGGATATATTTTGACCTATGAAGATAGGACATCCGTCTTCATCCATTGTTGAACACTATACTCGAGTTTTTTTTTTAAAATATTTATTTCACTTTGCTAGATCGTGCAAAAAACAAGCTTGCTATGGACATCATCAATTGTTTCTTAAACTCTTGTCGCTGGTCAAATGTGCACATTGTCCCTCAGCATGGTGTTGTCTTTGAGATAAGGATGTTTAATGGCTTTGGAGCACGATGGTCTAAAGATGGGACTAAGGTGTTTAGCTGCCATAAACATATACTTTATTTTATTTGTTCTGTTAAATGTTGTTACGAGTTGAAAACATGTTTTGATATTGCTTTAATTTGCTTGTGCTACATTTTCAGCCAGACTAAGTTTACATTATGAAACTTGTCTTGGAAGTGACACAAACTTGAACTGGCTAGATATGCTTATTTGATAAGCACTAGTTTATGATGCATGATCTCCATTAAAGTTGGATCGTTACCAGATGTTATAAATGTGTAGTTTTCTCCTTTATATACTACTTCATGTAACTGTAATGATAAAGTAGTCATGGAAGTGCTTTTCTTATGTTCTGTATTCATTCTGGAAGGTGACCATGAACCAAATGGAGTTTAATGAATTATGTGATTGCTCATCATAGCATTTAACCCTGATTCATTTTATGTCATTTCAGTTCATAGGATTTCTTGAGCCATATATGGAAGATGGTCACAAGAAGGGATGGAGGCACTAGTATGATGTAGGAGGCAGTCATACTAACTTTAGTTATCATATTGGCAACTGTGAGACCCTCTTTAAAACAAGCCTGAAGCTGTTCAATAAAAAGTCTGTAAGACTATTATAGGAAAAATTGTTTGTTGGCCGTGCTTCTTCATATCTAGTTTATAACGTGTCCGTTTTCATGAAGAAACATGCTTCTTTATATGTAGTTTGCAGGCTTTTGTTCCAAGTCCCAAAATTTCTAAATTATGACATACAAAAAATGATGGACGAGATATCCCATTGAAACACATATCGGGTGTTTGATGAAAAGCGGCAGTAAAACGGATATTAACTGTTCGACGTAAAGTTCCATTGAACTAACTTGGTGCAACCTAGGGTTGCTTGTCAGCGTTTTGACAAACCTCAATCAGTCCCTGTGACAGTAAGCATCGGAAGCAACCAAACCCAATTTTCCATTTTCTCTCTGCTATGCAGAGAAACTACCTAGTTCTTGTCGAAGTTCTACATCATTTTAAAAATGAACAGAACCAAGGTGAACTTACATAGTACCTATTAAAAAACCATTTTGAAAACTGAAACAGAGAGAAAAACCAATGACTGAGTCATCCAAATATTCCTTAGTTTGCTTTGGTTCGATTATTTTGTTTGAGGGCAAAATGGATGAAGAATAAGCAAATTTTACTGAAGGTTTGGGTCGATAAGCAGATCCATGTGATAGACTAATTCATAAATCTAATAACGTGACTAGAACATGAGACAAATTAATCCTCCAAGCTTCTGTGGATTATGTATCAAACATCAGTCATTTACTAGAATTAGGAAATTGAACTAACCATATTACATAAGTTATATTCGGCAGCATAAACTGAGTAGGAGCTGCTCAGTGCCCTCTCCCTATATATCAGTTAAATCCTGAGTAGGACTTGCATTAATTCTGCTTTCCAGTCAGTTCTCGGCCTGGACTTTAACCTCTGGGGATTTTAGAGTTTGTACAAAACTAGCCGGTGGCACAACAATTGTGTTGAGCACTACAGTTCCTTTAACTTGCGTTTTTTTTCACTTCTTGACTTTAATATCTCCGCGACCTCCAACACGCTCCTGTATAAGATGTCATTTTCTTGCTGGATTTTGATTCCCCAGCATAGTGTAGACCTTTTCTGAGAACTTTTTTTTAAACAGATGAATATCATATTCAAGGAGGCGAGCCTTAGAGCAACTCTTTCTGACAAAAAAGTCACAAGTTTAATTAACAAAAACAGTCTCTTTGTAAAAATGTAAAGAAAAAGTTGTGTATGTTGATGACTCTTTTCCTGACTCTTGCAAAGGCAGGAGATTTGTGCACTGAGGTGCATTGTATTGTTGTCGTCAAGGAGGAATGGATGTTTATCCAAGCTTTGGGCTCGGCAGTCCAGCATATACTGGGATCTTTTTTCTATGCGTAGCTTGTACGTTGGTGTGTTATTTCCTTAAAGCCAGTACTCCCAAGAAATGGTGAACGCCTTGTTGTCGTGCTATTTTCTTGGAACCTCGATGGCTAGCACACGACAGTTGTCTTCTCTACAAGAATTGATCACAATAGAATGTTACTGGCCGCCACTACCTCCAGTATCCTTCTTGTTCCTGCCATAGCACAATTCTGGTAGGCTTATCTTCCAGAGTCGAAGATTCCCTGCAGATTATTTACTGTTCAATGGAAATGTTGCTTCCTTTTAGACCTTTAGAGTTTTGCTACTTGAGTTCACCAATATGACCGCAGATAATGAATTGGTTTACATTTGAAGAATTTTTCTTCCATTTATTGTACGATAAGGTTTATATTATATGACCCTTATCAGTTTCGGGAAAATGAAATGAAGTCATAAACTGTAATTTACCTTGAATCTTGTATTTGAAACCATTATGAACTTATATGCATGTTTGATTGTGAATAAGGAAAAGGGTTGCGAGCACAAGTGTTCCTTCATGTGGCTGTTTCCCAGTTCATATTTTTGTAGGCATGAGAGCTTCGGCGATGGCAACTTTAGGAAACAAGATTGCACCAGAGAATATAAAGGAAGAAACCATCCAAGCGCTAGCTTCTTACTACTTGGAAGTTGTGCAGAGGTTGTACGTAACGTAAGGATAAGGGTTTAAGTGATCTATCATTTTCAGGAGCAACTTTCGCAAGACATACCATGTGATGTAGCATTACAGTTCAGTCCGCCCGACATCATATCTTACTCGTTAGAATCCACGTTACCGTCCAATTTAAGGAAAGATGAGTCTTAAAAACTTTGCATTGAGGTTGGAGATAATACAAATAGAAGAATTGAAGATGGAGCATAAAACTAAACTCCAGTGAACAATCTACTCTTGTCTTGTAGAGATTTATCATGTCTCTCCTAAGACCGACCAACTTTACCTTTCTCGCTCTGTTCTTGAAAAGAAACTCTCTCAACGATGCTCTCGATGATTTTATGTAAGCTGATGGATGGATTCCACTGATTGAGTTCAAGTACTAGCCTTCAGGTTGGCTCAACATTGATGGCTTATTCTCCTGTCTTTTTCTCTAGACACGAGAATCACAATTTATTAAATGCTGAAATGAAATCATCAACTTTTCATTTATTTCAAATATCGACTAATAATCAACAGAGTGTTTACATATGAAATATTATATTCTTCTGTATTAATTACTATCTCATTGGTCATCTTATATTTATTTATTTATTTATTTTTCTTCTTTACATTTCTCTCTCTCTCTCTTTTTAATATGAATCATTTAGAAATAATCTTTCTATTAATTAAGAATAATGTTGCATAATATTGGACTTTTTCAAATTCGTGTATCAACAATTTGGGGTGGTTGTTGTTATATATTAATTATATAAAGTTAAACAACTAATAGTTTACAAAAAACAATTAATTGTGTGTAAAAAAAGATAACATAAAGATTATTTTGTAAATTAACACTTCTTTAATTTTAAGATATTGTCTAAAAATATCATGATGTTAATAAGATATGTTATTATAACATATCAACAGGCATTTTTAACAAAAAAAGTAAATGACCCATTATTTTTCAAACAAATGAAACATTTCTAAACTGCACAAAAATCATTCAGTCAATGGATTTCTATATATTTATCTTACCCTAGCTAGTGTAAAGCGCAAAACTGATGAGGTCGTAGGAGCAGCTCACTTTTGTCCCGATCTCCAAACATGTCTGGTTATTGAATTATTGTCAGAAAATTACGAGACCAACTTTGAACTTTTCTCTTTGTTTGTGGGATGGTCCTTTCACACCAAGCTCTGAATTCCACGGGATCTACTAGTGTAATACTTCAAAACTATTACATAGTTATCAATGAAAAAAAAAAAATTAAAGAAAGAATGAATTAAAGTGGCACAAGAATAAAATAAGAAAAGTCCTAACTAATAAATTTAGACATGTTTACTTCAACTTTTATTTTTCATTCTGATAGTTTTCGTTTTATATATATTTTTAAATAAAAACAAAATTGTGTTTGATGGTTAATGTCAATATAGTTTTAGTGTTGACATATTAGATAAAATGTAAATATAAATTATTTTTAATAAACTATAATAAAATTATTTTGTTTTATTAAAATAAATAATTTTTAAATTCAATTTTATTTATAAAATGGTATTTATTTTAAATATAAAATCAGAATTTCATTTGGAATGCATATATTTTGAAGATATTTTAAGTTTATTCATAATTATTAAATTAACTAATCATAATTTAATTTAATCACAAAAATCAAATTATTCATAATTATTATCAATAATTAATATATTAAATAATATATATTTAATTGATAGTAATTAGGTTATAAAAAAAGAAACGGAAACTACTTTTTTGTGATTTTTATAAATTTGAAAACTGAAAGATAAAAAACAGAAATAAAAAATTTAGGTAAAAAGATTTTTCTTTACAAAATTTGAAAAGAAAAACTGAGAATTTTAGAAAAAGAAAATAAACTACTCTTAGCAAAGTTTTGAATTTCATTCCGTACTACCTATTACCAGGTGATACATATCGTACTGACAAAAAAAAAGTATTTAGTAGAGGTACTTATACAGTGGGTGTAAATATTAGCCAGTACTTACGATATTTATACTATCAGCTATATATCGGTCGATATTGAAAATTTTGAAAAATATGAGAATTTATTAGCAAATTTTTTTAAAAATTGCCCCACTTTTATTGTAAATTTTTAATTTTTAATTTTAAAATAAAATAAATATTTTCATTGCTAATAATAATTATACATTAAATAAAACTTACAATTAAATTAAATTATTTAAATTTATTTTAATCTTTTATATAATATTTATTAATATAGTATTAATAAAAATATTTTATTTTAAA
>JANZLD010000001.1:32288362-32304443 GCA_026413575.1 Erythroxylum carthagenense
TCTCTTCAAGTAAGGTGTGTTCTTCTTATTGTTACTTCAAGGATTGCATCACTTATCAAGGTAATCACTTGTGGCGTATTCAATTCATCAATTTTCTTTGGGTTTGGGTCTCAATTTCGTATAATTGGGGTTTGAACTAGCATGTTCTTATAATAGAAAGATTGGAGTTTTGATTCAATAGGATTAGGGGATTTCAAGAACCTTGTTTTCTTGGGGTTTCCGTATCATTATTAATTGGTCTTTATATACTTCGACATCTGCTTTAATTATTAAAATTTTTTAATACAATAACATATTCACCAAATTCTAATATTAACAACTTAATAAATTAATAATATCTTTATAAATAAAATAATTTGAATTATATTTAATAATTTATATCAAAATTAATTATGCCCAAATTTGTTTCAAGTTAAATAATAAATTTTTGTTGGATCAGATAATTATAGACGTTATTTTTATACATTATAAAGTCGTCTTCATGCATATGCATGATAGTGACTTTAGAGATAAAGGACTACGATGCCGCGATCGTGCGTATCGTCTCACAATAATCACTATTATTATAGTATATTGGAATAATAAGATGAAAAAATTGTCAGTCATATAAAATATATAATAATTAGAAATTTTTATTAACACGGTGACATATTGGCCAAATATTAATATTAACAACTTAATAAAGTTATAATATTTCTATAAATTAAATAATTTGATTTGTGACTAATTATTATATCAAAATTAATTATATTCAAGTTTATTTAATGTTAAATACTAAAATTTGATTTGATTAAATAATTATAGAGATTATTTTTATACATTATATGCACAATGGCGACTCCGGATATTAAGAACTAGGATGTCACAACCATGCATATGCACCATCGCGACTCTGAAGATAAAGATCTAGGATGTCGCCATTGTGCATATGCACCATCGCGAACTATGAGCTCTTTATTTTATGACTTTTACAATAACCACTATTATTTGAGTTTGTTGGAATATCAGGATGAAATTTTTTTAGTAATGTAAAATCTTTAATAATTAAAAATTATTATCAATATAGTAACATATTCAACAAATATTAATATTGACCAATATTTTTATTAATAAAATATTTTGAATTCTTTTTAGTAATTATATCAAAATTAATTATTTTCAATTATATTTAAAAAGTACTGATTAGTATAAAGTTTTATTATTATGACGACATTATTATGTACATATTATATATAATTAATGGATTATATTATAATGACCATATAATTAAAATCACATTGCTCTACGTCTCCACAAAAAATCTTAGCCGTGTGAAATCATCTGAGAGAGAATGAGCAAAAAATGTGGGACAGATCTGATTTAGTGTGCATGAGCATGAACTTCTCTCACCTTCGTGACTTTTGCACAGGCGTCATAACTTCCTACACGTCGGTGACTCTCTCACACACTTGACTTTTCTCCCTGATGCACATTAGTGTTAATTATTGGATGATTCTTAATTGTCATATCAAGACACTGTGCTCTTTAATAGTTAACGTGACTTAATTTTAGATTGTGTACCTGAGAGCATTTACAAACTAAACATTGTTGTTTCTTTTCACCAGAACTTTCTTCCTACTCTCTTTTCTTAATTTTTCCGTTTCTATCTCTATTTTGCCTTATTTTCACTTCATTTTCCATTGGTAATAATATAAAATACTTAATTATATAACGTAATTTTATTTTATTTGTAGATGTGACGTAACTTGTCGAACCCATAAACTAAACCCTGTTAGATCCTTTTCAATAAAAATATCATCTAATTATATAATGTTATTTTATTTTATTTGTAGGTGTGACTTAACTTGTCGCACGCATAAACTAAACCCTGTTAGACCCTTTTCAATTAAAATATCATTTAATTAAAAAAAAATTTAAATACATTCAGACATCAGTTTACTTTCGTTGATGTATGTTAGGAATTTTGCTTAAATTAATTCTACTCCTTTCCCGCCCAGTGACAAAATCTTATACATATCGATAAATCTTTTGTTTGACTTATTTATGTTTCAGTATTTTTTGAGATACACAGTAATATTTTGATTTTATAGGTCGGCTATTTAAAATGACAACTTATTTGGTTGTTGCTGATGAAATCTGTAGATTATTAATGTTACTTTAATAAACATTAAATATATTTTACATTTTTACAAAGAAGTCTTCCTTTTATTTAAAGTCTAGTCCGAAAGAGTTACATTCCATTCTTATTTCATTTCCAATTCTATTGCCATTTCCATCCTCTTGTTCTACTCCTTCAAAATGAGTTATGCAGAAAATATATCTCAAGTTCAGAAAATTAAATTTGTTATTCAGTGTCTTATAGAGAAAACTTCCTTATTACAAAGCCAGGTAACTGCTTCTTTTTCTTTGCTATTTTGTATTTTTAAGCAAGAAAAACCAAATCAATATAAATATTAGTTAAATATTAATTTTGCATGACATTATTTTTTGCTTGATCACAGAAAAAATTTTGTACCAAGAATTGTGTTGCAAGGTTCTTAAGAGCTAATAACAGCAACGTTTATTTAGCTGCAAATAAATTAAAAGCTTACCTTTCTTGGAGAGAGAGCATATTTATAGGTATTTTTATATTTTGAACTTTTATTTTTATACATGTTGTTTTCATCCTTCTTTTCTAGATTCTTGTAGAAAAGGATAAAAGGAGGTAGTAACTCGCTCATCGTATTATTAACTTGTAATGTTCCTTATATACATGTAAGTGTAGCCCTAATGAGATATGTATGGAAACTAACTAACAGCCTACAATCACGTAAGTAATACACTACAATTACAAAAGTAATATACACTAGTAATTAATGAGAATAATGTCCTGCAATATCGCTGTAGCTGTTAGGTGCCAATACTGCCAATACTCCCCCTCAAGTTGGAGCGTGCAAGTCGTAAATGCCCAACTTGGCAAGCAACTCATGAAAACGATTGCGACCAAGAGCCTCGGTAAAAATGTCAGCGAGTTGAAAACGGGAGGAGATGGAACAAGGAAGAACATGTTGAGATTGAATATGATGACGAATGAAATGACAGTTAATCTCAATGTGTTTAGTACGCTCGTGAAAAACAAGATTGGAGGCAATATGCAAAGCAGCTTGATTATCACAATAGAGAGAAACCGGAAGAGTACAAGAAACTTGAAGATCTTGCAGAAGACTTATGAGTCAAATGATTTCACTGGTGGTAGTAGCCATGGAATGGTATTCAGCTTCAGCAGATGATCGGGATATGACAGACTGTTTCTTGGCACGCCAGTAGATGGGAGAAGAACCAAGAAACACTATGTAACCAGTTGTGGAACGAATAGTAGTGGGGCAACCAGCCCAATCAGCGTCAAAATAAGTTTGAAGAGACAATGTACCAGACGAGGGAAATAACAAACCTTGACCTAGGGAGCCCTTTAGATACCGAAGTACTCTATGTGCAGCATCCAAATGCGGCTGACGGGGCTGGTGCATGAACTGGCTCAAAACATGAATGGCATAGCAAATGTCGGGACGAGTAATCGTCAAGTAAAGAAGACGACCAACTAGGCGACGATACTGTGATGGATCAGAACAAGGAATACCTTCATCAATGGACAACTTGTGATTCGACTCCATGGGAAAAGGAGACGGTTTGCTGCCTAATAAACCTGCTTTAGTTAAAAGATCAAGAATGTATTTGCGTTGATTAAGAACAATGCCAGTAGAAGAACGAGCTACTTCAATCCCTAAGAAGTATTTAAGTTTTCCAAGATCTTTGATGCGAAATTGATCATCCAAATACTTCTTAAGGTAAGAAATACGGGAGACATCATTACCAGTGACAATTACATCATCAACATATATTAGCACAGCAATAAAGGCGTCTCCGCAAGTGAAAGTAAAAAGAGAGTAGTCAGCAAGGGACTGGATGTAACCAATATGAAGGAGAGCATTAGTGAATTTGTGGTACCAATTTCTAGAAGCCTGATGTAACCCATATAAGGACTTTTGAAGCCTGCAAACTCGCGTCTCCCCCTTACGTGCAAATCCCTGAGGAATTTTCATGTAGACTTCTTCCTCTAAGTCACCATGAAGAAAAGCATTATTCACATCTAGCTGATAAAGTTCCCAATGCCGAATAGAAGCGATGGCCAAAAGACAACGAACGGTAACTAATTTTGCCACAGGAGTGAATGTTTCATGGAAATCAACACCCTTAATCTGTGTGTAACCTTTGGCAACCAAGCGTGCCTTATAACACTCCACACTAACATCAGGATTATATTTCACCTTATACACCCATTTAGAATCAATGGCACGCTTGTTAGGTGGCAATGGCTAACGTCAAAGGGAGTTTTATCACCAAGTACTGATAATGGCATACGATTAATTAAGTAAGCAGTTGTCAACACACATTCCCCCCAAAATTTTATAGGAAGATTAACCTGAAATTTCAGTGCTCGAGCAACCTCTAATAGGTGACGATGCTTACATTCCACAACTTCATTTTGTTGAGGAGTGTAAACGCAACTTGTTTGTTGCTCAATCCTATAATCACTATAATAATGTAGTAGTTCACCATCTTTAAACTCTGTGCCATTATCTGATCTTATCACTGTAACTTGCAAATTAAATTGTGTCTAAACCCAATTGAGGAAAAGTAATAGGTACTTCTTCGTTTCAGATTTATACTTCATCAAGTAGACCCAATTTGTTCGACTATAATCGTCAACAATGGTGAGAAAATAATGGGATCTAGAAAGTGACGGAGTATTATATCTGCCCCAAATGTCATAGTGGATCAACTTAAAAGCACGAGAAGTTTTATTACTGCTAATAGGAAATGGTAACCGAGTCTGTCTTGCTCGACAACAAGCATCACCAAAAAAATCATGTCCACTACTACAAGATAAATTCGGAACAAATGAGAACCGGGCTACTGGAAGATGTCCCAACCTTCTGTGCCACAAGCTAGCATCTTTAGTTTGAGCAACTGCTGCCAGTGTAACCCTCTCACTCATTGGCTCCAGATGATAAAGTCCATCACGCACTCTACCCACTCCAATCAGCTTCCTCGAGGGTAAATCCTGTATGATGCATAAATCGGACCCAAATATTAGGAGACAGTTCAAGTCTTTAGTTAACCAACTGATGGAAACAAAATTTTGAAATTCCAAGAACTTGTTCCAAAACCAGACGTTTGCTCAACTCAACTTTCCCAAGAGCTTCCACTTTCACTGATTCCCCATTTGGAATTTGAACAGGTGGTATTAGTGGATCATATATAACGTCTTTTAATGATTTTAGATTACAAGTGATGTGATCAGCAGCGCCACTATCCAATATCCAAGAACCATTAGCATACCTGAGGAGTTTTGGGTCAAGTGAGCATTACCGGATGTGGAAGAATTACCCAAGTATTGCTGAGGATTCAGAGCAGCCAATATTTGTTGCTACTGCATCACTGTAAGTGCAAGTAGTTGTGCCTGTATTGCTGTTTGTAACATATTTGTATCAGCATTACGTATGGCGTTGAAAGCTGCTGGTGCTGGAGTTTGAAGTTGCTGACATTCATGGCGATCTGCACCACGATTTTTGCCACTCTTTCTTTGTGCACCACGTTTCCATGTAGAGGGATAACCGATTAATTGATAGCAGTTTTCTCTTGTGTGATAAGGTTTATGACACTGAGAGCAGCTAGGTACTCCATCAGAATCTGGTTCTAATGATTTGACTGCTAGTTTTCCACCAAGTGCGGGCACTGCTCTTCTTAAATTAATTCATCCTACTGCCAATACTGCCCTTTCTACTTGAGGAACACGACTAGCTGCCACCAACGCTTGTTTTTCAACTTGGGCAGCAATGGCATATGCTTTCCCAAGATTAGGCAATGGATCAAGCGCAAGAATTTGGGAGCGAACGATAGAGAAAGTATCATCCAAACCCATCAAAAAATCAAAGACTTTCTCCTCTTCCCTCATATATGCCATCTTCTTTGTTGCTCCATACGTGCAGGTTGGAATGGGATGTGAAGCTTGCAATTTGTTCCAAAGGCTCTTCAATTTCCCATAATAGGCAAAAATAAGTGCCTTCTCTTGTTGGAGAAGCACGATGGCACGACGTAATTCATATATTCGTGGTGCTATGCCTTGTGTGAACTGCTCCTACAAATTTACCCATGCCTCACGAGCTGTTTCTACATGAGCTGTGCCATCTTGATAATCCTTGCCAAGTGCGTTTGAGAGCCATGCTAACACTAAAGCATTACATTGAATCCAAGCTTGCAAATTAGGGGAATCATCATCTGGTCTCACAATGGATCCATCAAGAAAACCAACATTATTCTTTGCATGTAAAGCATTGAGGAAAGTTTGCCGCCATGTATAATAATTTTCTCCATTCTCATGAAGAGTTTGGGTAACAAAAACTAAACCAGGATGATCCGAAGGATGGAGATAAAAGGGTGATTTGGTATAAATGGCTACAGTAACTAGTATTAAACTTTCAGCCATTGGAGTGGTTTGATTTGTGGTGGTGGTCTCAGGTCTAGAATTGTTGCTTTGATACCATGTAGAAAAGGATAAAAGGAGGCAGTAACTCACTCATCGTATTATTAACTAGTAATGTTCCTTATATACATGTAAGTGTAGCCTTAATGAGATATGTATGGAAACTAACTAACAGCCTACAATCACGTAAGTAATACACTACAATTACAAAAGTAATATACACTAGTAATTAATGAGAATAATGTCCTCCAATATCGCTGTAACTGTTAGGTGCCAATATTGCCAATAATTCTTTTTTTTGAAATACAGACAAATTAACAGTTGATGAATTTACGGATGAAATCGGACAAAGACTTGCTTATCTAGGAGGTCATGATGAGAGCTGTAGACTTGTTTTAGTAATTTCCAAATTCTATCAATTATGTCTTTTTTCCATACTTTTTATCTATTGAATTTCTAAATTTGTTACTAATCATCATTTTTTCCTTTGTTTTTCTTGGTTAAAGATATTTCACCTTAAACAAAATTATAGGAAGTTTTATTCACTTAAAATGTAAGTCAACATATTTAATTTTTCTTTTTATTTCCTGTTTTTATCGCCCTTATTTGATAATTTCCCATCGTCATATTTTCATTTGATTTTTATAGGTTTACACGTTTAATTGCTTTTACTTTGGAAGTAGTCGTATCAACATTGCGTAAAAACTATGAAGACTTTGTTGTTCTCTTTGATGCAAGTATGTTTAGTCGTTAACAATAAAATGATAATAATTATTATAAATCAAATTCCCCTTTTAGCATCTTGATAATATTTTTTATATTTATAGGTTTTTACAAGTCCGCTTTGCCTTTCATGAATACATTTTTATTTGTTTTTAAAATTATTGCCAATTATTATCCATCCGGACTTCACAAGATATTCCTTGTTGATCCCTCCTCTTTGATCTGTTATTTATGGAAGGTGATATTCATACCTATTCTTCTTGTTTACATTCTTATTGTTTTTCAAAACAGTGGCATTATGCTAATATAGAATTCAAAATTTAATTTTTATTGCAATGTATTAAACCATTTCTCCAATTTTCGACCGTCACACATATCGTATAATCATTGGACTTTGAAGAAACATTGGAATTCCCCAAAGATCTTTCCACAAGATTAACTGTTAAAGATGGATCATATTCTTCTAGGTTTTCGTTGTCAGTGTCCCAATATTCTAACCCGAACAAACCATGATATCTTATTCTAACCGGACCGGCTTCTACGTCATACATTAATTTCTTAAATGCTGGATCTATTTCCTTTGAATTGCCTCATGCAACAGCTACGAATAAAGCTTTATTCCCATTTATTCCAATTTCACGGCGAGTTATCGAACCGGTTAAATTTGTTCAACCACAAACCCCACAGCCTTCTTTTTTTGGGTCGCCAGTTATGTATTTGTTTTCACTAATACATTTGGGGAATGTAACCGGGCCTTTTTACCATTCTTAAAATTTTATAGGATCCCCTATAATGAGACTATTTATAGGTCAATTATGCAACCTGCAATCGGTGGTGTCCTATCTATTGTACCCCCTTATCTAAGGGAAATAACTTTTTTTGTATCAAATCAATTTTAAGACGATGACAATGTGCACCTTATTTTCATTATATATCATTGCCACCTTTTCTTTTTAATATAATGAAATGTGTATTTAATTAAATCTTTTTCTGTTTTATAACAATACGGATTTTTCCCGATTTTAAATTACTAAAATGACAATTATTAAGTTCAATGTCATGAAAAAATTGGTTTTTATAAAATATTAGTGCCGACAATTAATCAACGTTTTATTATTGTTCACTATTTTGCGCTACATTTGTATAATAACATTATTATATATATTAATTATAATTTATTTATTATATTACCTTAACTCTTAATTATAATTCATTAACAATTATTTGAATGAATGAATTATTGTTAATAATTACTAAATATATTCATTATATTAAAAAATGCTTTGTTATATTAAAATTAATTTGTTAACAGTGGTTTAGGTATATTTTAACAATAAAATAAGAACAAATATATTTACAATATGTTCTTGTTTAAACAGTCAATCACTTAATTCTTTTTCAATTAATTAATTAATTATATATAAATTACAGTTGATAAAAAAGACAAAATTAACTTACTCATGTAACTCTAAGCTTAATTTAATAATCACGTTTTATTTTATTTAAATTTATTAATCACTTATTCATATTTAAATTCATCAATATGTTAATCATATTTAACTTGTTAATTTAATTTAATATTAATTATTTTTTGACAAAATTGTTATCGTTTAAGTGATTATCTATATATAATAATTAATCATAATTGCCTGTATATTTTTTGCTATTTAATCAATTAATTTTTATATTTACACTTAATATTAATTATTATTACCTTATATTATTTTCACCCTGAACAATTCCGGATTCTTTCTTATATCATTATTTCTGATGTAGAAAAAACTGTTATCTTGTTTTTTTATTGATATTAATATTTCGATCTTAATCAATCAATCATCGTATAGCTATTTTATTATAAACTTAACTTCTCTGACCTACAACTCTAAGCTTAATTTAATAATTACGTTTTATTTTATTTAAATCTGTTGATTACTTACTCATATTTAAATTAATCAATATGTTCATCATATTTAATTTGTTTATTTAATTTTATATAAATTATGAATTATTTTTAGACTCAATTGTTATCGTTTCAGTGATTATTAGTATATAATAATTAATCATAATTGCCTGTATATTTTTAGCTATTTAATGAATTAATTTTTATATTTACACTTAATATTAATTATTATTACTTATATTATTTTGACCCTGAATAATTTTGGATTCTTTCTTATATCATTATTTCAGATCCTCAAAAAATACTATTATCTTGTTTTTTTAGTCAATTTTAATATTTCAATCTTAATCAATTAATCATCGTATAGCCGTTTGTGATTGAAAAAAGTTACATTGGAATTATTTTTTTTCCAGAAACAATCCATTAACGTCTTTATCTTTTTACTCTTTAAATTTACTTCTCTAACCTAACATTGAGATCATATTTGACCTAACGAATCAAACAATTTCTTCGTGCAAACTTAACTTCTCTGACCTACTTTCTTCTTTCACTTTTCTTCTTCTTCAACCTAAATACATCAGATTCCCTAATCCGAAAAAAAAAGAACAAAAGTAAGATTTTCTATTTCAGCAAATAAAAGAAGAGGCTGTTGATATTAGTAAGTTATTCTTTTGTTTGTTACTTTTTTCCATCTTTAAAATATTTATAATTTTTACAAAATGATATCTGTACCTTTTATATTTTACATTTTAGCCAATTTTATTTGTTGTCATCTAATTTCCTGTTTACACTAACCTGTGATTTTCATCTTGATACGGTTAGATAACAAATATTGGATTATTGTGATTATATTGTGTTATAGGACTATATTATGTTTGATATGCAACATTTTTAGGATAATAATATCTTCTTTTTTCATTTATTATTATCGAGTTTTGTAGAAGATGAATTAAGGATACATTCGTACAAATGTTTCGTTTATTAATTTTATTTATTTCATTAAAAAACTTTATTTTATTACTATATAACTAATTTATGTATATATAAATCATTAATAAATAACTCATTAAATTTTATCACATTTATATTTTTGTATTATTTTAACTAAATATTTTAAAAGTAACTTATATTATTGCAATAATGCCGATCGTTAATATGATTGATTATTAATTGTTATTGTTAAGATATATTATATATATCTTTATTTAGTTTTGGCATTTTAATTGGACATATAGGGCATGTTGATATTGGAATTATTATATGGCTGGAAAAACGAATAAATTGGATGGATTCGTATTTGGGATGTTGCTGTTGCAGAAAATATTAAGTTGTTGAAGTGGTGGTGTTGTCGTGGAACTCCTTTTAATTTTATGGATTATGCATATCTCCTAATTAACTTTTATCTCCTAATTAACTTAGAAGTCTATCAAAGGTACGGTGACAAAATCAAGCGGGAGTGTGTGTGCAATTAAGAGATGGTGCCTTCTACGGTGTTGTGTGTGTAGAGCAAATTGATTGGTGAATTAACATAGTGGGTGTATTGGTTTTAATGTGGGGTCATGTGTACAAAGATAATGATTTTCCAGCTGTGCAAGTTCTATTGGTGGAACCAAGTTTCAGGTTTATAGAAAATTGATTTAAGAGTGTTCTCTGGTTGTGTACTGTTCACAGTTTTTGGGGGCTACGTAGATGTGATTTTTAGAAGCCAAGTATTGTGTTATTTGATGATTGATTTGAGTGGCTTTGGTGTGTGCGTGAATCGTTGATTTATTGGAGGTTTCATATGTCTCTGAAATAAATTTTGCTGGGCTACGCAATAGTTCTTTTGGTGCTGAATTTCTGCAGTCTACGATAATTACCTGTGGGTAGTGGACTGTGTAATTTTCTTGGAAACATTGGGCAGTATAAGCAGTAGCGTGGTTTGTGTCACGGAAGAATTAACTATGGCGAAAGCTTTCAGTTGAGTTATTTTGAGAAGACAAATTCATAGGGAAGTCTTCTTTGTCTCAAGTATTTCTGTTATTTAATTTTCAGTTGATCAAATACTTGAGTTATTTTATTTATTATTGTTTTGAGTGAAAGTAGTTAGACAAATCCTCTGTCAAGGTTAGTACGAGGCGATCGTACTATTAGGTTGATTGAGAAAATCCTCTGTTGAGGTTAGTACGAGACGGTCGTACTATTGGGTGTGAAATTCTTTCACGAGAAGTGAGGTTGAGAGATAGTGTCAAGAGTTAAGTGGTGTCAGTTCAGTAAAGCCTTGGGTAAAACTATTGTACCTCGGTGAAAGTTATTAAGCTAGGTGAGGACCCCGCAGATGTAGACAAGGTGTGCCAAACTGTGTTACCAAATTTATGGTGTTTTTATTATTTCGGTTTGCTTGTTTATATTTTGTTGGTTCCAAATAAGTTTGCGGAAAGTTTGCGAAATAATTAACCCCCTTCAGTTTTTTAATTGGTATCAGAGCGAGGTCACCAATTCAGAACTTGGTAGCAAGTTAGTGCAGATCCTAGTTTCGCGAACATGGTTACAAGAGAGTCACTACATATGAAAACTGGAAAAGTGTGAATGATGTGGAAGACGAATTAGATGAAAACGAAGACTTGGTACTACTCACACGAAATTTTGGTAAACGGCTGAAAAGAATAAAGAAGGACAAATCCTACTTTAGACAATTTGGTGGAAATTCATCGAGTAACAATTCAAGGCAACAAGTCAAAACACAAAAGGGTGAACAAAAGGCAAGGAGAATCCAATGTCATAAATGTCAAGGTTTTGGACACATTGAATCCGAATGTGTTAATACTTTGAAGAAGAGAAAAGGAAAGTCTTTCACAAGCACCCGGATTGAGAATGATTCTAAGAGTGAATATAGTAGCGAAGAAGAAATAACAAATAGTGCTGTGTTGGTTGCCTTACATAGCAAAAGTCCAGTTATTTGCTTAACAGTAACTGAGAAGGAAGCAACTGAAGGTCGAAAAGAGGAAAAATCGGTAAATTTCGAAAACAATCCAGCTCAAAATCCTATATCAGATTATGACAGCAATGGAAGTGGCCTAGATGATAAAAAGGGGAATACTTACAAGGTTTACAAAGCTATATATGAAAAATGGGTGAAAACGTATAGAAAGATTGAAAGATTGGAGGAAGAGAATCTTTGCCTGAAAAATACCATACAAGAATTAGAAAAGAAGCGGATGTTGACTTCGGATGAGCTTGGTGAAGCAAGAATGAAATTGGTGAGTACTGAAAAAGGATTGAGGATGTTGAATGGAGGCACTGAAAAACTTGATAAGTTGATAGAAACTAGTAAGGTTAAAGGGAACTTCAAAGGCATAGGCTATAAAAGTGAGTGTTTGAAAGTGAATGAAGAAAAGTTTGAAATGTCCAGATCAGCCTAAAAGGTAGAAGCATAAAAAAAGAGTCGAAGATTTATACCCACATGTCATTTTTGTGGAGTCATAGGACATATAAGGCCAAGATGTTATTAGTTACTACAAATGATGTTTCAAAGGGGTCAAAATTGAAAATCTAGACACTCTTTATTAAATTTTCAGCAGCCTCCCATGGTATCGAAGCAAGCTTGTATTAGAAAGGGTCAAGTACAAATACAAAAACGTAGTGAAGGAAAAACAAGAAAATGCCCAGATTTGCATTTAGTTACTGTAGATGAAGTAATTGCAGAAAGTGACTCACAGCTAGTTACTGCAGATGGAGCAGTTGCAGAAAGCGGTTTACAATTAGTTACTGCTGAGGAAGTAACTACAGAAACTGAAGAACTTTTAGTTACTTTAGATGATGAACCAACTAAAACAATGAAAGTTGATTTGAACTGAGGCTCTTCATCTCGAATCCGAAGAAACCATCCAGCAGAAAATGTTATTGGGGATGTGAGCGAAAGAAGAAAAACAAGAGAAAGAAAAAGGGTTGATTATTAAGAACTTACAGGAAATTTGTGTTATACATCTTCATTCGAGCCAAAGAAAAACATCAGGTTTGAGATTCTTCGAAGGGCACAGGGACAGTGTGCTTTATATTTTTGAAGTTTTTTTTTTGTGTTGTTAAAAACAAAAAAAACAAAGAAAAAAGGAAAAGAAAAGAAAAGAAAAGAAAAGAATTGTTTTTTTGTTCTTTAGTTTTATGTTGCTATTGACGTCTCATCTTGTAGTAGTTTGCTTAGTGACTTTTAGTTAGCTCTACTGAAGACTCTTCAGTTCTCTCATCAGTATGGATCTCTCTCGGGAGGAGACATCAGATTGTTTATGGTGAATATTCCATTCAGGGGGATATTTTTAGGTATATGTGTGACTATTCGTCGTGCTTTTTGGCATCTTTTTGTCCCAAGGGGGAGAAATTTGGATGATTAAATAATTTTGATGTTCTTTGGAACTTAATGTTTGATTAAGGGGGAGCATTGCGAATTTCATCTTTAAATGTCCAATTATGATTATTTATGTGGAGTTTCATGTTTGTGACAAAAATGCCAAAAAGGGGGAGATTGTTAAGATATATTATATATATCTTTATTTAGTTTTGACATTTTAATCGGATATATAGGACATGTTGATATAAGAATTATTATATGGCTAGAAAAACGAATAAATCGGATGGATTCGTATTTGGGATGATGTTATTGCGGAAAATATTAAGTTGTTGAAGTGGTGGTGTTGTCGTGGAACTCATTTTAATTTTATGGATTATGCATATCTCCTAATTAACTTTTATCTCTTAATTAACTTAGAAGTCTATCAAAGGTACAGTGACTAAATCAAGCGGGAGTGTGTGTGCAGTTAAGAGATGGTGCCTTCTACGGTGTTGTGTGTGTGGAGCAAATTGATTGGTGAATTAACATAGTGGGTGTATTGGTTTTAATGTGGGGTCATGTGTACAAAGGTAATGATTTTCCAGCTGTGGAAGTTTTATTGGTGGAACCAAGTTTTAGGTTTATAGAAAATTGATTTAAGAGTGTTCCCTGGTTGTGTATTGTTCACAGTTTTTGGGGGCTATGCAGATGTGATTTTGAGAAGTCAAGTATTGTGTTATTTGATGATTGATTTGAGTGGCTTTGGTGTGTGCATGAATCATTGATTTATTAGAGGTTTCATATGTCTCTGAAATAAATTTTGCTAGGCTGCGTAATAGTTCTTTTGGTGCTAAATTTCTGCAGTCTACGTTAATTACCTGTGGGCAGTGGATTGTGTAATTTTCTTGGAAACTTTGGGCAGTATGAGCAGCAACGTGGTTTGTGCCACGGAAGAATTAACTATGACGAAAGCTTTCAATTGAGTTATTTTGAGAAGACAAATTCATAGGAAAGTCTTCTTTGTCTCAAGTATTTCTGTTATTTAATTTTCAGTTGAAAATGTGAAGTACAAATGGATAAAATATAGACAATAAATATAGACATAAAAATCGTAACCAAAAAGTATTAAATTTAAGCATCATTCAATTATTACTTGTTTAATAAATAAAATAATCTAGTTAGTTTTTATTTTTATAAATATCATTTCATATTTGCAATTAGACTACTAATTTTTTCTGATGTTATTTGTTTGACCGCATTTAACCTTCATCTTTTTAGGTTTTTTTTCTTATTCCCTGGTTCATTCTTGCACTACTCAGGTATATTTAGTTATGTTACAAAATTATATTTTATAATATTCTGTTATACTTGTTCATGACATATTCTTTTTTGTTGATATGATAATTAGTTTCTTGTTTATATTTCCGTATTTCATGACTTATATATACAATTTCACTTTACTAGTACCCTAAGTTACATTATATTGCCATGAATTAATTTTTTTTATATATCTCTTAATCCTTTGTTTATCTTGCGCTAGATTCAACCTATATTATTTTGCAAACTTTTCAAAATTTTTACTAATTCGTTAAATGCTTAAATAATCATGTTTGTTAAATATATAATTTGTTAGATTTTTGTTAAATGTATTGTTAACCTTATTTGTCAAATATATTCTTATTAGATGTTTTCTTTTATTTATTCACAAATACAGATGTTAGTACTTCATTATAAACTCTTTATTAAATCTATGCTTTGCTGCATGTATTGTCTTACATTTTTTTTATTATACCCGACATTCATAAATGTAATGTATACTTTTTTATACATGTCTCCTTTAATATTATTTATAATATATATTAAATTATATTTAATATATATATATATTTATGTATATATTTCGCCAATATTATTACCACAAATATTTTGATCTTTTTGACAAACGTTATCAATCGATACATCAAAAGCATCAATATTATCTACATCATTCAGGCATTCAGATATGGATAGAAATGCTAGAAGGCATCAAAAATATGTTCAAATGGCGAATGATAAAAACAAGAATTGTTATGATGATGTAGAGAAACTCGAGCTACAGAAAAGAGAAGCACTACTTTACCTACGCTTCACCAAAGAATTACTAATCAACATAGCGATTCTTTCGTTAACAGTGAACCTTCCAGCAGTCAACTTCTCATTCGTCAATCCTCTAATTAACAAATACATTATCAATATGTTGATTTACGTGTAGGTCATATTAATCAAGGTATGTTTTTTTACCTATATTTTAACTATTTTTAATATGACTACTCCACAAAGTGATCATGTTCTTTTTATATGTTTCAAGGGATAAATCATCGTACCTCTTCTTCGAAGTTAGCAATTTTGCATAATTTACCTGTTGAGCCTCAACAGCTCTGTTTTGTTCCAAATTGTGAACATTGTTATGCGAAACGATTTTATCTTGAACCTCCATCATTTTGTTGTTCGTCAAGATAAATTTCGATTGTTGCTCCTCAAATGCCTCATAGTTTAAAATCTTTATTTTTTAGCAATGACGAAGAATTGGAACATATCAGGAAGAATGTTCGTACATACAATAACAATGTAGCTTTTACTTCCTATGGAGCTA
>JANZLD010000001.1:32304543-32316651 GCA_026413575.1 Erythroxylum carthagenense
GTTGTTGTTGTTGTTGTTGTTGTTGTTGTTGTTGTTGTTGTTGTTATTATTATTATTATTATTATTATTATTATATGGTGTAACTTGAATCGAACCCTTTTTGTTTGGCTTTTCCGTATTTATTTCATTCTAGTTTGTCTTTTCGCTTTCAAACTTGCTTCATTCTTATATTGTCTCATTTGCATATGAGTCTACTGAAAACAGCTTCTCTACTATGTAGGGATAAGGCTGCGTACTATCAGATCTCCCTAAATCCTGCTTCATTACGGGACTTCAGATTGGGTGATGATGATGATTTAATTGGTGATTATAAAATACTTAATTATTCTTTGTAATTTTATTTTATTTGTAGGTGTGACTTAACTTGTCACACCAATGAACTAAACCTTGTTAGACCCTTTTCAATAAAGATATCATTTAATTTAAATTTTTTTAAACACATTCAGACACCAATTTACTTTCACTGATGTACGTTAGGAATTTTTCTTAAATTAATTATGCTCCTTTCCCACCCAATGACAAAATCTTATACATATCTATAACTCTTTTATTTAATTTTTTAATGTTTCAGTATTTTCGGGGATACGCCGCCCTTTATTAGGCAATATTTTGATTTTATAGGTTGGATATTTAAAATGACAACTTATTTGGTTGTTGATGATGAAATCTGTAGATTATTAATGTTACTTTAATAAACATTAAATATATTTTACATTTTTACAAAGAAGTCTTCCTTTTATTTAAAGTCTAGTTTGAAATAGTTACATTCCATTCTCATTTCGTTTTCAATTCTGTTGCTATTTCCATCCTCTTGTTCCTACTACTTCAAAATGAGTTACGCAGAAAATATATCTGAAGTTCAAAAAATTAAATTTGTTATTTGGTGTCTTACAAAGAAATCTTCCTTATCACAAAACCAAGTGCTTCTTTTTCTTTCCTATTTTGTATTTTTAAGTAGGAAGAAGCCAATTGATATAAATATTGCGTTAAATATTAACTTCGCATGGCATAATTTTTTGCTTGATCACAGAAAAAAATTTGGTACCAAGAATTGCGTTGCAAGGATCTTAAGAGCTAACAACAACAACATTTATTTAGCTGCAAAAAAATTAAAAGCTTGCCTTTCTTGGAGAGAAAGCATATTTATGGGTATTTTTATATTTTTCGCTTTTATTTTTATACATATTGTTTTCATTCTTCTATTTTTCTAGATTCTATTTTTGAAATACAAACAAATTAATAGCTGATGAATTTACGGATGAAATGGGAGAAGGACTTGCTTATTTAGCAGGTCATGATGAGAGCTGTAGACCTATTTTGGTAATTTCTAAATTCTATCGATTATGTATTGTTTCGATAGTTTTGTTTATTGAATTTCTAAATTTTATTTTCGCATTGATCATTTCTAAACTTGTTATCAATCATCATTTTTCCTTTGTTTTTCTTGGTCAAAGATATTTCGCCTTAAACAAAATTACAGGAAATTTCATTAAGGAAATATGTAAGTCAACAGGTATAATTTTTCTTTTTATTTCACAATTTTTATCGTCCTTATTTGGTAATTTCCCAATGTCATATTTTGCTTTGATTTTTATGGGTTTAAAGGTTTCATTGCGTTTACTTTGGAAGTTGCCACATCAACAATGAGTAAAAACTCCGAACAATTTATTGTTATTTTTTATGCAAGTATGTTGACTCGTTAATAATAAAATGATAATAACTATTATATAAAAAAATTTCTCTTTTAAAAACTTCATAATATTTTTTATATTTACTGGTTTTTACAAGTCCATTGTGCCTTTCATGAATACATTTTCATCTACATTTAAAATTATTGCCAAATATTATCTTTCCAGACATTACAAGATATTCCTTGTCGATCCCCCCTCTTTGGTCTGTTATTTATGGAAGGTGATATTCATATTCTTATTGTTTTTCAAAACTGTGGTATTCTATTAATATAGAATTCAAAATTTTATTTTTATTGCAGGGTATCAAACCATTTTTTCGATTTTTGACCATCACACATATCATATATTCATTGGACTTTGAAGAAAGATTGGAATTCCCAAAGATCTTTCAAGAAGATTAACTGATAAAGATGGTCACACTCTTCGAGGTTTTCGTTGTTAGTGTCACAATATTCTAACCTGAACAAACCATGCTATCTTACTTTAACCGAACCAGCTTCTACGTCGTACATTCATTCGTTAAATGCTAGATCTATTTCCTTTGGATCGTCTCGTGCAACAGCTAGCAATAAAACTTTATTCCCATCTACTCCAATTCCACGGCGAGTTACCAAACCAGTTAAAGTTGTTCAACCACAAACCTTCTTTTTTTCGGTCGCCAGTTATGTATTTGTTTTCCAAAAAAAATAATACATCTGGGAAACGTAACCAGACTTTTTTACCATTTTTAAAATTTTATAGAATCCCCTACAATGAGACTATTTATAAGTCAATTATGCGACCTTCGATTGGTAGTGTCCTATCTATTGTACTCCCTTGTTTAAAGGGAAATAACTTTTTTTTATACCAAATCGATCTTAAGACGATGATAAGTCAGTGGCGCCTTTTGTTTTTAATATAATGAAATGCGTATTTGATTAAATCTTTTTCTCTTTTATAACAATATGAATTTATTTTTATCCGATTTTAAATTAATAAGATGACAATTATTAAGTTCAATGTCATGGAAAATTTGATATTTATGAAATATTAGTACCAACAATTAATTAACGTTTTATTATTGTTCGCTATTTTAGACTGCATATGTATAATAACATTATTATATATATTATTTATAATTTATTGATTATATTACCATAACTCTTAATTATAATTCATTAACTATTATTTGAATGATTTAATTATTGTTAATAATTACCGAATATATTAATTATATTCAAAAAATGTTTTATTATGTTAAAATTAATTAATTAACAATGGTTTAGGTATATTTAAACAATAGAATAAGAAAAATATATTTACAATATGCTCTTGTTTAAATAATCAATCACTTAATTCTGATTTAATTCATTAATTAATTATATTTAAATTACACTTGATAAAAAAGACTAAATTAACTGACCCATGTAACTCTAAGCTTAATTTAATAATAATGTTTTATTTTATTTAAATTTATTAACCACTTACTCATATTTAAATTAATCAATATGTTAATCATATTTAACTTGCTTATTTAATTTTATGTAAATTAGTTTTAGACGAAATTGTGATTGTTTCAGTGATTATTAGTATATAATAATTAACATAACTGCCTATATATTTTTAGCTATTTTATCAATTAATTTTTATCTTTACATTTAATATTAATTATTATTACCTTATATTATTTTGACCCTGAACAATTTCGGATTCTTTCTTATATCATTATTTCATATGCAGAAAAAAATTGTTTTCTTGTTTTTTACCAATATTAATATTTCAGTCTTAATCAATCAATCGTCATCTAACCGTTTGGTAATTAAAAGAAGTTACCTCGTAATTATTTATTTTCATAAACAATTAATTATCCTATTTATCTTTTTACTCTTTAAATTTACTTCTCTAACCTAACACTGAGATCATATTTGACCTAACGAATCAAACAACTTCTTCATGCAAACTTAACTTCTCTGACCTACTTTTTCCTTTCACTTTTCTTCTTCTTCAACCTAAATAGATCAAATTCCCCATTCCATTAAAAAAAAGAACAAAAGTAAGATTTCCTATTTCAGCAAATAAAGAAGAGGTCGTGATATTAGTAAGTTATTCTTTTATTCGTTAGTTTTTTCCATTTTTAAAATATTTATAATTTTTATAAGATGACACCTGTATCATCTGGTTATTACATTTTTGCCAATTTTATTTGTTATCATCTAATTTTCTGTTTACACCATTTAACCTCTAATTTTTATGTTGATACGGTTAGATAGCAAATATTGGATTATTGTGATCATATTGTGTTATAGGATTATATTATGTTGATATACAACATTTTTAGAATAATAATATCTTCGTTTTTTATTTATTATTATCGTGTCTTGTATAATACAAAATTTTTTGCATTGATTGATATTTTGAACTTTCGGTTGTACTTTTGAACTTGGAGTTTTTAAGAAGACGAATTAATGAAACATTCATACAAATGTTTCATCTATTAATTCTAATTATTTCATAAAAAGCTTTATTTTATTATTATATAACTAACTTATTCATAGATAACTCATTTATAAATAACTAATTAATTTTTATTACATTTATATTTTTTGTTTTAACTACATATTTTAAAAGTAACTTATATTATCGTGACAATACCAATGCTTAATATTATTGATTATTAATTATAATTATCAAATTTGTTACTTCTTATTATTTATAGTTATTAAATTTTGTAATTTTAAATTGTTAATGATATACTATATTATTGTGTAATTTTCTACTGCAAAAAAATTAAATGTTGATATAGACAATAAATACAAATATAAATAGTTACCAAAAAGTATCAAATTCAAGCATTATTTAATTATTACTTTTATAATTAATCAAATAATCTAGTTAGTTTTTATTTTTATAAATATCATTTCGTATTTACAATTAGACTTTTTATTTTTTCTGATGTTATTTTTCTGACTGCACTTAACCTTCATTCTTTTTAGGTTTTCTTCTTATTGCCTAGTTGATTCTTGCACTACTCAGGTATGTTTAGTTATGTTACGAAAATATATTATATAATATTTTGGTATACTTGTTCATGACATATTCCTTTTTGTTGATATGATAATTAGTTTCTTGTTTATATTTCCATATTTCATGATTTGAGTATACAATTTTACTTTATTAGTATACTCAGTTACATTATATCGCCGTGAATTAACTTTTTATATATCTCCTAATCCTCTGATTATCTTGCACTAGATTCAACCCACATTATTTTGCAAACTTTTCAAATTTTTTACAAATTCGTTAAATGCTTAGATAACCGTGTTTGTTAAATATATAGTTTGTTAGATTTTTGTTAAATGTATTGTTCACCTTATTTGCCAAATCTATGCTTGTTAGATGTTTTCTTTTATTTATTAACAAATACAGATGTTAGTACTTCATGATAAACTCTTTATTAAATTTATGCTTTGCTGCATGTATTGTCATACTTTTTTTTATTATACCCAACATTTATAAATGTAATTTATACTTTTTTATACATGTCTCCTTTAATAATATTTATAATATATATTAAATTATATTTAATAAATGTATAGTTATAAACATATATCGCGATTATTATTACCACAAATATTTTGATTTTTTAAACAAGCATTATCAATTGATACATCAAAAGCGTCAATGTTATCTACATCATTCAGGCATTCAAATATGGATAGAAATGCTAGAAGGTATCAAAAGTATGCTGAAATGGCAAATGATTAAAAAAACAAGAATTGTTACGATAACATAGAGAAACTCGAGCTGTAAAAAAGAGAAGCACTACTTTACTTACGCTTCATCAAATTATTACTGAACAACATAGCAATTCTTTCGTTAATAGTGAACCTTCTAGTAGTCAACTTCTCAATCCTCAATCCTCTAATCAACAAATACATAATCAATCTATCAATTTTTTAAAGATCATATTAATCAAGGTATGTTTTTTTAACCTATATTTTTACTATTTTTAATATGACTACTCCACAAAGTGATCATGTTTTTTTATATGTTTTAAGGGATAAATCATCATATCTCTTCTTCGAAGTTAGCATTTTTGCATAATTTACCTGTTGAGCCTCAACAGCTCCGTTTTGTTCCAAATTGTGAACATTGTTATGCAAAACGATTTTATCTTGAACCTCCATCATTTTGTTGTTCGTTGGGACAAATTTCGATTGTTGATCCTTAAATGGCATCATGGCATTAAACGGTTGATTCCATGAAGAAACAAGACCAATGTTTTAGATGAAGGGAGTGATGTTCCTCTCGACTCCTTTACTGATCCATTTGAATTATTCACTCTCGAAAACATAGGTAAGTTTGTCTTTTTGTTTTGTAGTTTTCCAAATATTATTTAATTGCATGATTTCATTTATCAATTTTCTTTTTATTACTACTAGTTACTGAAGAAGGATTGTTTCTGCTAGAGAATATTATTACTATAGACTTCAAATGAGAGAAAATGATGAATCCATGCTGCTCCATAGCTTAAGACTACTTCAGCAATTTGTTGTTGGTACTTATATAAAGATTGAAACATCCTGACTTGATTTCCATGGAAAAAAACAAAATGAGATATGAACAGAAATTTTACAAGAACAGAAATTTTACAAGGTGTTTTAGATAGTATTATCATTGGTCAAACAAAAGATTCTAGAATTGACTATCGAATAGTTCTCCCAACTTCGGTTATCAGTGGTCCAAGGGAGATGAAGCGACATTATCTTGATGCAATGACTTTAGTACAAAAATATGGTAAACTAGATATTTTCCTTACTATAACTAGCAACCCTATGTGAAAAGAAATACAAGACAATCTTAAATTTCATGAAAAGGTGCAAGATAGACCAGATTTATTAGCCAGAGTATTCAAAGCTAAATTTGAAATTCTAAAAAATGAGTTAATCAAAAAAATCTTTGGAGATGTGGCCGTATTTGTTTATGTTATTGAATTTCATAACTGTGGATTCCCTTATGATCATTTACTATTGATACTTAAGCCACATTTCAGATTGCTAAAGCCAGATTCTTATGATCAGATCATATCTGCTGAAATACTTAATCCTGATCAAAATTCACTGGTATATTCTCTTGTTATTAAGCATATGATTCACGGTCCTTGTGGTTTTATGAACAAAGATTGCCCTTGTATGAGAAACAGTGTATGCAAAAACCATTATCCTAAGAATTTTACTCCTTTTATTGTTTATGGTGAAGACAGTTATCCATACTATAGACGAAGAGATGATCGAAGGAAAACAAAAATTTGCAAACATGAGGTTGATAATAGGTGGGTGGTTCCTCATAATCCATACCTTTTGATGCTACTTGATTGTCACATTAATGTTTAAATATGTTCAACTGTGAAGCTTGTTAAGTACCTATACAAATATTTTTAAGGTCCGTGACCTTGTGAACTTTAGCATTATCGATCAAGAGAACACAACTAATATTGATGAAATTAGTAATTTCTAAGAAGGTCGTTGGATTTCACCTCTAGAAGCTTTATGGCGCATATATAAATTTCATCTAACAGAGATTAATCCATCAGTTTATAGATTACAAGTTTGCCTCCCAAATCAACAGTTTATTTCCTTTGACAAAAATGCTAATTTGTTTTATTTGTTGAGAAATATCGACTTCTCGAAAACAATGCTTACCAAAATTTTCAAGATGAATTTGACAAATAAAAAGGCTGCAGAGATGAAATGTCTGCATATAGATTTCGCAAAACATTTTTTTTGGAATCGAAAAACAAAAACATGGTCGGAAAGAAGCCGAAGAAAAGTAATAGGAAGATTGGTTACTGTTGACCCTAGAGAAGGAGAAAGTTATTACTTGTACAGATTGATCCAAAAGACCTATTGTTACAATCAAGGTTAAATAATGAGCAAAAGCAGATATTTGATTTAATCATGAATTCAATTTTGGCTTTAAGCGGTGGAAGTTTTTTTATTGATGGTCCTGGCAGAGCTGGAAAAACTTTCTTATATCGAGCTCTCCTTGCAAATTTACGATCACAGGGGCATATTACAATTTCTATCATTACATCGGGCATTGCAGCATCAATCCTTCCAGGTGGTAGGGCAACTCACTCAAGATTTAAAATCTCGCTTGATTTGTCAAAGAAAAAAGTTTATCAATTAAGCAAACAAAGCAGTATTGCAAAATTGATATTTGAATCTAGTCTTATTTTATGGGACGAGGCTTCCATGGCAAAACGAGAAGCCATTGAAGCATTTCACGATTTATTTCAAGATATAATAAACTCTAATAAACCTTTTAGAGGAAAAATTGTTGTATTTGGTGGCGGATTTCGTCAAACTTTGCTAGTTATTGATCAAGTGACAAAGCAGCAACTCATTGATTCAAGTCTTCTAAATTCATATCTTTGGCCACACATGTGTAAATTCTCTTTGATGATATATATGAGAGTTGTGTCAAATTCAGCTTTTTGTGAATTTTTATTGCAAGTTAGAGAAGGCACTAAGTCGATGGATGACTAACATCAAATATGCTTGCCAAAAGAATTGATTATTCCTTATGACAACAAGGATGAGTCTCTTAACAGGTTAATATTTTTTTCATTATATATTTTACTATCCCTTTTTTACAATTGCAATTGCATTTTTCTTATGTGTCGTTATCTTCACCAGGTTACTTGAAAACATGTTCCCTGACCTAAGCTTATATTCATCTGATCCATATCAGATGATAAACAGATGCGTACTATGTCCAACAAACAATTGTGTTGACAAAATTAATGACATGATGATTCAAAAATTGTTAGGAAATATGCATTTATATATGAGTTTTGACAAGAAGATTGACCGAATACATCAAGCTGATTATGAATATTTTCTCAATTCTTTAAATCCTAAAGGCCTAACTCTACATAAACTCTGGCTCAAAGAAGGCTCCCCAATTATGCTATTGAGAAATTTGAATCCAACTGAGGGACTGTGCAATGGAACAAGGTTGATATGCAGATAATTAAAAGATTATAAAATTTTTACAGAACTTGTGTTTGGACCTCACAAAGGAAAATATATTTTTATACATAAAATTCCTTTACAATCTTCAGAAAATGAAAAAATCGAAATTCATTTTGTCAGAACATAGTTCCCTATTTGTTTGTGTTTTGCAATGACCATAAACAAATCTCAAGGTCAAACACTTGATCATGTAGGAATTTATCTCTGTCAACCTGTATTCTCGCATGGACAACTATATGTGGCTCTGCCAAGAGCTTGAAATCCTGAACCAGTTAAAGTTTGGATTATTCCAGGAACTTTTGAATCTTCAAAGTTTGATCAAAAAACAAGAAATATTGTTTTTTGTGAAAATTTTCAATTAGTCAAATTATAAAAGGTAAAGTCCCCAAGATGTATGTTAATTGTTTCTTTTTGTCTCAATATAATTTCATTTCATGTAAAAAAAAATTTCTCCTGACTTATTCATTAAACAAATTGTTTCAGCATGGAAAAATGTTTATTGATTAAGGATATTTTACTTGGCACTCAATGGTGGTCTTATCAAATTATTGTCCAAGAAAAACAACATATTGTCACTTCACCTGCTACACCATCAAAAAGACAAAAGTTTATCTTTTTTTATTATGAGGTATAACAATTACACTTTCTTCATTTGTCATGTTTTTTACTTAATTATTAATAATTTCCTTATTATTAACACAGATCACAAGTTGAGGGTATTATATTCAACTATGATATCCAACGAATGAGCCATAACTTGCAACCGTGTAAGAAATATATATTTCCAATGCGATTGTGAATTCAATTCCAGCTTAATATCAAACCAAAAATTTGAAAATACAATGGATAATTATGAGCTACATTGTCATTGAACCTGTGCCAAATGATGAAGCAATCATCCCTGTGAAATTTAACTTTACGCCTTTCAGCTATCTTATCAACTGTGTAAATGACAAGAAAAAATCAGTTGGTTAGATCCTTAATATATTTCTTCATACAATACTCACAAATTTTCTATTGTATCTAATTATATTTGTGTTTAACATGTGATAGATATTTTAGCCGTCGTTATTAAAGTCTTGGATAAAAAAGAAATCATCAAAGATGGAAGAAATTCAACTATGCAGAAATTTGTTATCACCAACAAAAAGTAACTTTAATTCTTTGTTATTCTTTATATTTTGCATGAAATTGAGATAAATTTTTGTTTTTTGACATTTCTTTTTTTATTAGACACCAAATGGTTATATTATCACTGTGGAATTCTTTTGTTGATAACAAGTGCCGACAAATTATCGAATCCCTATACTCTTATCCAATAATTATGTTTAGAAGAGTGAAAGTGAACTTCTATAACGGTATTTGTTCTTCCTAATAATATTACGAGTTTTATTTTATCTTAAAGTTACAATTCAAAATTTTAAGTGTTGCATTATCGACATGGTTCGACTCAACAATTCTTGTTGATCCACTAATACACAAAGTTGTAGATCTTAAAAAATGGTAGTTATCTTTGCTGCAACATCTCTGCTCCAATGATCTATATTAAATTATACATCTTCACTTCAACTATCAATAACATTATGTTGAAATTTTTTAAAATTTTTATGCTTTCATATTTATAATTATTATGTTATAGGGCACGATGAAATAATAAGGAAATTAAAAACCTTATAAGCAAACAATCTTACCTTAGATATAATCTTGATATATCTTTCGGATCTCATCAGAAAATCATCAAAATCATGTTTTTAAATTCTGCCAGCAAGGTAACTACACTACATCTATATATTCTTATCAAATATTTTGTTAAAATTTTTTAATTGAAATCTTATTATGAGTTATTTGTAGATATCATGGATTAAAGCTAAAACCTCCTTTCAACACATCTTGCAAAAATACTGGTATATGGCATGTAAGAAATGTTTTCATTCTTCAACTGCCACCTATGGAGTTCCATTCACTTGTAATTCTTGCAGAGAACAACTGACGGTTGAACTGAGGTTTCCGTCTTCTCTTTTCCCTCTTCAATTTACTGCTTCTTCCTTCGCATCTGCTTTTTGAATATTTTAAGTGACTTTTTTACTGGCATCTCACGGGTGTGACTTTTTAATTAACACCCGTTACCTTTTTACTTACATATGATATCTTTTTTTTCTTTCTATTCTAACTTTTGATATAGGTGCCAATATGACGTAGATTTGACCGATGAAACAGGGACTATCATGGCTTTTATTTTTGGTGACCTGGTTGAAAAACTTTTGAATTTTACCACCGTTGAAGCTACGCAATATTACAATAAGGTTATATTTTTCCATATATTTTTCTTTTACGTTTGCAATTTAATATGCCACCAATTATCTTTATGTGGCTATTTCACCAACAATTGATATTTTTGCATTCGCATAATAAGAACATGGAACTTCCTCTAGAAAAGGTGCACACAACATTGAGAAGCAACATATTTCTTTTGCATGTCAAACCAATAAACATTCAGTCATCAGATGCGATGCAACGATTTACTGTTATTTATTACTGCAAAATTGGTGATGATGAACTACAAAAGATGACCAAGTTTCAGCTGATGATCAACATGACAGTGCTGAAATTACACCTCTACCTATTTCAGGTATTTTTATTTGTTGTTATTTTTTATTTCACCTTTAGCGTGATCATCTGTTATTTATCTATCTAGCATTTTCTTTTAAATTATCTCGCCTTAGATATCATGTGGCTAATATACTTTGATTTTTTATATTTTTAAAGCATATTGCTGAATCTTCTTCATCAGTCAAACAATGCCCTGATAAAAGATTTAACCATGTTCAAAACAGTCCGCGGTCACATACAAATATGATCATCAACAATACTGAATCTACATCGCAATCAGATGCAGACGGTAATCGCAATAGCAAAAAACCTAAAATTTCATAAACTTTTTGTGTGAGAATAAGCTAATCAATTGACTGTGTACCTTTTCTACTTTTATTTCATGTTATCTTAAATCTCAATATTCTAGACATTGCATAATTCTAGATATAATTCTACATATGATTGTTTTTTGTTGTTAATTCACAGTCGTTGATATTTTTAAATTACTTGGATTATAGCCCTCTGTTGTTTTTGTTAGAATATATAATATAATATAATATTATATTATATATATATATATATTATAATGAACTGTTCTAACTATTTAAATATGCTTTATTCATTGATTAAATAATAACATTTTATATAATTATTAGTTATGTTGGGCCCGGGCCCTGTAACCCTAATCCCGAGGCGGCCCCTCGGGTTGCGCCCACGGCGGCGACCTGAACTGTCGGACCCGATCCCAACATTCGCACAAATTCGGTTCGCACATGCAATTCGTACATAATATCATACTCAATCATTTA
>JANZLD010000001.1:32316751-32329392 GCA_026413575.1 Erythroxylum carthagenense
TAATTGTCTAGTGTATGAGCGATTTTGTAAAAAGAGAGATGTTTTCTGAGTTTTAAATTGTAGTGAGTGCTCTAGTACGCCACCCTCGCGGGACACGGGCTCGGATATCACCAGCGATATCGGGTTTGGGTCTGGCGGAAGTGGGGTGCTACATGATATCAATCAAGGTATGATTTTTTACCTATATTTTAATTATTTTTAATATGACTACTCCACAAAGTGATCATGTTCTTTTTATATGTTTGAAGGGATAAATCATCGTACTTCTTCCTCAAAGTTAGTAGTTTTGCAAAATTTACCCGTTGAGCCTTAACAGCTTTGTTTTGTTCTAAATTGTGAACATTATTATGCGAAATGGTTTTATCTTGAACCTCCATCATTTTGTTGTTCGTTGGGCCAAATTTCGATTGTTGCTCCTCAAATGCCTTATGGTTTAAACTCTTTATTTTTAAACAATGGAGAAGAATCGAAACATTTCAGGAAGAATGTTCGTACATACAATAAAAATGTAGCTTTTACTTCCTATGGGGCTAGATATGATCGCGAGCTAACAAAAAACAAGAAGGGGGTTTATACATTCCGTGTTCAAGGACAAGTTATCATTTCCTTGACAGTTTAGTGTCGAAAAGCGATAAGATATCTGGAATCCAGCTCTATTTCTTTGATACTGATAAAGAACTAAGAAGAAGGATTGACAGTTGTGATAAACTTCGTGAAAGTACATTGAGACTGATTATGGCAGTTCTTCAAGATAACCCTTATGCCAAGTTCTTTCAAAGTCTTAGAGACATTCCGTCACTTGAGAATCATGAAATAGTTCTCAAATGTTATCCCTGCCTTGATCAACATGTTTATAATCTTCCTACTGCATCATAAGTAGCTGCTATATAGATTGAAACTGATGATGAGCAAAATGATAAATGTCCTCACATCCAAGTCTACACTCACTCAGGTACAAGTTATAAAATTCAATCTTATTATGCATGTTATGACCCGCTTCAATATCCACTTTTATTTCCTCACAGTGAATTTGGATGGCATTGTGACATTAAGCAGTTGATTCCACGAAGAAACAGGACCAATGTTTTAGATGAAGGAAGTAATGTTTCTCTCCACTCTTTTACTGATCCGTCTTAATTATTCACTCATGAAAACATAGGTAAGTTTGTCTTTTTATTTTGTCATTTTCCAAATATTATTTAATTGCACGGTTTTATTTATCAATTTTATTTTTATTGTTACTAGCTGCTGAAGGAGGACACTATGAAGATGGTTTGGTTTCTGCTAGAGAATATTTTGCTATCGACTTCAAATGAGAGATAATGACAAATCCATGCTCCTCCATAGCTTAAGACTACTTCTGCAATTTGTTGTTGGTACTTATATACAGATTGAAACATCCCGACTTGATTTCCATAGAAAAAAAACAAAATGATATTCAGACAGAAAATTTACAAGGTTTTTTAGATAATATAAACGTTGGTCAAACTGAAGGTTCTAGAATTGATCGTCAAATAGTCCTCCCAGCTTTGTTTATCGGCGGTCTAAGGGACATAAAGCGATGTTATCTCGTTGCAATGGCTCTAGTACAAAAATATGGTAAACCAGATATTTGCCTCACTATGACTTGCAACCCTATGTGGAAAGAAATACAAGACAATCTTAAATTTTATGAAAAGGCGCAAGATAGACCAGATTTATTGGCTAGAGTATTCAGAACTAAATTTGAAATTCTAAAAAATGAGTTAATCAAAAAACAAATCTTTAGAGATGTGGCCGCATTTGTTTACGTTATTGAATTTCAGAAGCATGGATTCCCTCATGCTCATTTACTGCTGATACTTAAGCCACATTTTAAATTGCTAAATCCAGATTCTTACGATCAGATCATATCTGTTGAAATACCTAATCCTGATCAAAATTCTAGGTTATATTTTAATGTTATTAAGCATATGATTCACGGTCCTTGTGGTTTTATGAACAAAGATTGTCCTTACATGAGAAATGGTGTATGCAAAGACCATTATCCCAAAATTTTTTCTCCTTTTACTATTCATGGTAAAGATAGTTATCTGTACTATAGACGAAGAGATGTTGGAAGGAAAGCAAAAATTTGCAGACATGAGGTTGATAATAGATGGGTGGTTCCTCATAATCCATATCTTTTGATGCTACTTGATTGTCACATTAATGTTGAAATATGTTCAACTGTGAAGCTTGTTAAGTATTTATACAAATATGTCTTTAAGGGCCACGACCTTATGAACTTTAGCATTATTGATCACAAGAACACAACTAATATTGATGAAATCAGTAATTTCTATGAAGGTTGTTGGATTTCACCTTTAGAAACTTTATGGCACATATATGAATTTCGTCTAGCAGAGATTAATCCATCGATTTATATACTACAAGTTCATCTCCCAAATCAACAATTTATGTCCTTTGACAAAAATGTTGATTTGTTTTATTTGTTGAGAAATATCGACTTCTCGAAAACAATGCTGACCAAATTTTTCAAGATGAATTTGAAAAATAAAAAGGCTACAGAGATGAAATGTCTGAATAGAGATTTCACAGAATATTTTGTTTGGAATAGAAAAACAAAAACATGGTTGGAAAGAAGCTGAAGAAAAGTAATAGGAAGATTGGTTACTGTTGACCGTCGAGAAGGAGAAAGGTATTACTTAAGATTATTACTTATGCATATTACAGGATCAACATCATTTGATGACTTGTTAAGTGTTGATGGTCAGAAGATTAGCTGTTTCAAGGAGGTTGCACTACAATTAGGATTGCTAGCATCTAACTCTTATATAGAACAAACGCTTAAGGAAGTTGTCATGTTTCAAATGCCAGCATCCCTCAGGCCTTTATTTGCTACACTCTTGTGCTATTGTTCACTGACAAATCCTAAGCAACTCTGGGAAACTTTCAAGGATGACCTTTGTTCTGACTACCAGTATGCTTCTTGTTCCTATAATACGTATACATCTAATGATGTTATAAAAATGGCCTTTCAAGATATTAATAAATCTCTAGAGCAAATGGAGAAAAACTTGGCCAATTATCATTTTACTGATCATCAGTTTCATGTTGATTATCATCAGCAACAAACTAAGGAAGTACAAAGTGAGATGAATATACAGATTGATCCAGAAGACCTATTGTTACAATCAAGGTTGAACAATGAGCAAAAGCACATATTTGATTTAATTATGAATTCAATTTTGACTTTAACCGGTGCAAGTTTTTTTATTGATGATCTTAGCAAAACTGGAAAAACTTTCTTATATTGAGCTCTCCTTGCAAATTTACGATCACAGGGGCATATTGAAATTGCTGTTGCTACATCGGATGTTGTAGCATCAATCCTTCCAGGTGGTAGGATAGCTTACTCAAGATTTAAAATCCTGCTTGATTTGTTGAAGAAAAAAGTTTGTCAATTAAGCAAACAAAGCAGTATTGCAAAATTGATATTTGAATCTAGTCTTATCTTATGGGATGAGGTTTCCATGGCAAAACAAGAAGCCATTGAAGCATTTCACAATTTACTTCAAGATATAATGGACTCTGATCAGCCTTTTGGATGGAAAATTGTTGTATTTGATGGTGACTTTCGTCAAACTTTGCTAGTTATTAACCAAGCGACAAAACAACAGCTCATTGATTCAAGTCTTCTAAATTCCCATCTTTGGCCACACATGTGTAAATTCTCTTTGATGAAAACTATGAAAGCTGTGTCAAATCCAACTTTTCTGATTTTTTATTGCGAGTTGGAGAAGGCACTGAGCCAATGGATGAGCAAGATCAAATATGCTTGCTAAAAGAACTGATTATTCCTTATGACAACAAGGATGAGTTTCTTAACAAGTTAATATTTTTTGCATTATATATTTTACTATCCTTTTTTTACAATTGCTATTACATTTTTCTTATATGTCGTTATCCTCACCAGGTTACTTGAAAAAAAGTTCCCTGACCTAAGCTTATATTCATCTTATTCGTATCAGATGATCAACATATGCCTACTATGTCCAACAAACAATTGTGTTGATGAAATTAATGACATGATGAATCAAAAATTTTCAAGAAATATACATTTATATATGAGTTTTGACAAGACGATTGATCAAAGACATCAAGCTGATTATGAAGATTTTCTTAATTCTTTAAATCCTAAAGGCCTACCTCCATATAAACTCTTGCTCAAAGAAGGCTCTCCAATTATGCTACTCAAAAATTTGAATCCAACTAAGGGACTATGCGATGGAACAAGGTTGATATGTAGGCAATTAAAAAATCATACAATTTTTGCAGAAATTGTATTTGGACCTCACAAAGGAAAATTGATTTTTATACCTAAAATTCCTTTGCAATCTTCAAAAAATGAAAACAATGAAATTCCTTTCATTAGAACACAATTCCTAATTTGTTTGTGTTTTGCAATGGCCATAAACAAATCTCAAGGTCAAAAACTTGATCATGAAGGAATTTATCTCCGTCAACCTGCATTCTCACATGGACAACTATATGTGGCTTTATCAAGAGCTCGAACTCCTGAATCAGTTAAAGTTCTGATTATTCCAGGAACTTTTGAATCTTCAGACTTTGATCAAAAAACAAGAAATATTGTTTTTCGTGAAAATTTTCAATTAGTCAAATTATAAAAGATAAAATTTCTTGAGAGGTATATTGGTTGTTTCTTTTACGATTTGATATAATTTCATTTCATGTAAAAAATTCTTTCTCTTGACTTATTCATTAAATGAATTCTTTCAGCATGGAAAATTGTTTATTGATTAAGGATATTTTACCTGGCGCTCAATAGTGGTCTTGTGAAATTATCGTCCAAGAAAAACAACATATTGTCACTTCACCTACTACACCATCAAAAAGACAAAAGTTTATCTTCTTTGATTCTGACATATAATAATTACACTTTCTTCCTTTTACATTTTTTAACTTAACTATTAATAATTTCCTTATTATTAACGGGGATCACAAGTTGAGGGTATTATATTCAACAATGATATCCAATGAATGAGCCACATCTTGTAGCCATGTAAGAAATATATTATTTCTAATACGATTGTGAAATCAATTCCGGCTCAATACCAAACTAAAAATTTGAAAATACAATGGATTATTATGAGCCGTATTGTCATTGAACCTGTGCCAGATGATGAAACAATCATCCCCGTGAAATTTAACTTTACGCCTTTCAGTAATCTCATATACTGTGTAAATGACAAGCAAAAATCAGTTGGTTAAATCCTTAATATATTTCTTCGTACAATGTTCACAAACATTCTATTGTATCTAATTATATTTATCTTTAACACGTGATAGATATTTTAGCCGTCGTTATTGAAATCTTGGATAGAAAGAAATCATCAAAGATGGAAGAAATTCAACTGTGCATAAATTTTTTATCACCATTAAAGAATAATTTTAATTCTCTGTTATTCTTTATATTTTGCATGAACTTGAGATAATTTTTTTGTTTTTTAACTTTTCTTTTTTTTATTAGACGCCAAATGATTGTACTGTCACTGTGGAATTCTTTTATTGATAACTAAGGCTGACAAATTATTGAATTCCTATAATCTTATCCAATCATAGTGTGTAGAAGATTGAAAGTGAACTTTTATAACGGTTTTTTTTCCTCATAATATTACTGTTATTATTTATCTTTTTATTTTATCTTAAAATTACAATTCAAAATTTTAGGTGTTGCATTATTGATGTGGTTCAACTCAGCAATTCCCGTTGATCCACCAATACACGAAGTTACAGATCTTAAAAATTGGTAATGCGTTATCTAAGCTGCAACGTCTTTGCTCCAATGAGCTATATCAAAATGTACATCTTCGCTTCAACTGTCCATAGCATTATGTCAAAATTTTTTAAAATTTTAATGCTTTCATATTTATAATTATTATGTTACAAATTATATAGAAATTATATAGAAATTTTATGTTTTCATCTTTATAATTATTATGTTATAGAGCACGACGAAATAATAAGGAAATTAAAAACCATATTAGTGAACGATCCTACCTCAGATATAATCCTGATATATCTTTCGGATCTCATTAAAAAATCATCAAAATCATGTTCTTAAATTCTGCCAACAAGGTAACTATATCTATATATTCCTATCCAATATTTCGTTTAAATTTTTTAATCGAAATCTTGTTATGGGTTATTTCCAGATATCATAGATTAAAGCTAAAATTTCCTTCCAACACATCTTGCAAAAATACTGGTATATGGCATGTAATAAATGTTTTCACTCTACAGCTGCTACATATGGAGTTCCGTTCATTTGTCATTCTTACAGAGAAAAACTTACGGTCGAACTGAGGTTTCCATCTTCTCTTTTTAGTCTTCAATTTACTGCTTTTTCCTTCCCATCTGAATTTTGAATTTTTTACATGACTTTTTTACTTACATGTCACGGGTGTGACTTTTTAACTCACACTCGTCACCTTTTTACTTGCATATATTCTGTTGTACATATAATATCTTTTTTCTTTCTACTCTAACTTTTGTTATAGGTGTTGATATGACATAGATTTGATCGACGAAACAAGGACTATCACGGCTTCTATTTTTGGCGACCTGGCTGAAAATTTTTTGAATTTCACTGCCATTGAAGCTATGCAATATTACAATGAGGTTATATTTTTCCATCTATTTTTCTTTTACGTTTGCAATTTAATATGCCCTCAATTATGTTTATATAGTTATTTCACTGATAGTTGACATTTTTGCGTTCACATAATAAGAACATGGAACTCCCTCTAAAGAAGGTGCACACAGAATTGAGAAGGGACACATTTTTTCTGCATGTCAAACTAGCAAACATATAGTCATTGAATGCAATGCAACGATTTACTGTTGTTTACTATCGCAAAATTGATGATGATGAACTACAAAAGCCTTCGCTTTTGCCTACAAAACATGACCAAGTTTCAGCTGATGATCAACATGATAGTGTTGAAATTACACCTCTACCTATCTCAGGTATTTTTTTTATTTGTCCTTATTTTTTATTTCACCTTTAACATGATCATCTGTTATTTATGTATCTAGCATTTTCTTTTAAATAATCTCACCTTATATCACGTGGCTAATATACTTTGATTTTTTATTTCTTTAAGGCGTATTGTTGAATCTTCTTCATCAGTCAAACAATGCCTTAATAAAAGATTCAGCCATATTGAAAACAGTCCATGGTCATATACAGATATGATCATCAGCAATACTAAATCTATGCCACAGTCAGATACAGATGGTGATCGCAATAACAAAAAACCTAAAATTTCATAAACTTTTTATGTTAGAACAAATTGATCAAATGACTTGTGTACCTTTTGTTCTTGTACTTCATATTATCTTAAACTTCGATATTCTGGACATTGCATAATTCTAGATATAATTCTCCATATCCATATGATGGTGTTTTTGTTGTTAATTCACGGTCGTTGATATTTTTAAATTACTTGGATTATAACCCTTTGTTGTTTTTTTTATTGGAATGTTTAATTTTATATTATATTTTATATATTATATTATATATAATAAACTATTCTAACAACTTAAATACGCTTAAATCATTGATTAAATAATAAAATTTTATATAATTATTAGTTATCTTCTAGAAAATTGTTCTCCAGTCTCTTAAATTTCTAATGATACCAGAATCATTCCATTTGTTTTAGAAATAAGAAAGTTATACCTCAAAGATTTTTAGATTTTTGTTATACTGAAACAATATGCTATACTCAACTTTTATCCAAAAATTGAAAATCATACAGACTGAATTAAAATTCGAATTCTTCAAATAATTTGTATCCCTATGTCTCTAGTTTACTTCAAATCAAAAATCGTCTCATTGGGATGTCTAGACAAAAAGTTGTGATCAAAAGAAACAAGACTTTTCAATTTGTAAACGCTTTCGGTTGCACATTCTAAAATTAACTAACGGTGCTAAGATTTTTGGTGAAGAAGTAGACCAATGTGAATTTAATATAATTAATGGTTATTATAATATAATGCATTAATTATATGTAATATGTATATAATTATGTCGTTATAATAATAAATACTTTCATATTTCTTCATATTGTCCAATTATACTTGAATATAATTAATTTTGATATAATTACTAAAAATAATTCAAATTATTTGATTTATATTAATATTGTTACTTTATTAAATTGTTAATATTAATATTTGGTGAATATGTTACTATATTGATAATAATTTTTCATTATTATATATTTTATATTACTGACAATTTTTTCATCCTATTATTGCAATATTAGTCAAATAATAGTGATTATTCCAAAAATCATAAAATGAAGAAAACGTCAAACTCATGATCGCGAGTGTGTAGGATCGCGAATTCCCAAAACCAAATCAGAAACCACGATCGTGCATATGCATAATCGTGACGACTACGTTCTTTACCTAAGGGGTCGCCATAAGCGCATGCACGATCACAACTCTATAGTGTATAAAAAATTTTCTATTATTATTTGATCCGATTGAAATTTATTATTTAACTTTAAATATACTTGACTATAATTAATTTTGATATAATTACTAGATATAATTCAAATTATTTTATTTATATAATTATTGTTAGTTTATTAAGTTATTGATATTAAGTATAATTTTTACTTAAGTTTACGCTTCAATAAAACCACTAGAATCAAAATTCACAACTCAATTACTCCTAATTTCATTTCTAGCATTATTAGTTCTCAAAGTATCCAAATCTCATTTGCTTTTATTTAATACCCATTACTCGTTTCCTTTCAATTACAACTGCAATCATATGAACTTCTTCATTTCTATTATACACATGTCTTTGATGCTTTAATGGCAACAATTCATTCCCTATTGTAACACTTAGTATCTGATTTACCCGGTACACCGGAAAAAAAGGTATTTGAGACTAATGTCATTAAAATCAGGACAGTGAATTATAATTTTTGGTTACATCAAATTAATGATGTTTGATACTTTTTCGGTTGTCATAGGAAATTGTACGAGTAGATTTTGAAAGAACCAATACAAGAGGGGCATTTTTGTAAATAATGAACAAGTGGTTCATAAAAGAAGCCAACTATAAATAAGACAAAAACTTGTCTTCCTCCTCCTCCCTCACTTACGAGAATTCATCATGGAAGCTTTCTCTCAAATTTTTCAAGCTTTGTAAAAAGAATGTGATGGAGAATCAAGCCGATCAGTCAATACAAAACGGTAAGCCTCGATCCCGACACTTGATTCTACCGATTGGAATTTAGTTTCTCACATTTTTGTTCCATGACTATGAAACCCATTTGATGAAATTTATGGGTTTGATGATTTTGATGATGGATTCTTATTCTTTGATGTCTAATGACAAATTAACATGAGGAAATTTTCATTTTTATGTTGATTTGGAGCTAAACAAAAACCTAGGGTTTTGGAGTTCAAAGCTGCCAAGGGAGGCAGATTCTTAGGTCCTCATATATTTTTTTAGCTGTTTAACGTGTGAATTTGGAGAAACTCAAAACTTGGAAGTTGAAGATACAGGTGTCTACTGTATCCTTGAATTTTTTTTACGAATTTAGGGTGAGCCAAACAAATGAGATATAAGTCCCGAATTGAAACTGGTTCAGAATACCAACGAGATTGAAACACGAAATGAAAGTTAATTGTTTGAGGATTTTAGAGTCAGAATTGGATGATGAGTTCTTATTATGAAATGCTTGAAAATGTGTCATCTAAGTGCTGTATAAAGGGAATTTTAATTAGATAAGTATCCTGTGATATATGGCTAAATAAGTGAAGGGTGTTACTGACCTTAGTGACACAGAAGAGAACAGAAACATAACAGCTTTATAAAAATCACAATAAATACAAATTACATAATTTTTGAGCCATCTTTGGATATGTGATATCCATATGAGTCTATTGAAAATGCCAATTTGAATAACCTCAATTGGTGAAGAAATGAATAAGTTATAATGATTTTAGTCAGGAAGGGTCCAGCTCATGATAGAATATTAAAGCTTACTATAAATGGGATATTTGGAAGCCTTAATGACCGAATTAAAAAATGGTCATAAAAGAAAAATTGTGAATTTATATGTTAACTAGAGGTATGGAAAGTTTGAAAAGAATTGGACGTATGTATAAAAATTTATGTTTTTGCGAATGAGACCTACGTGGATGAATCAATGAAACCAAATAGGTTCAAGTATGATTAATCTAATCAAGACATAAAGAATCGGATACTCGAAATTGTGAGCTAAGTTTGGACATAATGAAGTCCAAGACTCCTAATTTCAAGGGAAAATTTGGCTTGAAACCAATTTGACCATTATAGAAGAAAATATAAATTTATAATGATATATGTTAAGAAATGAGATTTATGGAAGAATGACTAATACGAGTATACGTAATTTTTATGCATGTTACCCAATAGCTTGTGAAAGCAGGCGAGGAATGGAATTAGAAGTTGTACCTAGTACCTCTCAAGTTCAAGAAAAGTAGAAAAGAGATTAGAACCCCTGAGATAGTCGGGGTGAGTATAATCATTCTACTATACTTGTGTAGTAATCCTTTTTTTTTTGTCTTGCGGCTTGTTGAATTGTTCTCGAACCTGTATGACTTATTTGATATATGACTCCAAGTGATTGAGTCTAGCATGTTGTATACCAGATTGACCAGATGATATTCAGATTCTTTGCATCTTCTGGTCCCCTTGCTATGTTGAGCCTATTAATTGCAATTCTTTGATGAATCATGTTTTTTTTTGTTAGCCATGATTGGTGAGTTCACAGGATACCCAGCTGATGGAGTATATTATCAGACCATGTGCACATAGGTAACCCGCCAGTGATGGGTTAAATCCAAGTCCTACCTGGAGAGGGTAGGTCTCCAAGGGTAGGGTTAGGCCAACCTTGTCTAGAATAAGAAAAGGGGAGATACGCCGTACTAATATACCTTTGTCTCTTTATAAGAAATTCAAAAAATCAGAACTCATAAATGAGAAAGTTTAGAATTAGAAATCCTGTGGAACTCTACCAAAGAAAGAACCCAAAATTCAGAAAGAACCCAAAACTCAGAAAAGAATTTAGAAACCAAATTCATTTTTTTAAAAATAGAACAATTCATAATGAGATTTATTATTGATACTTATGTGATTTCCGCATTTGAAATTACTACCTGTTTATTCATTGATACCACGTATTATTGCTTAGAATGCCACAGACCATTCTTGTGAAGCTAGCCTTGTGTTACCTAGCCTCACAAGCATGGTAGGATGTTTATATCTCAATGAGTCGTGTTGTAGACTCACCTCTCACTCTCATCATTTCAGGGGATTAGCAGATCGTACGAGAGAGAAATCTAAGCCTTTTGAGACTTGCTTGGATAAACAATCAAGTAATTTTTTGGGCATGATGTTAATTGCAGATGCTTATAGCTGCTCCATGGTTTGACATAATCATATGTACATGATACATGTATGAATATGCTATGTTATTGAGAATGATGTCAGTTGATGTTATAAGACGATCATAGATTGGCATATTATAAGTAGATAATGTATGCTAGAATTACAGGTTGAGATCCTTACTTCATTCAAAACTGTTAAGCACGTATAAGGATTAATTAGACAAACGAATAGGTCATGCCGGATTTTCAGTAGAATATAGAAAAATTAGGCTTACTATGGGATTTGGTGGCATTAAGCCTACCCATTCCCTAGTGCTAACACGGTCCAAAATGCAAGTCGTTTCAACTATGTTATTCCAACATTACAAGATCAAACATTATCCAAACTCTCTTATCTTCTTATAACATCTTCAAATTTTCACACCTTGGGGTCTATTTTCCATGAACTTTCTGACAAGGAGAATGAAGTAATTTCCTAACACTTTCTTCTAAAAAATGTTCCCCATTGTCTTAACTTTCTGATGACACCAAAATTATTCAATTTTGTTAATTATTCCAAAAGTTATGCTCTGAATATTTCTGACTATTCTCATTCTAAAATAGTTAACCATATTCAACATCCATCCAGAAATTGAAAGCCTTAGAGACTGAATTAAAATTTGGCTTCTTTAGATAATTTGTAGCTCTATGTCTCTAGTTTACTCCAGACTAAAAATCATCTCATTTGAATGTCTAGACAAGAATTGATGATGAAAAGAAACATGACTCTTCAATTTTCAATTGCTCTTCGGTGCACAGACCAAAATCAAGTCACGGTTAACTATTAGAGAGCACAATGTCTTGATGTGACAATTAAACATCATCCTATAAATTAGCGCTCACGGGTGTGAGCAAGAAAAGTCATGGGTGTGAGTGAGTTGTTAAGTCAAATCAGACGTTACGTATTAAATAATTTTGATGACAAACAAAGAGAAATATACAAATAAAAAGTAGATGGACGCATGAGATATAAAAATCAGCAGAAGAAGAAGAAGAAGAAAGAAAAGCAGAAGGAAGAAAGCAGAAGGAAGAAAAGCAGAAGGAAGAAAAGCAGACGGAAGCTTAAGTAAGAAAAAGCAGAAGGAAGAAAAACAGACGAAAGCATTACGAAAGAAAAGCAGAAGAAAGAAAAGCAGAAG
>JANZLD010000001.1:32329492-32340104 GCA_026413575.1 Erythroxylum carthagenense
TTATCACAATTCAACCCCCCCTTCTTGTGTATCTTGATCATATTATTGTTCAATATATTAACGTGTGATTTACTTCATGAGTCACATGTGTGTAAGAGTCACTCACACCTGTGCAAAAATCACGGGTATGAGAAAAAGTTACAGGTGTGGATGCTCTTCAGACCGTCCAAAATTTTACGTTCGATCTCTCATCAGATTCCTATGACTTTTGGTAGGGATGTAGATTAATGTGTTGCAAGTTCAATGATTTAAGTCTCATATCATTTGGAGATCGGATAAAGGAGATATAGCTGAAAGATCAAAACATGTTGCATCACCTTACAACCTTCATGCACGATCGCGACATTCGGTGAATAACATGCACGAACGTGATAACCGATCAATAGCAGCGACGTCGCGATCATACCTTGCCCTGCCTCACTTCTAACTCCCATAATTTTCAATCCAAAACTCTAAAAATTTCAAACTTTATATTAAAATGATGGCAATTATTTTAATTTTAATTTTTTTTCACACCTATAAATTTCAAATTCCTTCTATATACTTTTATTTTTATGTAAATATATATACTATATAATAATTATTTTTCAATAGGACAAAATAATTTTCTCTCATACAAACTATATAATAATTAATAATAATCACAGTAATTATTAATATGATAACATATCCACCAATTATTGTTATTTACTACTTAATCGTGCATATGCACGATCGTGACCCTATAATGTGTATTAACATTATCATGTGTACAATTTATATAATTATTTGATATGTTAATATATTTAATTTTATTTTATACATATGTGTGTTCAATTTGTTACCCAAAACTCGAGTCGAAGGTAGGGCAGAATCAAATTACTTAAGTCTACCATGCATCTGGGCAAGTGCCGCGCCTCCCAGGTATCATTTTTTAGTGCCATGGGAGATTCACACTAGTCGAGTCCATTCTAGGATTTGAACCTACGACGTGGGGCCAACTCTTAGTCCCATACCTGAGCTCTAATACCACTTTTCTACCCAAAACTCGAGTCGAAGGTAGGGCGGAATCAAATTACTTAAGTCTAGTGTGAATCTCCCATGGCTCTCAGAAATGATGCCTGGGAGGCGCCGCGCTTGCCCGGATGCGTGGTAGACTTAAGTAATTTGATTCCATCCTACCTTCGACTCGACTTTTGGGTAGAAAAGTAGTATCAAAGTTTAGGTATGGGACTGACGCTTGGCCCCACGTCGCAGGTTCAAATCCTAGAATGGACTCGACCAGTGTGAATCTCCCAGGCACTTGGGAGGCGCCACGCTTGCGCGGATGCGTGATGGACTTAAGTAATTTGATTCCGCCTTACCTTCGACTTGAGTTTTTGGTAGAAAAGTTCCAAGTGGTATCCGAGCCTAAGTCAAAAATAACAACTTTAACAAAACCATGGAGAATATAAACGACGTTCCAAATTCATTTGAATATACAGAACCAGTCAACCTAGAATCCTTAGAAACAGTTGAAAGAAATATACACAATCAGTTAACAGAAATTACACAATTAGTCCAAAAATTAACTTTGCAACCAATAGAAAAAATACATCAAATAATTGACAAGGATGAAATTATTTACGGTTATGAATTGGATGAAGATATTTATGTAGAAGAAGACCAACCTGAAAGTAGTAGAGGAAAAGATCCCATAGTAAAAATCAAACAACAACCAAGTAAACGTAAAAAAGATCAATAAAATCCTATAAATTGGACTACTAATGTTGATTTTTAAATCAACAAGGTTATTATCAAAAAGGTAGAAAAATACGAAAGTATCCAACGAAATATATACCAAAACATATTTCATTAGGTCCAGATAGTACTCTTAATATTGATTGTGTGACAAACCCAGAAGCATTAATTTTAGATTGGGTAAATAAAATCCAATTATTATTACAGATTGATAAACCTTTTGGAGATATAATTAATAAAGACTCATTATGGAATTTTATTACTTATAAAACCACAGGAATAGAACAAAGTTTTTTATTAGATAACACTGCGGCATTACAAAATACACCTCATTATAGAAATGCAAATAGTGATAGTACAACATTTTATGCAATTGCTACAGAAATATATAAAGAATTTGTAGGAAAAGATATTATTTCCTACAAAAGTGAAGCAGCCGTATGGCATTTAAATAATATGAAAATATGTGACCTATGTTATTTAGAAAAATTATATATGTGAATTTAAAAAATATTATTATAAACTACCTCGAAATGAACAGGAAATGTATATTTATATCTTTATACAAAAATTACCTTACCTAATGAATCAAAAAGTAGAAGAAAGATTTCGAGAAAAAAGAAATGAATCAAAAGTTGCCTATAATTTAGCAGGAGCTATATTAACCACAAAAGAAGTATTAGCTGAACAATGTTTTGAAACAGAATTAAGAAAAACATTAAAACATAAGAAGCTTCAACTATGTTGTACCAAAAATGTTAAAGTACCACAACAATATGGTTGTGAAGAACCAATAAAACGAAAGTTTAAAGCTAACCATTATAGAACACATCGATTTAAGCCATATAAATCCTATAAATGGAAAAGATATCCCTCACATTATTATAAACAAAAACCATTTACACCTTACAGAAAACATTTTAGAAGAAGAAAATATAGACAATTTAAACCTAAAAGACAAGATTATCCATAGAAGAAGAAAACTTGTAGATGCTGGCTATATAAAGAAGAAGGACATTATGCTAATACATGTCCAAAAAGAAAAAATCCACACCCAAAATATACATAAAAACTTAATATTCTACAATCAACAATGTATGCAGAATTAGAACCTACAGAATCTGATTATAATACCGATTCTACAATCTCCTCTATTTATCATTATGAATCTTTTACAGAAGATTCAGAATCCTTAATTGAATCCCAACATAACTTTTATACAAATAGTAATTCAGAATAAAAAAAGTCAATGCATATATAGACACAAGATCACCAATTTGTATTGCCTCCAAACAATTATTAAACAATTGGAAAAAAATTAGAAAAACCATTACAAATAAGAATAGCAGATGGAAGCTTTAAATTTATATGGTATGTAAGTTATTATAATACTATCCTTACTGAAAAATTTTCATTCCCCGTACCTTCTATATATCAATAAGAATCAGGATTACCCTTAATATTAGGTAATAATTTCTTAAAATTATATAATCCTTTTTACCAGTATTTACGTTATATTACACTTAGATCTCTAACTATCAACGATCCAAATCAAAAATCAATCATTCTCAAAATTTTTATTTATCATACTACTTATTTCTAAAAACTACATAAAATAAAAAATAAATTAGATTCTTTACAATTTTATCTACTCAATAATATGTCTATTCAACTAGAAATTGACACATTATTAGAAAATGTTTGTAGTGAAAATCCTCTTGACCCAATCAAAAATCATAATAAACAACTTATAGAAATCAAACTTAAAGATCCAACCCAAGAAGTTAATGTTCGTAATAATATACCCTATTCTCAAAACGATGTTCAAGAATTTATAACAAAATGTGTAGATTTATTGACAAAACAATTAATTGCACTAAGTACTAGTAAACATTATGCCCTGCTTTTTACGTAAATAATTTAGCTGAATTAAAACGTGATAAACGTAAAATGGTCATAAATTATAAAAAACTGAACGAAGCAACCATAGGAGATGCATACAAATTACCACGAAAAGATTATCTTATTAATAAATTAAAAGGACATATATGGTTTACTACCTTATATGCAAAATCTAGATATTGGCAACTAAGATTACATGAAAATACCAATCCATTAACAGCTTTTACTTGTCCTCCTCATAAACATTATCAATGGAATGTATTGTCTTTTGGACTTAAACAAGCTCCTAGTATATATCAGAGATTTATTGATAACAATCTAGAAGGATTAGAGGAATTAACCTTTGTATATATCAATGATATTATTATCTATTCCAATCAAGATAAATTAGATCATCTCAAAAAGGTTAAAATAGTTCTTCAACGATGTAGTGAGAAAGGATTAATTTTAAGTAGAAAAAGGTAAAATTAGCTCAACAAAACATAGAATATTTAGGTATAGAATTTCAAAATGGTTATTTAAAGTTGCAACCAAATATTTTAAACAAAATCCAAAATTTTTCCTAATCAATTAGTAAATAGAACACAAGTACAACAATTTCTAGGAATTTTAAATTACATTTCAGATCAAGGTTTCTTTCGAAATTTAGCTAAAGAAAGAAATCTATTACAATTGAAATGTAGTACAAAAACTCAATGGACTTAGACTAATGCAAATACCAAAGCTATGAGAAAACTTAAAGCTTTATGTATGGATTTACCAATGTTATATAACTATCTTCCGATGGATACACTCCTGGTACAAATTAATGCCAATATGGATACATGGGCAGGATGTCTTTTGGCACAACCACCCAACCGAAAGAAATATCATTTATGCAAATATATCAGTGGGACATTTAATCCCACAAAATATAAATATCCTATGTATGAAAAAGAAACGTTGGCTTGTCTCAAAAGCTTGAGAAAGTGGCATATAGATCCATTACCGGTTAAATTTAAAATTTAAACGAACTCAAAATATCTATGTGGATTCATTCGATATAATATACACAGCAACTATAATCAAGGGAGACTTATAAGATGGAAGCTTGATTTGAACCAATATCAATTTCAAATTCAATATATCAAATCTTTTGACAATTTTCTTGCAGATATTCTAACTAGAGAATGGAAGTAGTTATTTTAAATCTTGAAAAAGCATTATCACAAAAAGAACTAGAATTGATAAATCTTTAACAATAGATTGGAAACCTCACCAAGGACATAAACCAACTCAAAACAACCATCCATGTCTTAAAACAAAATACAAAAGACCAACAAATAGTTCAAACCACAACTACCTCTATACCTATTCCTACCAATAAATCAATCACTACTTCAACCTTTGTCACTACACCTACACCTATTACTCCTCAACAAATCACCCAAGTACAAAGCCCACCTTCTCAAAAACAAGTAGATGAATCTGAAGCAAAAACCTATGTGATCTACAATGGACCTATGGCAGGACTCTATAACGCATGACACAAAGCAACTATTCATATTATTGGAAGATCAGGTATTTTACATAAAAGTTTTGCAACCAGAACAGAAGCTGAAAAAGCTTTTGCAGAATATAAATAGGAAAGTTCAGGTCTACGACCCCAATATAAACAAGTGTTAGAAGCACCGGCTCTTACAACCAAAATGCAGTCCTTAGGCAAACCAGTTAATTTGGATCGAATCAATGCTATACTCAACAAGTCTTTACAGATTGAAGCAAAAAAGTTGACTTTAGAGATGTTCTTTGACTGTTTTCAAAATCTAAACACATGGACTGAAGCCCACAAGATTTACCAATATTATCCATAGAATCGTGGAAGATATGGACCCAAAGCCATAGTCCTTCCAGATGCAGAACCTTTGACCACTTACTCCTTTTTCACAGTGGACTTATAGATACCCTTTATGTAACCAATCTTCAGATCCTATCTGAATTTCCAACCGGATTGATCCAAGCCATCAAAAATTACAAAGATCGATTTGCAAAAGAAAGGGAAATCTACATCAAGGTCTGGAGCAGTTATGCCATTTATAAAGAACATGATTCTGTTAAAAATGCAGACATTATGCTATCCAGAATTGCATTCCTAACCATTGGAATCAATAATGGTATATATCCATCCATTGACACACCTCCCAGTCATCAGTTTGACTGGGAATTGATTAATTAGTTTAACCTCAATTGCATTGAAGGAATTTTTATGCAAGCAGCTCGCATCACTACTGAGTTAACCATCAAAATTAATTATAAAGGAGTTAATTTACATATGATTTCTTCATATAAACAAGCCATTCAGCTAGAAGTTCTACGGATAGTCAAGCACTTCCTTATTCCTTTTACAACAATGGAAGGAATTTTCAGTGAACTTAATGCTACCTGGAAATATGCTATTTGTCAGCAAATGCAAGTACATCCAAAGCACAAATGCAAATACTGTTAGCATAAATAGACGATACGAGATCAATTGAAGCAATAATTGAAGAAGAATAATTTTTGATTAACCCAATGTAGGCCACTGTCGGCTACCAGTAGAGGAATCTACTTTCTTTACTTTTTATGTACATTATTAGTCGTTACCTTTTCTTTTGCTTTTAGCTTTTACTTTAAGAACCTTTTACTTTTTTTGACCATTTTGTTTTGGGCTTTTCCTCTTTCTTTTCCTATATCATGTAACAACGAGCCTTAGAGCTCTTATCAACAATTGAAATAAAAATCTTCCTTAGTCCTACTTCTCTCTAATTGCTATTAGCCTGTGGAGTGGTGTTGAAGCATACAAAGAGACGAACCAGGTATGATTAAGAATTTTTTATTTTAGATATTATTTATCTCATTTATTTCATTTATCAAATTACTTATTTTCGATTATTTCTATCTGTTATAGTACATTTATATGGCAACTGGATATTTTGAACAAAAAAGAACTTTGAAAGCAGCCATCAAAGAAACATATGCTAGAGACTAAATGGTTAGATAGATTACTCATCAAATATCATGCTCGCAATAAACAAGCTCACAATAATCAAGAAGCAAATAGAGAGCAGATCGTGGCAGATGCTAATAGACTCATTGAAACAATTCAATAATATAAAACTATTCTTGCTCAAACTAGACGATTTTATCATAGACTTATAAATAATCTAATTGATTAAGTTTTCAGATCTTTTGTATCCTTTATCTTTCCTCCAGTTAATAAAATGTATTTCGAGACTAAAGCATTACTTAAAAAACTACTTAGAAATTGTGATGAAATTGAATTATCTCATTTAAAGTGGATTAAAACAATGACCACATATTTAGAACTAGCCAAAGCAAACAATAATTATCAACTAGAACTTGAATCCATCCAAATGATTTCCCTTTCTAAACACATGTTAGAAAGTAATAGAAAAGATAGAAAATCATATACTCAAGCAATTAATTTTTTGATTGATTAATCATGCATTATTTTGACTTAAAACTCACTCTAAAAACTCAAATTAAAAAAGTTATGAAATTTCAGAAAATCATGCTTTCTGGATTAAAAAATATGAAGCTAAATTAGAAAAAGCTAAAGAGTGTAAAGATTCACAACGAATTTTTCAATTAACTCAAAATTTGTATATCATGAAACATGTTTAATATAATAATAGGCAAAATAGAAAAAGAGATCTTAAAGATATTTCTAAATTGATTAGTTAATAATATGTTTTATATTGGATTAAACATCATGCATCTTTATCTTTTATTAGCTATCTCTTTTATTTCCATCATTTATGCTTTACTAGTTGTGCGTTTTATCTTAATTACTTTCTATACTTTTTATCCTAATCGATATATGCTTTTTCTTAGATTAGTATTTCGTCAAGGACTTACTCCTAGATTATTATATCAGTTATATAACGAATGGTTAATTATACAACCATTTCTTATTCAGGAATTAATAGACCAAAATGAAAATTTTATTTTAGATAAGTATGGACTTGATAAACCTTGAAAATTTAGATAATTTATGATAATGACTTCATATCCCTAAAATTTTTCTATTTGTAATCAATCAACAAAATGTTTTATTTGTCAACAATTTGAAGAATATATTAAATTTCTAGAATATTTAAAACATCAACATTTTATCACACTTAGATATTGGGAAAACCAATATAATTATCTTAGACCAATGATCACTAATCTTCAAACATTACATCCTATTCAGGAACAGTTAGATCTAGAAAATCATATGCATCAGTTTTATACACAACAGTTAAATCATTATGAACGAACATTACATGATCATAAAATTAGTACACCCTAGCATCTTCATGACTGAACAAAATTCTAATCAAAATATCTTAGAAGTAGATAATTTAGAACTACTTGAAGCTCAAGGAAATTTTCATATTAATACTCTTTTATCAAATGATAAATAAAAACAAATTTCAAAAGCACAATTAAATTTAAAAGTAAATCAATATTAAAAATGGTTTTAAATCATAAAAATATTATTTACTTTAGAAAAATAGTACATGAAACACCTATACGTATAGATCAATGTAATGGACATAGACACATCAACCTAATTGATCAAGAACAAATCAATAAACAATTACACCAAATATCTCCCAAAAAATGAGCTAAAATCATATATATTCACCTTTCTACTATTCAAATATTACTAAAATCTACTTTTCAAGAAGGAATTGATTCACCTATTAGAATGGCTATCGTTGATGAACGAATGACTAATTTAAATGATCAAATCATTGGAGTTATGAATGGAAATTTAGCATATGGAAAAATAAAATTCAACACGTTCATCTGGTTTAACGCTCGAAGAAACGAACGCCCCTGCTTCCGATATTCCCTCCTCTATTCTGATTATTTTTCCCCCAGTGCAAACGGCAGTTGATGTTCTGATTGATACTCCCTTGGTGGTTTCTGATCAATCGCCGACCATTGTTTTGGACTTTCCCCAGTCGAAGGATTCGCCCTCCGCTGCTCTCCAACTGTCGTCCAGGTTTGAAATTCTCTCCCACCTTCCAACTGCTACTGGTGACCCTGTCTGCCAAACATTGCTACCAGTAAGGACTCAATCGATGGTATTGCCTGATCCTACCCCTCCACCCTCAATTTTGACCAGTGTGCCTGATTTGCAACCTTTGCATTCTACTGAGGAAATCACTCCCTCTTCTCCGCGGCCTACAGAATATCAAGGGGATTTCTTATCTTATCCATCTATAACTGATCATCGGGAGCCTATTGATGAGGAAATACTTTGCGATCATCTGCCTGCAGACTTGCATTTGCCGCCACAACATGTTGCATTGCCTATTTCACACTCTGATGTTTTTTATAGTGTTGTTTTACCTGCCTATCGTGATGATTCGACACTAGGCATGGTCTCTGATCAAATGTTACTTGTCATGCCCCAACTTGATGATTTACAACCTTGTCGTCGACGCAGTAGGCCTTTGGGCTCCAAAAACAAGATTCTTATTGTGATTGAGGCAGCTCTTCGTCGTTCTAGGAGAGCTCCTACTGGTACCGGTTCCAAATTTTCTCAATGATTAGTAGCCTGACGTGGAACATTCGGGGTGTGGCCAACAAGCCAACACGTCGACGTTTAAAAAATTTGGTTGCTTTCCATAAAGTGATGGCTGTTTTCTTATTAGAACCAATGGGTAATTCAACAGTTTTATCTGAGGTATTACGCGAGCTGCACTTCCAAACCACTTTTGTCTCCCTCACGAATAAAATCTGGGCTTTATTTTCAGCTGACTATACGGTGGATAACCTGGGTGGCGATGAACAAGTTCTACATTTACGGGTTAAACATCATACGCATCCTACTCCTTATTTTGTTTCTGTGGTTTATGCTAAGTCTACTCGTCGAGAAAGACAGGCGTTATGGGATAATCTGCTTGCTTTTCGGCATCTGCATTCTGATACTCCTTCGACAATTACAGGCGATTTTAATGTTATTCGCTATCTGGGAGAATATTAGGGACAAGCTACTCCCGAATTATCTTCGATTGATGATTTTAATGAATTCATAGTTGATTGTGGATTAGAGGAGCATCCTACTCAGGGCTGTGAGTTTACCTGGTTTGGAATTCGATCTAACGACCCGGTGCTGAAGAAATTGGACCGTTGTCTTTTCTCCCCTGCCTGGCTTGACTGGTTTCCGGTGGCAACCGTTCATAACTTAAGTAGAATCCAATCTGATCATTCTCCTATTTTGCATCGATTTGATATGGCTATTGCCTCCAAGCCTAGAATCTTTCGTTTCCAGAGGATGTGGCTTCGTCGCTCCAGTTTTTATGATGTGGTTTGGGAAAATTGGGGGGCTCCAGTTGACGGATATGGAATGTTGCGATTCTCTTTGAAGCTCAGACGATTGAAGGAGGCTCTGAAGATTTGGAATAAGTCTCATTTTGGCGATGTTTTTCAGAATTTACAGGACTCCGAAGACCTGGTTTTGCACTATGAGACGATTTATGATCAATTGCCTTCCCCAGATACTCTAGCTGAGCTAAACAAAGCAAAGGTGAATTTGATTCTACGAGAACGTAAACGTGATGATTTTCTGCTTCAAAAGTCGCGAATTCGTTGGTGTAAGGAGGGTGACGCCAACAGCAATTTCTTTCATGCTAATTTACGTGAAAAAAAATTCTTTTCTGGGATCCATTCCATAAGGGCAACTGACGGCAGGTGGCTAGATTCCCCTCCTGACATCTCAGCTGAGGCAATGGATTTCTTTCAAAAATTGCTATGTCAAGACTCGGACATGGATGAAACTTTGGCAGTTCGTTTGCTCAGCTTCGTCCCTTCGCTAGTTGATGAGGTGGATAATGCTTCTTTGATGAGGGCGCTAACCTACGATGAAGTAAAAGACACGGTAATGAGTCTCTCCTCTCATAGTGCACCTGGTATTGATGGGTTTTGTGGTTCCTTTTATCACAACTGTTGGTCT
>JANZLD010000001.1:32344186-32356840 GCA_026413575.1 Erythroxylum carthagenense
GGCAATTTTACACTGAATTTCAACTTATCAACGATATGATGACTGTTTCTTCTTCTTCGATCTTACATGTTTACCGCGAGGTCAATACTGTTGCTGATTATTTGTCCAGGATTGGCTCATCTGGGGTTTCGACTCAATTTCACCAAGAGGAAGACTTACCGTTGATTATTCGTGGAACTTTGGTCTTAGAACGAAATGCTACTCCCTACATCCGTATTAGATGATTTTTCCTTAATTTTTTGAATATTTGTACTTGTCCTGAATCTGTGGAGGTTTTTCTTGCCGAATTCTTTCCTTCACAGCGCCATAGTGAACCGAGCATTAGGATGCCGACCCCTTTTCTCGCTATTAATAAAATGGTCTTAATTTCGGCTTAAAAAAATAGTTATGTTTTAACCAACTCTCATCATAGTATTCAATTCAAAAATACTGATAAAATTTATATGGATCAATTATTTAACAATGTTGCTAAAGTAGGAACAAATTTCAGAACAAAATTAAGAACTTTACCTGCCATACAATATCCTATCCAATTAAACTCTCCCATCAATAGAAGACATTCATTTTCAGACATACCATCTTATTCTTCCACTCCTTTATTAAAATCCCAATAATTAAGAATAGAATGACCTATCCGATTCTTTGAACCTGCAAACATCACAAAAGAAAAATCAAACGTTAAAATAACAAATCCAATCATATCTGCCCCTTCGACAATAGAAACATCAATAAAACTTGATGATCTTAAAAATCAAATTATAGAATTAACAACCTATCTGAAGCATACATTATGAGCGTGACCCAAGATATAAAAGAAATAAAAGAACACAATAAATATGTTGAAACCCAATTAATTGAATTAATACAAATACAAACCCAAACCATACAATTAGTAAAAGAATTAATCAATGAAAAAAATTATGTGAACGAATCAAAAAGATGGAGCAATCCTTCCAAGTGGTATCAATATACAATAATAGTATTTAAAAAATTCAAACTAATATAGACTCTTTTTTTATTGTTGTATATATAGTGAAGTCATGGTTGTGGCTTGATTTATTATATTACAATAACTATTAATCGTATGAAAATGAATTCTATTTCAATGAGGCGAAAAAATACTAACTGATCTAAAATTAATAATAATTATTAATATTTGTAATAATTGATAATACAATAACATATCGACCAAATATTAATATTGAATGAATATAAAATTATTTATATTATTTCAAAATTAATAATATTTACATGTATTAAAACAATTCGATTTAATATAAAGTGTACTATATATATATATAAACACCAATGACTTCACTATATATATACAATAATAAACAAACACTTTATATTAATTCGAATTATTTTAATTTCCTGAATATATATTTGTATATAATATATACATATATATAGTTAACAATAATTCATTATATTAACAACGTATATAATTTATATATAATTAGCTTACTGATTAAATTATAATTAGTTCCTTTATTAATTAAATAAGTGTGTGCCAACTTGCCCGCTACTTTCTAATAAAATGATTTTCTTAACTTCTGAATCCCAAACAACATAAACATTCAACAAAAACTTCGAAACCAAAAGCATAAACATTCTATAAACATGAAAAACTACAATTATATAATAAATTAAGCTATTCAAGATTCGAAATTTTATAATCACAGAATAGACATTCACGATATATGTTTAATTTTTGGTTTTCTTCTTAACAATCGCGCACCGTACCTATCCTTTTCTTTCCCTATCTTCTTCTTCTTTACATCATCCTCTCTATCAACAATTACATTTAGAACATCCAAGTTGATTTCCACTCCTCGAATTTTGTCTCTTCTTTCTTCTTTAAATTTGTCTTCTCTTTCTTCTCCTTTTCTCTTTTCAAGGACATTGTTAAAAGACAATTAATAATGTTCAATAATCAACAATAACATTAAATTAAAGTAAAAAGAGATACCAGCGACATTGAAAACATTCGACCATAAAAACACTAGCACAGGAAATAAAACACATTAATAATAATGCCAAATTATTTTCTCATTTAATTGTTAAAGATGTTACATCACCATTTTCACACTTATTTATATTATTTCAAAATTAATAATATTTACATGTATTAAAACAATTCGATTTAATATAAAGTGTACTATATATATATATAAACACCAATGACTTCACTATATATATACAATAATAAACAAACACTTTATATTAATTCGAATTATTTTAATTTCCTGAATATATATTTGTATATAATATATACATATATATAGTTAACAATAATTCATTATATTAACAACGTATATAATTTATATATAATTAGCTTACTGATTAAATTATAATTAGTTCCTTTATTAATTAAATAAGTGTGTGCCAACTTGCCCGCTACTTTCTAATAAAATGATTTTCTTAACTTCTGAATCCCAAACAACATAAACATTCAACAAAAACTTCGAAACCAAAAGCATAAACATTCTATAAACATGAAAAACTACAATTATATAATAAATTAAGCTATTCAAGATTCGAAATTTTATAATCACAGAATAGACATTCACGATATATGTTTAATTTTTGGTTTTCTTCTTAACAATCGCGCACCGTACCTATCCTTTTCTTTCCCTATCTTCTTCTTCTTTACATCATCCTCTCTATCAACAATTACATTTAGAACATCCAAGTTGATTTCCACTCCTCGAATTTTGTCTCTTCTTTCTTCTTTAAATTTGTCTTCTCTTTCTTCTCCTTTTCTCTTTTCAAGGACATTGTTAAAAGACAATTAATAATGTTCAATAATCAACAATAACATTAAATTAAAGTAAAAAGAGATACCAGCGACATTGAAAACATTCGACCATAAAAACACTAGCACAGGAAATAAAACACATTAATAATAATGCCAAATTATTTTCTCATTTAATTGTTAAAGATGTTACATCACCATTTTCACAAATACAACCTAAAATTTTAAACTGATAATAATTCATGAACAAATTCTTATTTGCATGCATATCGTAATTGACAAATACATCAACTAAAAGACCATTAACGAGTGTGATAGACACTCACTCCATCTTCCCTTTCTCCAACTACTTAAAGGGAAAAAACATTCACTCATTTTCCATTTCATGTTAAACATCAGCTATAAGCTTGTTAACAAATCCAATTTTCACTACTATATATCTAACACAAACATTAATCCAAAGGTCTTTAGTTTGGTTGTAACGAGGCTTTGGTGGAGGTATAGAAAAGATACAATTTAGCTTAAAACCAAAGAACTAATTGAGCATTTAAAATTATACGTACCAATAAAATATAAAACATAGTATTTTTCCTTTTTAGAAATCTGCAGGACTTTTACAGTCAAACCTTTTCCATCTTTTCCTTTTTTCCCCCTTTTTCTTTTTCCCCTCTCATTTTCTGCTTCTTCTTCACTTGATATGATTTGTTTTCTTACTAAAAGTACAACAGCTTATATCCTTCCACCCCCCCGCCCGCCCGCTTTCTTCAGTTGATATCATTTGGTTTTTTCCCTAATTTACAATAATATATGTACTTTTTAAATACTCAACTTGCCCTTATGGTAGGTATAATCAAAGCAGATAAACAATAAAAGACAAAGCTCGTTTTCAGGTTTTTACAAAAAATAAGGTTCCATACAAGCTCAAAGGGGTTCACTAAGGATAAGATCATGGTGGCTTTTTAAGCTTCAAGGTTATATCTTAAAGGCCTTCATCATTTCAATATCTACATACGATTATGTAATCTTAACTAGTATCTGAAAGCAAGTTCTAGATTTGTTTAACATGAAAGAATACTCTCAACAAGAAATACTTTTAATTGGTCCCAAACCCTTACCTAAGAAAAGTGTCATTGATCTATCACAACAAGCTAATACCGTTTCAATTTAAATCCGCATCAACCAACTAATGCATGCAGATATATTTATTCACTTATATTTTGCATTTATAACCCTGATTGAGTTCAACCAATGATCACACATCTCTAACAATTAAACAAAAAAATAAACACTATACATTCAACAATCATAATTAACATCATAGAAAATTAAACAAATGATCAAACATACTAGTGACACTGATTCAATCAAACAATAAAATAAAACAAATTTATTCACAAACAGTCAAAATAATCAAACAAAAATTAGAAATACAATACTAAGATGGAGGTGGATGCTTTCTGGAGTGAGGATTCAAATTTGCTAACAAATCCTTAATCTCCACGATATCTTCCTCAATCTTTTGCAATCTCGCACCCGTTTGTCGTTAAAAAACAATAAGTTGATTCATTAATGATTGATATTCATCAAAAGTAGGTGCAATGGTACATTGCGTACCTTCATGTTCTGAACAACCTTCCCTTTATATACCTTTACCTCTTTCAGACTGGCTGCGCTCACTAGTTGAAGGTTTTGTTGCCTCATCACTAATAACAACATAATGATGACCTTGTCGCTTCGCAATCTTCATTGACATCAAAGACTACAAGTCTAAACTATAATTTCTTGAAATTAACTGCAAACTTGTTCTCTCAGTTAGTAAACCTAAATGCTCTGCAATTTGAGTTATAAATGCCCCAACAACTATTTTCCCAGCACTAACTTTTGCTACATCCATTATATGCTCACTTAACCACAAACTAGCATTAAACTATTTGCCATACACCATGCACCACATCACAAACAATTCACATTTATAAAATGAACCCTGGCTATCTCCTTTACCAAATATTGTGCAAGTTAAAAACCTATGAAGATAGCGTAAGCTAGGATCCACTAAAGCTGACGATTTAGACCTACTAAGAGAAAAAACATTTCTTAAATTTGTAATTTAACTCCAAAATTCTCTAGGCCTAAATTCACCATTATAATCGTATAACTCACTGTGTGAAAATCCAAACATATCATTCAAATCATTTAAACCAATAGCATGCATCCTATTCATTAACCTAAATATCAAATTAAGCACAACACCATCCTCCCTATAGGTAAATTTTAAAGTTGATAAAAATTCTAGGGTTAATTCAACATATGAATTTTTCCTAAAATTTGTGAATCTATCCCATCCAATGTTATGCAATAAGTCATTGACTCGATTTCCAATTCCTAACTCAGTTATAGCTACATGATCAATGAACCTATTTGGCACAATTGGACGATCTTTTAAACTTACATACCTTTACTGGTTCTCCTCATTGGTAAAGTGAAGACATGGATTACCTAAATCAACGACATTGCCCACTTCAAAGGATGAACATGACCCAAATCTCGTACAAGGCATGACTAAATAACAATCAGAAATCAAAATATTTTCACTAATCTCAAACCAAACACAACAATTTATCACTTTATTAGATTTATATTACTATAGGGTTTGGTGTTTGTCAATTATATTTAACTAGGTATAGGCTTACAAAGTAAATTCTTATTCCTCATAAAAATTATCTTAACATTAGCTGACAGACCCATAGAATTTTATGCCAATCTACTTAATTTTCCTTATCAAATGCTCAAATTCTTGACCATACTATTCCCAAAAACAAACATCTTCTCAATTAAGTCAAATATGACATTGAACAACTAAACCAATCTAATTTCATTATGGAAACTTAACAAAAAAATTTAATCCAATATACATACATTATATATATATGTATTAAACTAAATGAAATTGTGATTTTTGCTTTCCTAAAGCAAATCAATCACAAAAGATATTGGCCTAAACAAGTTTCAAAATTCACAATGTTCACATTTCAATCTAAGTGATAGACTATCACCGTAATTTTCTCAATGATTTCATTCATCATACACCTAGATCTTTAGAAAAAATTAACTTTTAGTTCAATCTAAATCTAACCTAGTAAACCTTCCAATGTAACTTAAACCAAACAGATTTACCCTATATATAAAGTCAGCATAAAAATTGTGAACCGCGCTGTTCACTGTAAGAATAAAGCTCACTCCAAATACACCGACTAACTTTACATCTAACATATCGAATTACCGACATAAAAAAGAATGTTATTTGCTTCAGCAGTTAAAAATAATTACGCATTAAGAAGTAAAATATAAAAAATTACCTAATTAGCAACTTCTGAGGTACACGGTTGATAGAACTAAAAATGTTGATAACAACAGCTGAATACCTACCAAGATTCCCACAACATTATTTTAACAACAGAGAAGAAAGGGACGATTCAATATGTGAACGCTACGTTGTGACGTGATTTTAGACTTAGCCTCATTTAGGTTAAAAACTCCTAACCCCTCACCACTCACCCAAACCTAAAAAATTTTTTTTTAAACTTTTCTCTTCTCTCATTGTGGTTAACCCAGTCACATGCTTTTTTCTTTTTTTTAATTAATTAAATTACTATTTTCACGATAAAAAATAGAATTGTTAAAATTTAGTTAACCAAAAATTTTTTGATTTGTTTCAAATTTACTTAATTTAAATTAGGTATTTAAGATTTGTTAAAAATTTGTCAATCACGGTGTGAGTAAAATAATTCACACATGTAACTCCCTAAATTTATTTGTTACTTACGACTTGAATAATTCATAGCCATGGCTCTAATTTTAATAATTTACACCTTTAATTTTTTTTAGATTTCTTTACTCTTCTCATTTATTTTAAAATAAAAAATTATAATTTTAGTTTAAATAAAGATTATAATTATCTTCCATTCGAGCCTACTGTAAATAAAGAAATTTGGCAATACACTCTTCTAGAAGAATGTTCCCTTATCTTTTAAGTTTCTATTGACTCCAACGTCATTCAATTTGGTTCACAAATCTGAAAGCTTTACCTCAAACATTTTCAAACTATTTTTATTATAAAATAGTATACTATACTCAGCTTCCATCTAGAAATTGAACATTTTAGAGATTAAATTACAATTCCACTTCTTTAGATTATTTGTAGCCCTATGTGTCTAGTTTACTCCAAATTAAAAATCATCTCATTCTGATATCCAGAGAAAAAGTTACGGTCAAAACTGTTTAGCTTGCATAATGTTCTTGGGTACACTAGACTACTGGAGAACACTGTGTCATGATGTGACAAATAAAGGTCAATCTACCAATTGACACTCACGGGTGTGAGGAAGAAAAGTGACAGGTGTGAGAGAGTCATGCCTGTGCAAGAGTCACTCACGCTTGTGTAGGAGTCACGGGCACGTAACTTTTCGCTCAATATCTCTTGAATGATTTAAGATGGCTAAGATTTTTGGTGGAGTGGTAGAGCAATGTATTACAAGTTCAATGGTTCAAGTCTCATGTCATTTGGAAGTCAGATGAAGAAGATATAGCCAAAAGATCAAAGAGTGTTGTGTTAGCCTCCAACCTTCAAAGTCGCGATCATGCTAGTTGGCTATTCATTTTGTAAAATCACGGTCGTGCTCATTCTCGATCGCGATTTTGGCCATTTTTTTTCTTAATATAAATTTAAAAATTTTAATGCTCATAATTTTATGCTAAATTTTAATTTTTTGGCAATTTTCATTTTTACGTTAAATAATATTAAATAATATCATATGTTAACACTTTTCTATTGTCTCAATTGATTAAATGTTTATAACTTTCTCACAACATATTAGATGAATTTATCATATTTTTACTAACTAAATTAACCTGTTTCTTTTTTATATTAAATTTATATATTTTAAATATGACGGAGAGGTAGAGCAATGTGTTACAAGTCTAATGGCTCAAGTCTCATGTCATTTGGAGGTCTGATAAAGAAGATATAGCCAAAAGATCGAAGGGTGTTGTATCAGCCTCCAATCTTCAAAATCGCGATCGTGTTTTTCATTTTGCAAAGTCCCGATCGTGCATCCATTTCTTTCTTAATATATTTAGTAATTTTAATCCTCATAATTTTATGCCAAATTTTAATTTTACACAATATTTATTTATACATTAAATAATATTAAATAATATCATATATTAACACATTTCTATTATCTTAATTGATTAAATGTTTATATCTTTCTCACATGGCGAACATATTTGCTGTGCCCGCTATGTCTGAATAAATCTCAGTCATCCATTACAATAAGTTGGATGGCTAGGATCTTAAAGGTACAGCAGACACAACAATTCGTGAGCATATGAGACGACTACTAAAAGTTGACAAATATTTTGTTAATTCTTCTAGAACTTAGAGTTGTTATCATGTACATCATGTGATACCTTAATAAAATGAATTATTATCCGCTAAAACAAATTCCAATGTTTAATATTATGATAATTGTTTGTCATAAGGGAATCAAGGCCACGTACTAGCTAATTTAATCAGTAGTATTTTTCCCTTTTCCTTGTAAGCCACGACATGCCAATCATGACGATCCAACTTGTAGCCTCTTGTTTTTTAAGCACTAAGGAATTATATGAGATTAGGTTAGGCCTAATTTAATATTCGACAACTCTTATTGACTAAGCACTGTGAAAGATTGGCAATGAATTATTTCGAATTTAAGTTGTTTAGAGTCTGAATCTAATTTAATATCCTATCTAATTCAAATTATGTGATTTGAGTTCAAACCCAATTGAATTTTAGACTGTTCTAAATGTATGATTAAGAAAACTAAGGTAAGTCAGTTGTGTTGGGAAAAAAGCGGGTATAACACACGCAACGATCAATCAATAAATCTTTCCCAACTTGAATGAATCTATTAGGAGTAATAATGAGCAGAAATTAGCAGCAAATCAAATGATCACAAGTTGCCCCAATAATGCACAAATCAAAAACCAATCACAAAACACAACAATTATTTAACGTGGCAAAAACTCCTTCGATGTGAAGGATAAAAACCACAGGATCTCTTTTGGTCCAAGCAAATGAAATCCACTATCACAAATGCTGTCTTACAGAGATCAACAGCTACAAAATCCAGAAATCAAAGGCTCAATCTTATATAGCCACAAGTTAAAGTAGAGGACTACTCAAAGAGAGCAATCACAACAAAGGCTTCTGTTCTAACAAATTCTGAAAAGTTTCAACCGTCCAAATCCAATCTCCACCATTCAAAACAAAGAACAATGATTAAGGAACATGTTCACCAAAATTCAGCCCGATTAGACAAAGAATGGTAGACCAAAATAAGAATATGGTGAAGCTCGTCAGTTCTAGAAACTCATTGAAACCAGTCCACTTTTGGATCCAAAAACTCAACCTCTAGACTTCAAAACCAAATCTCCACCGTTCAGAATGGAGAATAATATGTCTAGAAACTGTAAACAAAAGATGAGACCGATCCAATGGTGAACGACTTCCCAGTAGCCGGAAAAGTAAAACGAGTCGGGTAGAAAAATCTCACCTTTTGTAAAGGATGAAGGAAGAACTTCTCTCCTCTCTCTCTTCTCTCACTCTCTTTCTTCTCTCACTCTCTTAGCAGCTGCAGAAAAATTTTTGGTTTCTTTTGACAATTCAAAAAATTAACCCTAATGGGTTGAAAAGAAAATGGACTTTAACAAATGTATGTATTTTACCACATAGGAGGGAAGGAGGGAACCCAAACCGAAGAAGTTGAAACTTTCCTGTTACCCTGTGAAGAAGTACTAAGACAGTTTACATACTATCCAACCTCTGCACTTGGGACTAATACTTGACAGTTCAGTGTTCATAATGAATCATCTTCTAGTCCTGACCGAGTTCTAAAGAATCACTACACTCCGAATCGGCACTGCGGCAAGTTGGATGAATAGTATTCAACAATTCTGTGAATCAAAATATGAATAGATAACGGATTACAAGCTTTTCTAGAAAGACGAGAAAAAATATTTTTTAATCTTTTGACTGAATGGAGAATGCATTAACTCTGCTAGAATTTAGAGTTAATGGAGTATTTTAAATTCTAAACTTAAAATAAATTTCTGGGAAGTTGGAAGAGTGAATGGATGAACTCGTGTATTTTACTTTTGTTTCTTGATTATATTGTAGCTCTTTCTTTGTCGAGAGTAATAGAAAAGAAAAAAAGGTACGTCCCAACAAGAGCATTCGCTCACAGAGATGTTCAACTTATTCAACCATCTTTAATTTCCAACTTCTTCTTCGCCCTTCTATCAATAGAACCGATGAGTGTTAGAGTCTCATATTGCCTAGATATGAAAATATTAAAGGGTTTATAATTGATAAAGGTCAACTATCCAAATAACTAGTTCTAGTTACTTGGACAATAGTTGACCAAAGCCCAATTTTTATTAGTGGACTCTACACTTTGCTCATATTAAAAATTCAATAATAAGATGCTACTTGATTGTTCTATTTTAATTAGTTGTAAAACTTACTAGGATTTAGGAACTAGAAGATGTTACTCTAAATTAAACTTACGGATCATCAATTCCTTCGTCGACTTGACTTATATATATTAATAGCACGCACAATAAGTTTCCCACAAGAAAACTCAAGCGACTATAACTTGTACTAAATTTTATGCGTACTACTTCTTAAGAAGATTTAAATGATGACTATAAAATAAGAGGAGACTCAACCATTTGTTTATCTCTAACCTGATTTTGTGCATTTGACCTAAAGAAGCAATAATGCTAATATTTTATTGGTATATAAACAGGTGTAGATCTACAATGAGGGCAAGTGGGGGCACTTCCTCCCACTGTCTCCAACAAATTCTCTGTAAAAAATATTATTATTTTAAATTTTGCTTTCATTAAATTTTTTTTACTCCTGTTAAAATTTTGTAATTATTAAAAATAAAATTTTGCCCCCACTCAAAAAAATTTCTAGATCCACCCCTGTATATAAATGTTTATAACCTTCATTTTTGCCAACATTCTACCAAACCTTTGGGCCCGTCGTGCCATATTCTTCCTTCATCATCTTTTCAACAGCCTACATTATCTCCTCTTCTGTATCCTTTCATCATTCTTCTCTTGTTCTATTCCTTCCCTTTTGCATGTTAGTTATCTTCTCCCTATGGGTAGGCCAAAAGTTTGCGTCTTTGTGTCCTTACTAGCCGTATATTGGAATACTTTTGTTGATGGAGAAACGGAAGTGCCATGTTATTTCATATTCGGAGACTCACTGGCGGACAACGGCAACAATAACAAGCTTGAAACCACCGCCAAGGTTGATTATCCGCCGTATGGAATCGACTTCCCTTATGGACCTACCGGAAGGTTCACTAACGGTCGAACCGCTGCAGATATACTTGGTCCGGTACATTTAATATATATATCTCAAGTCTTTTCATCACTGTCTTGTGTTCTTGTGTTTCTTTTTCTTTATATATGTGAGTTGTGCTTCACAAGTTCTTTTCATTAGGTATCTGTACAAGCACGCTCGCACACACAAAATACATATATCTATATATTTGTATTTTAAGCATAGATTTCATAAAATGTAGATATAATGGAGGAAGAGCACTGTATTTATATATGAATGTGCCAGCGTAAATTCTGTTTGATATGCATAAACTACTATTACAAATTGCTGCATATGACTTGTAGGCATGTTTTAGAATGATATTGATTAGGTTTTGTTTATTACTTACGCACCCATCAAATTGAGGAGAAAGCTTACACATAAAACACCTATAAATTTTTTAATGCTAAACTTTTAGTAATTAATGCACAGACGTGACAGAGAAACAAATAGTTTCTCTTTTCATTTCTTTTGTCAACGATTGTAAAGAACGGGACAAGATCTTTTGTTCAGATTCACTGGATACAATAAGACACCATAAAATTGGACAGAAAATCTGGACTTATAAAGAATATACCTTAAATACTAATAACTAACCATACAACTTCGTCAATGTGCCCTACACTAGCAGGTCAATTTTTGGGTTTCGACGATTTCATTCCTCCATTTCCATCTGCTTCTGGCTCATATATAGTCAATGGTGTCAATTACGCTTCTGGCTCAGCTGGAATACGAAATGAAAGTGGGAAATTCATGGTATTTTATCTGCCTACATGCTTTTTTTTTTTTCTTAAAAAGAATATCAGAAAAAGTTCTTCTGCAGATATTTTGTTATAGAAAACTTCCTTGCCACCGTATTCAAATTCTTGCATTCTTTTTTTTATATTTATTTATCAATATATACAAAATAGTTAATAATTTGAAGATAGACAAAGTCTAGTGGATATATAAAATAACTTAAACGTGAATAATAACGTCTTCATTTATTATCTATTTTCTTGCAGGGTGATAATATTGACTTGACTACCCAACTACAGAGACACCAGGTCATCATCTCCCGCATAATTGACTTACTAGGAAGTGAAGAGATAGCTGAGGATTACCTAAACAAGTGCTTGTATTTATTCGTAATCGGCAGTAACGATTACATAAACAACTACTTCTTGCCCCAAATTTATAATACTAGCAAGGAGTACACCCCGTTTCAATACGCACAAGTTCTTATTGAGGAATACAAAGAAAAAATTATGGTCAGTTGTTAAATTTATAAATTTCCTCAATCTCGTTTATTTAAATTTAATATATATTCTATTTCATTTAGGGACAAAAAGCCAATTACTTTTTTTTTTTTGGGGTTGATCTAGAGTTTATATAATTCTGGAGCAAAGAAGGTGGCATTGACTGGAATAGGACCTATAGGCTGCACACCAAATGCTACTGCTTTCTATGGTACCAA
>JANZLD010000001.1:32402747-32416310 GCA_026413575.1 Erythroxylum carthagenense
CATTATTTATATCAAAAAGTATAAATAAATATCTAATATTACATATTAAATTTATTTTTACTAATAATTATTAATAAGTTAACTTATCATATATTAATAATTAACAATAAATTAAGGTAAAAACGTTAAATTAAGTCATTTATTAATTTTATTTTATTATATAGTAATGCTAATAATCAATATTATTACAAACCTAATTTGGACCGTCTAACCATCACAAAAACCCAAAGAAGCCCTCTTTTCATTTCTCCTGTCCTTGGCCATGCTTTCACTTGCAGCACTTTCCACGGAGTCGCTGAAATATGTTTGAGAAGAAAAGAACGGCGCTCACCCCTCAAAGAACCTTTTAATCCCCTCATACTACAATCAACCTTAGGATGTGGTTAGTAGAATTTGCAGTTTTTTCTGCCTCTTTCTTTCCCTGTTTGGTGACTCAGAAAGTGGTAAAGAGGCTGTTTTTTCGGCATTGAATTATCGTCTGTAAGTGTTTTATAGCATGGGTTTTTGATATGAAGTTCCGACTGAAAGTTGTTGAGTTTTTCTTTTTGCTTTCTGAGTCTTGCCACTTCTTCTGTCTGACAATTGCTTGTTCTTTATACAAATTATGCTGTCTGTTTGCTTGTTGAGAAAATGCTGCTGCATGCCAAGACAGATTCGTGATTTAATTTTCAGTCTTGCGTTGATCAAAACTGTGCTCTCTCTCTCTCTCCCCTTTTTTGTTTACTTACTTGTTTATGATTCTTGAACCTTCTAAGATACAATTTTGCAGTCACACAAATTGACTGATGTAATTTTCGCTGCTGGAGTCTGTCGTCAAAGTTAACTGTAGTTCGTTTCAATTTGGGCAGACGAACAGGAAGGGTTAAGAAAATCCTGCCTTTGAGGTTTTTAGAGGCATTTTGGAAACCCCATTTGGATTGGTATAGCTACTGGGTGGGAGATGGTTGGGATAATTTTCCAAGCGTCGTCATGCCCCAGTATGTTATCTTCATCGTTGATCACTGTCTCTCGTTGTTCTGCAAATCTCGGGTTTCACCTTCCTTCCAGGCAAGCTATGCATGTAAGAGCTATGTTTGCGGATATTGGGCCCAGTGAGCCACCCTCTTCATCGGAGACAAAATATCCAACAAAAAATCCACTTGCAGTTGTAGCGGAAGTTCCCAAAAAACTATGGAGGCAAACATTAAAGCCATTAAGTGATTTTGGGTTTGGTCATATGAGCATATGGGAAGGTGGAGTTGGGTTGTTCCTTACTTCTGGGGCAGTATTTATTGCACTCAGTTTGGCTTGGTTGAGAGGGATTCAGTTGAGATCTAAGTTGAGGAGATACTCGATTGTATTTGAGTTTGACAAGGCGAGTGGTATTTGCACAGGAACGCCAGTTAGGATAAGAGGGGTAACAGTTGGAAATGTCATTCGTGTGAATCCATCATTGAGAAACATAGAAGCAACTGTCCAGGTATGCATATTAGGACTAAGTTTTACCATACATGGCTGATCAAGAAATTGCAATTCAAAGATTTGCATGTTTTTCAAGTAACTTGAATGAGTTTATATTTTATAGGTTGAAGATGACAAAATTATTATACCTAGAAATTCACTTGTTGAGGTGAATCAGTCAGGTCTTCTTATGGAAACATTGATTGATATCACTCCTCGACATCCAATTCCTACATCTTCAGTGGGACCTCTTGATGCTGATTGCATTAAAGAAGGTCTAATAGTCTGTGATAGGCAAAAGACAAAGGGCTATCAAGGAGTAAGTTTAGATGAATTGGTAGGGATAGCAACTCGCCTTGGACGTGAAATGGAGGAAATTGGCATTGCCAAAACTTATTCTCTGGTTGTGCGTGTTGCTTCTGTTGTTGAAGAGGCAAAACCACTCGTGGAAAAGGTGTGATGTGCGTTTGTGTCTTCTTCTATTATTTTCCATCCCTTTTCTGATTATTATTTGCTACTATTCACTTTTGGACTGTGTAGGCACTGTTTCTTCTGCAAACCCTCGATATATGTTGTTGAACATAGAAGCTGTTAACAACACACCAAGAGACTGTCTAGAAATGTATTTGAATGCCATTTAGTTGAGCATGATATGAAGATCGTTTTTTTGGAATCCCCCATGTGTTGAATGGAGAAAAGGTCAATCCTGATTGGTTGCTACTGAATTGAAGTGGGCATTTTCCAACAGTCATGGCCGTGTTAACTTAAATGGATAAAACACCATCCATGTCAAATACCCTACTGATAACTTTGTTTACTAGATAAGACTCCATCACTTTTTCAATTTAAGACTCCATGTCTACTCTTTCCAAGATGACTTTCCTTTCATTTTCTTAGGGCAGTATGTTTATAGTTAATTCTCTTGGTGGACTTCTTTCTTTTTCTCTTTTTGCTTGTGATCTGTAATCCATTTTTCTTTTCCATTTTACCATAAAATTGAAAGTTATAATTATGACACATATTCTTCAAACTGTATTATTGTCTGAAAAGCAGTAGAGCTGTCACTTTGTTTTAAGGTGGCTGTAAATTGCTCCTCTTATGTAGTTGGATGCACATGGAGGAATTTGCTTGACAAATTGTCAACATTTAACACTTTGCATTTGATAGTGATTTCTCAGATCCAAGCCATGACTGAAGATATTCAACCTTTGCTCACTGATGTTCGTGATAGTAGTCTGCTAAAGGAATTTGGGAGTTTGACCAGAAGCCTAACACGTGCCTCTGAAGATTTAAGGTAAATTACCTGTACAAATTTGGGTTGATGTTACCTGCTTGACTGCTGAAATGTAAAACTATTTTCGGCTGTGATTAACTGTGATAAACTTAGATTTCTGTGCTTTCTTCATCATGTTGAAATAAGTTTCCTGTTGATTCTTAACAGTAACATCAAAGTTGTAATGGTGAACTTGTGTATATAGTATTGGACTGTGTCATCAGCTCCCACTGTATAACAATCACAATTACCTCCTGCTTGTCTGTATTACTATGGTCCCTTGATAATTTGTATACAGTAACTTGATGGCACATAGTGTCTTATGCAACCTATACTCAATAGGCCAATGTGCATTTGTTGGTTTCTCCCTTATTTTTACCATTATTCATCCATTAATAAGGCTTTCATTATTTTACAATTCAGTGGTGTTTTGCACCAAAGTACAAGTAGAAGTTTTTATTTTAAACTAACCATAAAGCACTGTATCCCAAGGTTGAAAATTTTGCTAAAGCCCTTTTTTAACCAATTTCGGATATGGGAAGGAGATACCTGAGATGATCCATAGGATCCTTTTCCTTCCTCCCTCTCATATCTTAGTTTCCTTACTAACTTTCTGACGGCTAAACACAATCTTTGAAGTGAGGGATCCATTTTTACTGAGGTCTGAAATTGAGAACTGAGGGGGTGTTAAGAAATTTGAACTTTTGTTGGCAAATGCATGTTTTAGCACATCAAGAACAAGACGAATTTCAATTATGCTTAAAGGATGTTAAGGTTCCTAATACCCAAAGCTGAATGTTCACAGTGGTTAGTTTTTCTTCTACTGCAGAAAGGCACATACATCCATTATGACTCCTGAAAACACAGAGTTGATTCAAAAGTCCATCTATAGTCTGATCTTCACTTTGAAAAACATTGAGGTCAGATCTTGATAATGAGCTTTCTGTGTCTGCTGCATATTCATGGGAGATTGTATTCAGTTAATGTGTTCTTATTTTTCTTCTTTTTGTAACCATATCAGAATATAAGCTCAGATATCCTAGGATTCACCGGTGATGAGGCTACGAGACGTAACTTGAAAGCACTTATCAAGCCCCTTAGCAGGTTAATGTGAAGTTACTGATTGTCAATCGTGCTTCCGACAGTTATTCAGATGGCAAAAACGGTTTCTTCCCATTTATCTTAGAGTGGAGAGCCAATTCGGGCACTGTGGCTCATTGTTTTGGTTACACTTCCATTGCATTCTTTCCTTTGGTGATAAGGCAATATTAAGTTGTCTTAAAAAAAAAAAAAAGAGTTGTTTTTCCTTAAACTAGTCAAAGACCAAATGAATGTTTTGTAGTGGAATAGTTTTTTTTTCTTTTTTTTTTAATATATGAGAAAGAATGGAATACTGCTTGTTGAAAAGAGCCTGTAAGAAGCTTTGTGGGCGACACCATCTCCCATTCAAGATTAAGGAGAAATCAAATACTTTGTTTCAAGGACCCCTTCCTATACTTTCATTGGGAACGAGTCTGCCTTTACTCCTTAACCCTCCATTCTATCGTATTTCTGTAACGCTGGAAGTTCTTTCTGCCTATGTGGTAATCATTTACTGACGAACACAAATGCAAAGATGGGTTTTGAGGTACTGGTTTGGTAGACGTGTCTATGGGGAAAATATGGTCGAGTTATAGGTGCACAATGTTTGAAGCAGGAGACTTGGGTAAGTGTTCTATGTTGAAACCAAGTAGGATAATCAAATTTGAGTTGCATTTCAGCCTTTCATGTGACTTGTGAGATCCCCAAGTCTTTCAAGTAGGAGCGCCCAACATACAGTGAATAATCACATTATGCATATGAGTTGTGAGACCTTTTTGTTCAAGCAATATGACATTCCCTTATCATGAATTTGGTATGGCAGATTCATCATGTTTTTCTCTCCAGGTAGCCCTAATGCCACGTATTCGGGAAGCCATAGTGCTAGCTTTACAGCGGCTCGGTAATGATGAGCTCATACTTAATGGCTAAGCTGAAAGGCACTTCATTTTGATTAGAGCCTTTGAATCTATAGTTACAGGGCAAGGTTCCTGATTTGGCCTCTATTCTCCAGATATCTTCTACTGATCTTGGTAGGAGAAGCTTGAATTGATACTCATCGGGCCTTGTTACTGAAAATTGAGTGGCACTTGTTTGCTTGAAAAATGAAGACCACATGTTTCAATATTTAGGTCATTTCATAAGAAGGCAACAATAGTTCAAAAGTTTGAGATGGGAGATTTTATTATCATGTGCTGAAAACATGTAGTAGTCTTGTTTGTAATATTAAGTGTTGGTAAAAGGTGGATCATGCCCTCAAGTGAATCTTTTATAGAACAACTATGACAGAGTGTTGAGAACATTTTGCAACTGATGAGCATGAAACCATTATAACGAGAATAGTTCACAGCGAAATTAAAAACTTCAATTGTTAATAAACTCTTATGTGTGTGAGCAATATTAATTAAAAGTTTATTTCCTTCATGTGACTGTCGTGAGTTGTGACAACGATGGACCGCTACTAGTCATTTGTTGACATATCCTCCCCCATCTCTGCCCCTCGTGTTTACCCGATGTTGGTCATCATGAATATTAGTACTGGTAGTATTATATTGACATTAGTCAATATTAAATACCGTTTTAAATATTTTTTAAAACTACAAAAAGATTTTACAATTCATCCCCAAGCTCCCATCGTCACACATACGTTCCACATTCAAGTGAATAAGGCAACATAAAATAAGGCTACGCATAATTGATTTCCGTCTCTTAACTCTCGCAAAATAGGAAACCTTGTGCATTGAACTTGTTGTTGTTGTTGTTTGTTGAACCTTAAGTGCTATAATAGTTTATTTTTTATGATCGAATTTTCAACAAAAGTCATGAAACTAAAAGTAGTAAAGATAACACCAATAAAAAGGGTTATTGGAGGGAAGAGGATCAAAGGTTGCAATAGCACAACTGCACGCTCTAATTGATACGAGATATACTCGAATCAGATAGAACAAACACACTAATAAAAGAAATTGAAGTAAAAAGGACACATAAGATTTAAAATAAAAAACCCTTCAACGAATATGGGAAAAAACAGCGGGCAAGAATGGAAAACTTTTCACTATAGAAAATAAAGATTAAAAGAGGAAGATCTCACAATCCATACCAAGAATTAATACACAAGGTTATGGGAAACAGATTTTGGGATATATAAAACCTTAAGCATATGCCTCCTTACATAGCTTTAATGGAGGCTTCTAATCTCACGCATTTTTGATGTGGGATGGAAAACCAATAATCTCCCACTTAGAGATTTGATTGAGAATCAATCAATCTCCCTATCGTTATTTTTATCTTACTATTTCTTTGTTCTCTACGTCTCTGTCAAGCCATACAAAGATTTATCCCATATGAATTTATCAATGTTGATTGGCTTTGTTAGTGCATCTGATAGGTTCTCTTTTGTGTGAATTTTTTGCATGTCCACACTTCCATCTTCCATTACTTCACGAACAAAATGATATTGAACTCCTATATGTTTAGTTATGGAATTGAAAGTTGGATTCTTTGCAACATATAAGGCACGCTAACTATTACATTATAAAGGGATTTTCTTTTGTCAATGCTCAAGCTCCTCCATAAACCTTTTTATCCAGATCGATTCCTTGCAAGCTTATGTAGCTACCATATACTCAACTTCTGTTGTAGATAATGCTACAATTACAATATAAAGGGATTTTCTTTTGTCAATGCTCAAGCTCCTCCATAAACCTTTTTATCCAGATCAATTCCTTGCAAGCTTGTGTAGCTACCATATACTCAACTTCTGTTGTAGATAATGCTATAATTGTCTGTAGTTTAGACACCCAGCTCAAATCTCTCCTGCAATAGTAAACATATAGCCTATAGTGGATTTTCTTTTATCAAGATCGCCTGCAAAATCATAATTAACATATCATTTGACAATAAATTCATATCCTTCATAACATAGAGCAGCATTTGAGGTCCCTTTAATATATCTTAGGATTCTCTTTACAATCCATCAGTATTCTCGACCAGGATTTGTCATGTAACGACTAACTACTCTCATTACGTATGCAATGTCTGGTCTTGTGCAAATCATAACGGACATTAAACTTCCCACAGCTGATGCATACAACACTCTAGACATCTCCTTCCTCTCTGCTTCACTGCTAGGGTTTTACTTGAGGATAACTTAAAACTAATAGGAAGAGGGGTAGAGATTGACTTACAATCTTACATATCGAAGCATCGCAAGATTTTCTTCAAGTAATTCTTCTGAGAAAGTCAAATCTTCCTGTTATTTCTGTCTTGGTAAATATGCATACCTAGAATCTTGTTTGTTGGTCCTAAAATTTTCATTTCAAACTCCCCAACTAATTGAGCCTTCAAATCTTGAATACGATATTTGTTGGGGCTTGTAACCAACATGTCATTAACATATAACAACAATACAATGAAATCATTATTACCAAACCTCTTGAAATATACATAAGGGCCTATTCTAAATCTGTTGAATCCACAACTCATTATGAAAGAATCAAATCTTTTATACCAACATCTTGGCACCTATTTTAAACCGTACAAATATTTGTTTAACCTGTAAATCAAGTTTTCTTTCTTTGATTCTTCAAAACCTCCTGGTTGATGCATGTAAATTTCTTCTTCAAGAACTCCATAAAGAAACACAGTTTTTACATCTAACTGCTCTAAATATATATCAAATGTAGCACAAATAATTAGAACAATTCGAATTGTATTGAGACGAACTAAAAGTGAAAAATTTTCAATAAAGTCGATACCTTCTCTCTTAGCATATCCTTTTACCACCATCCTTGCCTGATATCGCTCCACCTAATCATCACTGTTATGTTTGACTAATCATCACTACTATGTTTGATCTTGTACACCCATTTGTTGCCAATAGACTTTCTCCTTTGTGGTTGTGGCATAAGCTTCCATATTTTATTCTTATGAAGAGCTTCTATTTCTTCCTACATTGCTGCCATCCAAAGTGATGCATCTAACTTATTTATTGCTTCTCGAAATGTTGATAGTTCTCCATCTTCTGTTAGGAGATAGTATGCAACATTGCCCTCTATAATATAATCAGAATGTCAGGTTGGCATTCTCCTTTCACGGGTTGATCGTCAAACTTCTGTATTTTCATTTTTAACCAATTCTTGCTCCTTATGATCCTATATAGCTTCTGTAGAATCTTTCTGTTCAGTCTTCCTTTCTTCTTGAATAGTTACAACTACATTTTGGATCTAGTTTTGTGATATCTTGGGTATTATACATCATGAACACAGGACTTCTAAATGTGTATAACTGAGAATAGTTTGTTGATTTATTGGTCCACTTCTCCATTGGTATCTTCAGATCAATCGAACTTATTGGTGATTGATTAATCACATAGCAAGTGATCTTCACTGCTTTTGCCTAGAAAAACTTCGCCATACTTGCAGTTCTCAATATAGCTCTAGGTCTTTCAATCAAAGTTTTGTTCATTCACTCTGCCACTTCATTTTGTTGAGGAGTGTGAGACATCATGAATTGACATTTGATGCCTTCTCAATTACAAAAATCAATGAACTAATCGCCAGTATATTTTTTCACCATTATCAGTCCTGAAGTATTTGATTTTCTTTTCGTCTCTAACTTAACTTGTGCTTTAAATGTTGTGAATGTTGGAAATAATCTCTCTTTCTCTTAATAGGATACACCCATCATCTTCTGAAGTAACCATCAATAAAAGTCACAAAGTACCTTGCTCCACCTAAAGATATAATTGGTGCTTGCCATATATCAAAGTGAATCAATTCTAGAGTATCTTTACTTTTAGAATTTGATGCATTAAATTTCAGTCTATACTTCTCACTTATAACGCGGTGCTTACAAAAGGGTAATGATACATTCTTGAGACTAGGGAGTAGTTTTTGCTCAGCAAGAATCTTCAATCCTTGTTCTGATATGTGGCTAATTTTACGGTGCCACAATTTTATTCCATTTTCTGCAGAATTAGCTGATGCAATCAATGCATTTGCTTCCATATGCGTCTCTCCCATAAGCTTGTATAAGTTTGTAGTATCCTTTCTGCCTTCATTACTACAATTGCTCCTTTGATCACCTTCTTAACTACATTTTGAATGGAGGTCTTGTACTCAATTTTATCCAATTGTCCTTAAGACAATAAATTCTTCTTCAAGCTCTTCACATGTCGCATATTTTCAATAGTGTGTATAAGAAATATGAGTAAAGAAATCTGCAATTTTTTTATATGTTCATTACTGATGAAATGTTACATTTATAGAGCTTTACAGATAATGAAATCTAATCTGTTACTATACAATCGTGAGCTATTTTGAATTTGATCTAATCTACTGCTATACAATCGTGATCTGTTTTGGATGTGATATGCAGCAACTTTGACTCTTGGATTGTAGGAGTTGTAGTTAATTGTGATGTTGATTGCATTTTCTGCTTACATGCCCCCGCAAGCTCAGGATCAGCGTTGGAAATTCTGAGCTTGTCCCGTAGAAACTGAAATCTTGCACGGGCTAATGGCTTAGTGAACACATCAGCGAGTTGGTCATGACTTGAAATAAAGCAAACTTGTAGAAATCCATTGTTGACCTGCTCTCACACAAAATGATAATCAACTTTGATATGCTTCGTGCAAGCTTTGAAAATAGGATTACGAGAGAGATATGTTGCCCCAAGATTGTCACACCATAGTTTGACGGGTTTGATCAAATGGACACTGAGTTCTTGAAGCAAGGAGGTCAACCAAATCAATTTTGCAGTAACCATAGCAATGATGCGATATTCTGCTTCAGTGGACGAACGAGCCACTGTGGGTTGCTTTTTAGCAGACCAAGAGATCAAATTATTACCAAGGAAGATAGCAAATCCTCCTGTGGATCTGCTGTCATCAGGATTGCCAGTCCAATTGGCATTGGAGAAGGCTTGAAGTGCAGTAGTAGAGGTCTTAGAGAGAACAAGCTTGGTAGTAAGTGTGTGTTTGACATACCTTAGAACCCGCTTGCAAGCCTGCCATTGATTAACTATAGGATTGGCCATGAATTGGCAAAGCTTATTGACAGCAAAAGATAGATCAGGACGTGTGAGAGTGCTATATTGGAGAGCTCCCATAATGCGTCTATATAATTCAGGATTAGACATTGGATCACTATCCCCCACATTGTATTTCTGATTGGGATCCAAAGGTGTAGTAATAGGCTTAGCATCTGCCATGTTGGTCTTTTCCAGTAGGCCCTGAAGATGCTTCGTTTGTGACAACAAGAGTTTGCCAGGTTAACGTTGAACTTCCACGCCTAAGAAAAATTGTAAGGGTCCCAAATCGCGAAGCTAAAACTTGGAAGATAGTTGTTTAACAAGAGATTGGATAGCTACAGGACTAGTGCTGGTAATGACTATATTGTCAACATATATTAAAAGATATATCACATGAGCACTATCTTTGAAAACAAAGAGAGAAGGATCTGTATGTGATCCCTGAAAACCAAGAGTACAAATAAATGTACTAAGACGTTGAAACCAAGCTCTTGGAGCTTGTTTCAAATCGTAGATTGATCGTTCCAATTTGCAAACATAATCTAGAAAGTTAGTGTCCACAAACCCCCTAGGTTGAGCCATGTACACCTCGTTGGTGAGTTTACCATGAAGAAACGCTTTAGAGATGTCCAACTGATGAAGAGGCCAATTGTTACAAACCGCCAAGCTCAATACTGTTTTGATTGTTGTGGGTTTGATGACAGGAGAGAAAGTAGCAATATAATCAATACCCTCTTGTTGCATGTAACCCTTAGCCACAAGGCGTGCCTTATATCGTTCACTACTGCCATCTGACTTGGTTTTGAAACGATAAACCTACTTGTTTCCAACAATATTAACAGTGGAAGGACGAGGAACGAGTGTCCAGGTTCTATGTTTTATAAGAGCATTCATTTCCTGACTCATTGCTTGGCGCTAAACTTCATGCTTCACAGCTTGAGAAAAACAAGTAGGTTCTGTAGGCTTGGATAGAGCAACAGCCTGATTGACCCGTTTTGCCATGGTAGACTTACGCAAAGACATAGAGTGTTGCCTGTTATGAGCCTGAAAAACAATAGGTGCGGGTAGGTCTACTTGTAATGAAGTGTCAGGTGGATCAAAAATGTTGTGTGCCGGTGTGAGGACTGCAGAAACAATATTACCTCCATTGGAATCAAAGGCAGGTAGAGATGGTAGTGTACAAGTTTGTGATGGGGAGCATTGCATTATCAACTAAGGTTGCTGCAAATCGTGCTATTGATCTGGATGCTTACCCAAGAGTGAAGGTGTCTGAATGTGGTAAGGAAATATTGTTTCGTCAAAGTTGACATGGCGAGCAATATATATCCTTTGGCTTTTAGGGTCAAATCAATAATAGCCAATGTGATGAGAAGGATACCCCAAGAACACACACTGAGTGCTACGAAAATCAAACTTATCATTATTGTATGCACGAAGCCAAGGATAGGCAGCACAACCAAAAGTTTTAAAAAGCATATAATTTGGGGCGTGATGAGAAAGTTTTTAATAAGGAGAAAAATTAAATAAGACTTGGGTAGGCATGCGATTGATCAAGTAAGCAGTAGTAATTGAAGCGTATGGCCAAAATCTTTTGGGAACACTAGAATGGGCTAATAAGGTTAGGGTAGTGTCCATAAGATGTCGTATTTTTCTTTATGCTAAGCCATTTTGCTCATGTGTGTGAGCACAAGAGAAATGTGGAACAATTCCATGTTGTTGAAGATATGACTTTAAAGTTACAAATTCACCACCTAAATCAGTTTGAATAGATTGCAAGGTAGTATTGAATTGACGTTCAATCATGCGATGAAATATGGGAGAAACATAAGCAATTTCATTTTTCAATTTTAGAGGGTAACACCAAGTGTACTTGGTACAATCGTCAACTAAAACAAGAAAATACAGCTCTCCATTAAAGCTAGTAATCGGAGAGGGACCCCAAATATTAACATGAACCAAACTAAAGGGACAAGCAACAATATGACCAGTGTGTTCTAACGGCAAGCGAATGGTTTTGCCCATAAAACAGGCGTCACATTTTCTGTCGAGAGCCTTTATTGACTCTGAACAAGGCAAATTAAAATGCTTCAACAAATAAAGTAGGGAATCATAATTTAAGTGACCAAGTCTGGAATGTGAGTCTGCAACTCCAATTTTTTGGCTGCTGTAAGCCTGGACTAGAATGCGTGGGTTGTGATGAGCACTATCAACAAACTTGTACACATGTGCCTCAATGATTCCCCTTGCTAGGACCCTCTGTGTGGTTTCCTCCTTCATAAGGAAATAAGCACCATGAAATTCAAAATAATAGTTGTTATCCTTGGCAAACTTTTGAAAGGACAAAAGTTTAGAGTGCATATGTGGTGCAACTAAATTATCAGATAGGACACAAGTTTTTGATCCAAAATGCAGTAGAGAATGACTAATTTTAGTGATGCATATACCTACACCATTACCTACAACAATATGGTCTGAGCTTTGATAGTTCTCGGAGATGTTAAGGCTTGAAATATTTGGCATGATATGATGAGTAGCGACAGTATCAGGGAGCCAGTCGGAGGAGAAAGATTGAGTTTGTGCAACATTAGCCTTTGGTCCATCATAGGATTTATCAAAATGTTTTCTGCGTGTGAGAGCACCATGATTGGTATAGCCACAGATTTGACAGCGTAGCTTACCATTATTGTTGTTGAAACTTTGCCTTTCCCTTTGCAGGTAGAATTGAAGCTGCTGTTGGTTTTCGGATGATTGGTAGAATTACTATTGTTTCTTTGTGAACTTAATTGAGAAACATTAGCAGAAGGAGACATGACAGATTGGGAGACAGATTGAGAATTGAAAAGTAGAGTTTCATGAGAAAGTAAATGGCTGGAAAGTTCATTGAAACTAACTGATGTAGTTCGGGTTCGCAGAGCAGCCACCACTGGGTGGTATTCTAGACCTAACAAGCGAAAGATATTAACACAAAATTCCTCAAAGGACATTGGCTTACCAACTGCTTCCAGTTCATTTAAGATTACCTTTGCTTCGTGAAGGAACTGAGACATACTTTTGTCTCCTTTCTTCAATTCCTGAAGTGCCATTTGTAGCTGAATTTGTCTCCTATTGGAAACAAATCCAAAAGTTTATGATAATGCAAGCCAAACATCACAAGCAGTCTTTTTCCCAATGATATATGGAAAAACTTCCTCAGTCAAAGAGGAAAGTATCCAACCTTTCACCATCTGATCATGCTGAAACCAAGTTTGATACTCTGGATTTGGTTCCTGCTTTCTGGAGGTGGAGTCCGTAACAAGCTGCAAAGGTGTTGTTATACTACCATCAACATGACCTGTCACATTGTGGCAATGTAATAATGGTTCAAACTATGTTTGCCATATGAGATAATTATTAGAGGATAGTTTGATTGAAAACAAATAAGTAGAAGGAATGGTAGGAAAGGATTTAATTTGAGAAGATTGTCCCTCCATGGGCTCTGATACCATATAAGAAATATGAGTAAAGAAATGTACAATTTTTGTATATGTTCATTACTGATGAAATGTTACATTTATAGAGCTTTACAGATAATGAAATCTAATATGTTACTATACAATCGTGAGCTATTTTGAATTCGATCTAATCTACTGCTATACAATCATGATCTGTTTTGGATGTGATATGTGTAGGAAAATCCCGGGAGGTACATCACATGTACCGGCAGCGGAAAACAAAAATTTTTGTTCCCGGGACTTTCCCGA
>JANZLD010000001.1:32416410-32434804 GCA_026413575.1 Erythroxylum carthagenense
TCGACTTATCGGTGCTGAATGCGTGTAAGTCGACTTACTCATTGTACAAGTCGACTTGTACACGACTTACACTTACAATATGCAACAACTTTGACTCTTGGATTGTAGGAGTTGTAGTTAGCTGTGACGCTGATTGCATTTTCTGCTTATAGTGTGAACTGTACCATCATACATCTTCAACTTAATAATGCCAATCCCAGCAATCTCCAAGGCATGGTCATTTCCCATGTTCACAGATCTTGTAGAGATAGATTTATAGTGTGAAACTAATTTCTACAAATAGTCATATGTCACGTTGCTCTTGAATATATTATCCAATCATCAATGAGCTCTACTTTGTCCATGAACACTGTTGCTACTTCACTATATAAGATTTCTCCATTGGCAACACACCCTTGAGAAGTTGATAGTTCAGAGGCCTTGTCTCCACCTTTCCTGAATCCACATTTGCTTTTAAAGTGTCATCTTTTGCAACAGTTGCAACACTTGAGATTTTTCTTACTTCTAGATTTCAACCTTCCTTATTTGTGACTCCCAGTAGAATCACGCTCCATTAATCGTCCTCTCGTCATCGATAAGGTTTTCACTTGATGCGAACTTGTCAATCTTTCTTCCTTGTTGATGTGTCTGCTTTCTTCTTGAAGAATCGAAGCAGCAACATCATCAAATACTAAAGCATCTATGAGGATATTATTGGCCAAATTAATGATGAGTTGGTCATAGGAATTTGGAAAACTTTGAAGTAGAATTTTCGCACGTTCAGTTAGATTTACATTATGTCCTAACTTTAAAAGTTGAGAGCGTAAAGAGGTTAGAGTATTTATATGCTTTGTCACTGAAGTAGATTCAGACATTCGGAGTGTATAGAGTATCCACTAAGAAAGATTTTGTTATGAAGAGACTTTGCTTGATATAACTTTGTAAGATGATCTCATATCTCCTTGGCTGTTTTCTTTTCCTCTACACCTTGCAAGATATCATCCGATAGACCAAGATGCAAATCTGACATGGCCAAGGTATTTATTTGTTTCCATTTGACGTCATCTGTGAAATCCGTTGGCCTAGCACTGATGACTTCTAAGCAATTATCTTTTACTAATACTACCTTTATCTTTAATTTCCATAACAAGAACTTTATCCCGTCAAACTTTGTAATATCAAATTTGATCGACACTGCTTCTATCATAAGAATTGACTCCTACTATCTCACATGGAAAAAAAGGAGAAACTGTCTCGAGTTACCTCCACTTAATATGTAATAAGACTGTAGTACACTAGGAAAGTTACCAGGAAAGGTTGGTGAGATTATAAATGGTTCTACTTAAAACTCAGTCTCCGTAGATAGAAGCAAATACTAACCAAAAATTCACTTAATCACCTTAAATACTAACGAAAAATGCACAAAAAAAGACAACAAAAACCCGATAATACAACCACTCTTAACCAGCAAGAACACTAAAGAAAAACTCGTTTTTTAATGTAGAAGATTAGACTATACTGCAACTACAGAACACAATTGAGCAACCATTAGGCTCTGATATCACCGATAAGATAAGGACTCTACTTGGATAAAACAAATACACTAATAAAAGAAATTGAAGTAAAAAGGACAGATAAGATTTAATGTAAAAAATTCCTTAACGAATATAAAAAAAAATTACAAATAAAAATAGAAAATTTTTTACCGTAGAAAACAAAGATTACAAGAGAAAGATCTCACAATCTACACAAAAATTTAGTACACAAGATTATGGAAAGAGATTACACAAATATCTATCCTTTGAGCTGTGCGCTTTTTCAGAATCAGGTAGCTGACACACCATCACCTTGTTTCTAAATTCCTTCACATTGCTCTTCACATGCATCTGTTTGGATTGCATACACAATAAAACTCAAATAAATAAACTATTTGGTTAAAAAGACGTGTTCTTCAAAAGGGTCCACCAAAAAATTGGAAGTAGTTCTTAGTTCTATCGTGAGATTCAGGTTTCAAAACAACTTTTTGGGTTTTGATTGTTTTGTCTAACTGTCAACTATCAACTGTTTTCTTGCTGGAACTCGTAGTGCTATTTTTCTGTTTTACTTCCTTTGCACTGCAACTCTGCGAACTATCACAGCTTAGCTGAAAGTGGGTCAGTTTCAGTTATTTTGTTTTGTTTTGTCCTTATCGAAAATGTTGCATGTGTGGATACGTGTGGTCAGGCGCTGACACCTATCTCTCTCTTTCTCTTTATGTCTCTTACTTGAAGCTGACCGTAAGGTCTCGTGTACTGAGTAATATCAATCATGAAATAAGCCTGTCATCCATTTTTCGCTTAGACTTCCCTGTTTTCCTGGCCAGTGTTCAGCTTCGTAAGCTTTTTGTACTTTCTTTTTGTCTCTTTTCCTCGTCTTCTTGGTAAAAGGTCTGCACTTTTTTGCTTTTCCTGGACTTATTTGGCTCGCTGCTGAAACTACGAAAACCCAGATAGAGTTTCCCAAAATTTTGTTTCCTTTCCATTTTGGGTTTTGTGTGCATTGGTTTCCCCATAAATGTCAAATGCTGTTTCTTCTCCTCTGGTTTGTTGAGCTTTTCAGTACCGGCCGCTTGTCCCTGACCAAACTGTACGCCATTATTACCCTTTATCATTATCAAAAGTTTCATTTTAGTTAATGAGTTCGGCTTACATGATTATTCATTTTCATTACAAAAAGGTTTCGTCGTTGATTAGTGCTTCTCCTGATTTGGTAATTATTCTGTTGGTAATTAAATGTATTATCTGGACTACAAATCTCAAATTAATTGCGAATTTATTTGTTGCTGTTGAATAAATCAGAATTGGGTTTCCACAAACTTAAGATTCTCTAATCTGAATCTAGATTTCCCTATGCTTTTTTGTTCTTAATCTGTTATTGTCAAGTCTCTGTTCTTGCAGTAAATATTATCTGACGAGAAGTATGATCCTTATTTCTCTGAAAAAGTTGAAGGTCTTCTGATTCCTTGTACCCATTTGGATATTGATAAAGATCAGTGCTTTGCCAACTCTTTGTTTTGGGGATTTAGGGTTTATACACCAAAAGCAAATATCCACATTGGGCATAGGTGGACTGATGCAAATTGAAGGTTTTACAAGAAATGGCAAATCTTGTCCCAGGAGTTCTTCTCAAGCTTTTGCAGCACATGAATACAGATGTAAAAGTTGCCGGTGAGCACAGGTCTTCTTTGTTGCAAGTTGTGAGCATTGTACCAGCACTAGCGGGTAGTGACTTATTCCCTAACCAGGGGTTTTATCTCAAGGTATCAGATTCATCTCATGCCACTTACGTATCTTTGCCTGATGAGCATGATGATCTAATTCTTAGTGATAAGATCCAACTTGGACAATTTATTCATGTTGAGGGGCTTAAATCAGCCTCACCAGTGCCTATTCTTAGAGGGGTTAGGCCAGTACCCGGGAGACACCCATGCGTCGGTACCCCTGAAGATATTGTAGCAACCGACTCTCTTGGGTTCCTCAATAATGGTCATGAATCAAGTTCAGGTCCAAATCATTTAGAGAAAGTAAAATCATCTAAAAGTGGTGTTTCAAGGAATATGATTATAGTAGAGAAGGAAAAAAGAAGGTTGTTGAATGGAAATGCCAAGAGGGATATCTCAGACAAGAAATCCTCGTGTCTTAGTAGGTCAGCAAAACCTGCGCTGGCACTGGATATCAGGAGGGACTCTTTGACAAAATCGAAGACATCCACTTCAAGATCCATTCCTTCTTCTCCAATGAGTTGTTATTCATTGCCCACTTCCTTTGGGAAGTTTGCTGGTGGAGTTAGGCAGCAGGCCAAAGTTAAGGGCTTGGAGAAAGGCTCACCTAGGTTGGGCGTAGGAGAAAAAACAAGTTCAGTTCGCACTGCCATTCCAACAGTGATCAGAGTGCCAGTGCTTAAGAATATTGTTCATGGACTTGAACTAGGGGCCAAGGCTTTGAGGAAGAGTTGGGAAGGGAATATGGAGGTGAAGAATAGGGACAGTTCCAGAAAGATGACTTCTAAACTTGCCCTAAAGCCTGAAACTCGAAGTACTTTTGTAAGTATTTTTGATGGGTGCATTGTGTTTTGTATACTTATAAGATCGATTAATATTAAATAATCTATTGCGTACTGTTGTGTGTGAGAGATAAACCTGTTTTTACCCTTCTTAGTTGTTTGAGTGTTATTGCTTGATCATGATGAGGATCTCTTTATTTAGGTCGTTTTATTTTAAGGACAAACTGTTCGTGTATGACCTCTCTATTATAAATCTCCATATGCTGCCAACTTCTTGAAATGTCTTGAAATGCCATACTGCTTGCTGATTTTCTAGGATTGAATTTTACTAGGTGTCTTCTTAAAGTCAGAATTCTACTTATCCAAATTTCTTTTACAGGCTCCAAGAAAGAGCACGTTAAGTGAGAAGTTGTCATCTAGAGAAGATGATAAGTCCCAAATACCAACTAAGGTCTTTAAGGAGGACAATAAGAGTCGTATATCTAGCAAAAGAGTTACTTCAAATGGGCATTCAGAGGGTCAAGAAAAATCAAATAAACCAAGAACGTCTGTTGGGAAGAAATCATCAGGAGAGCTTGTGAATAATGGACTTGGAAACTTGGTCAAGGTATCAACAAGTAGCAAGAGACTGACTGAGGGTTCTGTTTTGTGGAGTTCACTTTCCTCTTCTCTGTCAAAACTGGGAAAGGTAATGTGAATGTGATGTTAATACGTTTGTGGGCCCTTGTACTTCTCAATGAATATTTTCCTGCGCTTCCTTTGATGCTTAATGCTTTAGTAAAATTCCTTTCATTTCTTGAAGACTTTTTAGACATTTTGCTACTTGAAGTAGTTCTTGCATTGCTATCAGCAGCTCCATCACACCTTTCTAAGCATCATATAGAAGCTTAGAAAGTGTAATCTTGATTGCGAGATTCCAGTGGGAACAAATTAAGTGGATTATTAGGTAAGTTGGCAAAATGAGGTCGTGAATAAGGTATCTAACTAGTATCCTGCAGCTTGTGAATATTGGCCTTTTGCTGCACTATGGACGTGCAAAAGAGAACTGGAATTTTCTCATTGACGCATTCTTATAACATAGTTTATGGTTAATTTCAAATAAAAAGTGAAAGAACAACATTCTTGAATTTACATGGGAAGGTTAACTAGCATTAAATTGCAGGAATCTTTAGTTCTATGGTCTCTGGTAAGTAGCTTGTAAGTTGCATTCTACTGCTTATCGTGTCTTGGTGCAAATCTTATTGCAGGAAGTTATGAGGCATAGAGATGCTGCACAGACAGCTGCAGTAAATGCTTTGCAAGAGGCTTCTGTTGCAGAAAGCTTGCTTCGATGCCTAAGGTGGTAAAGAAGGATTAAGTGAAAAAACAAATCTTTGCCTTTTATATTGATGTTTGCTTGTATCTTTGGTGATTCAATATGTTTGTTAGCTTTATTTGAATGATAGTCTTAAGAATGTGGATGGTCAATGAATTGAAGACATCAATTTGTATAACTGTATACAGAGCTTGTTAGACAATGTAGGTGGATTGGTTGAAGCCCAAATTATATCTAGCAGTCATTTTAAGATGAAAACGTGGGTGTATATGCCTTAACACAAGTAATAGAGAATCGGAAGACATAGATCTGTAAGATCATGACTTTTCTTACTTCATCATTGAGAAGTGAATTTGATAAATGTACTATATGTTTTTTTTATAGCTAGAAGTTCAATGTAAGCTTAGTAGGCTGTTAACTTCAAGTCAATAACAGTTCACTTCTATACCATGACTTGTATAACTGAAGATAGTTAAAAATCCAATTATAGTTATGATATACATGTTTTTAGTTGGATTTTTTATTGATCAGACTCATAGACAATTTAGGATAGCACTTACCATCAAAATAATGGGCTGCATGGGAAAACAAAATGAGAATCATTAGGATTCCTCTTATTGTGTAGCATTACTTAATCCATTACTGGGAGATCATGGATAAATCAAGATAAATCTTGTGAGATTCTAGTGTTGAATTCAAGAGCAGTAAATTTTCAAGCATATCTTATTTTCATTCAAGTTAAAATATGTATTCAGTATTGGCAATTGTCTTTTTGGTTTAACATCATCTGTATTGTTTAGAATTTTGTTTCACCTTGTCACTTTTGCAGTGTATACTCTGAGCTAACTTCTTCTGCTAAGGAACAAAATCCACAACCTGCTGTGGAGCAGTTTTTGGCCCTCCACTCGAGCTTGAGCAATGCTCGCATGACAGCCCGTTCTCTGTCTGAAAACATGATGGCTGAGTCATTGTCAGATTTTGGAAACTTCTCATCAGAAGAAGCATTGGATATCACATCAGATAGACATAAACATGCAGCTTCTTGGATCCAGGCTGCATTGGCCTCCAATGTGTCTTCATTTTCTATGTTCACCAAGGAAATTCATCCAGTTCTAATTCAAGCTCCAGCCTCCACTCTAGCACAAAAGACTAATGGTGGGAATCAATCTGTTTTATTACTTGAAAATTCTTCTAAGAAGAGCACAACAAAAAGTCAAGGAAAAACCCGTCCAACAGTAGGCTCCAAGCCGCTAGCAACTGGAGCCCTTCGCAAGCCTGGGGATGGATTTGCCAATAGTCGAAAGGTGCAACCCCAACCACCACCAGAGTGGACAAGAAGAGATGGACTTATTGAAGCTGCAGATTTAGCAGAAAAGTTGCAGATGGAATCCCAGGTGTGGTTCTTGGGATATGTGGAGAGGTTCTTAGATGTAGACGCGGATAGGTCAGTTATGTCTGATAATGGCCAAATAGCAGGAATGCTAACACAACTCAAGAGTGTGAATGACTGGTTAGACGATATTGGATCAAGCAAGGATGAAAATGAAACACCCTCCATTTCAAGAGAGACAGTTGACCGGCTTAGGAAGAAGATTTACGAATATCTTCTTACCCATGTTGAATCTGCAGCTGCAGCACTGGGTGGTGGATCACAAGCATCACCGAGGATAAAGTGACGTGTTCTCTCACTACTCACTAGTTTAGGTTAGCTGTGGATGCAAGAAACGTGATTAAAGATTTCCAAGCAAAGCAGTGCTCCTTTTAATCCAACAAAGGGTGGTGGTGGAGGTAATTGATGATGTACATAAAAATTCCTTCAAGCTGGGTTTGAGGTATAGATGGCATTGTATGTCAAGTCAAAAAGGTTTTTCCTATCTGTCTGATTGGCATTTGTCTACTGCATTTATAAATATATAAATAGTTGGCATTTGTCTGAAAATGAGAGTTAAAATTGTTCCTTCTATTAGTTGGTTTTTACTGGATCCAAAATTGTCAAGCAACTACAGCGTCATTTCAATCCAAAACAACATACTACTGCATTCTGATTCAGGCACTATGATCTATAAAGAAGTTAATGTTGGCCAATAGTTTTTGTGGGAAATTTGATCTCGTGCCTATTTTTTCAAACAATATGAATCTGATACAGTTTGTCTTCTATATAAAAATCACATAACATTTATACACAGGCCAAAAGTTATACTCTTTGTTCCCTTGTACATCCAAGGCAAGTGCATTAGATTCTCTTGTTGTCATAATAAAACTGGTCAATCAGCTCACCAAATCTTCAGGACCGCCGGAAAATGGAGACGACTTGTAGTTCGCTTTCTGCAGCTTTTGCTTCTATTATCAACTTTCCAGTCACTTTTTCTCTTCCATTTCTCTTCCTCCAAGATCTTCTTCAAAGGGTGGTTTGATGGTAACTGAAAAATTATAGAGGTGTATTAGTTTCAAAAACTCTTTGATTTACCGCAGCCGTTTTTAGCTCAATAAAAAATCAGAAAAAATTAAATGCAACAAAATAAATCAACACCAATATTTGTTAACGTAATTCGGCACATCTTATTTACGTTTACAGAACCTTTACCCAGCTAAATACTTTCACTAAAGGCCATAATCTACAGCTTACTAACAATTTTCTTCAACCTACGACAACACCTTCTAAAATGACGGCTCACGCACACCATAACATGCTTTCAGCTATCTCCCAATTTTCTACACACACAGTAACGTGATTTGCCCACATTCATTATAGATCAATCAATACCAAGATGCGGACCAAGTCACACATGCAAGCTTCCCTCAAATCACTAAATAATCATATCAAAAACTTCACCATTCACACATCCACGCACAGTCAACACACGCTAGAAAACGTCACAAAGTGATTAACGTGTGTAGTATTAGAAAACAAAGTCACACACTCAGTAAATCTAAGACTTGGAATTCTTTATGCAACAAGCACTCCAGCCACCTTACAATGTTCATACCACAACCAGCATGATCTACACCAACCTTCATTTTAGAGAGACTTCTATTTTTGCAACAAGTTTTATCCAAGAATCCAATTCAAGTAAGAAGTGTTACTTATTTACACCACTTTTTGATTTATTTTAATCATTATATTGAATATCTAATAATCAAAAATGTCAAAATTAAATAATGAGACATAATAAATATCTTAACAACCTCCCCCTTGTTCGGCATTTTTGTCACAAATAAGAAACTTCCCTTGAATCACATAATCAAATATATGTATAACTATTGAAGTCACAATACTCCCCCTCAATCCAAGGTCCAAGCATAGATAAAAATATTCAATATTCACAAGTAGCTCAAAATAACCAAGTACAAACCCATTCAAATTCAAGTCATCTCCCCCTTTAGGACAAAGGATGCCAAAAAGAAAAGTCAAGGAGCATCGGAGGATCAAAGAACTCTCTGCTTCAGTTGACGAAAAGCATCAAGACCCACTTAAAAAATACCTTCAATCCGCTCAACTTTAGTGAACAAAGTTGCATGAGGATTGATAAAGGAAGTTCCCGAGGCAACTGAAGGACCAGGTGAAGTGTATGACAAATTTACAACCCGTGGTTGCTTGAAAATTCTAGCCTATATGTTTATTAAGGTGATTGGTTCAATTATACTTGTCTCCAACTGAGGAACACCATTTGCATATAAAAATTAAGAAATCAAGTAAAGAAAGTAAAGCATGGAATGCTACTTGCCTCCAATAGTGAACATAGCTTCAACCATAAGTTGCCCCAAATTGAAGTTCACCCCGGTATTGATGGCATAAACCAGTTTAGCCTATGCTAGATAAATGGAAACAACATGTTTACTAAGCATCCAATTAGCTAAAACCAACTTATAAAGCACAAAATACTTTTGTGTCAACATAGACGAGCGTAGCATTGATCTAAATGGCCAAACAGTTAACTTTCCTACAGTTAACATAGTAGCTATCATATCATTAGAAGCGGTCCAGTTACCATTATAAATTTGACCCCTAATTAGATTTTTGAAACCTTATGAAGGTATTGAGTCTATTAGCATCAAATTGTATCACCCAATCCTATACATACACTAATTTATAACTCACAAAGGTATCAGTCAATAAGTTACTAGGCAGATTGCAATAGAATTCTTTTACCAATTCAACATCATAATGTTCAGGAAGAAATGTAGTTTGCAGTAATGTTCTCTCAGTAAAATATTTAGTCGATACTGTTGAAATTCATCTAAGTTAATAGAGTGGTCCAGAGCTAACCCGATGTCAGTGAACGTCTCCCATTTATGCTTAGCTTTAGATTAATAAAATTTGAATGAAACCTCAGTGTTTATTGTCAAACGAGCAGAAGGAATTCGCTGAGGTGGGTAGACTATTTTTCGAGCTCGTTGTTTAGTTCATTATTGAGTGACTGGAGAAGGAGCAGTCGGTGGAGTAGCGACAGTAGGAATCTTGTCTGAATTAGATGACAAGTCTTCAATCATTGAACGCAACACCCCCATGGCATCATCACTTTTTGGTAGATTACCCCGAACCGAGGTAGTGTCGGGAATTTCAATGGGAGTAGTTGAGGACAACCCAGGCTTGGATACTTTCCTCCCAGGTGTCATGTTTAGCAGCAAATGTTTGGATCAACGAGTGGGTGCAATAGTCGGTTTTTCCACAACTGAAGTGAAAGATTTCTCATTGTTCTTGCCCATTTTGTTAATTAACAACAGAAACCCAAACAATTTCAACAATTGATGTTAGCATTGAGTGAAATAAAACAATACCGTAGATAGAAGTCTAAGTGGTAGAGTTAGAACCTATACGGTTATGAAGAAATGAGTCTTCGATGGAGTCCCCCAAAAATCCCACAAAGAAGTTAAATCCATGTGAGAGAAGTCTTCAATGTAGTCAAGTCGTTGCTTGGGTGCTTGGAAGTCAACAGAAAAGAGGAGAGGATGAGAAGCGCTAGCGGCGGCAGAATGAGGACTTAAGGATTTTAACTCCTCTTGACAAAAACACAACACTTCGTTTCCCCCCCTTTTTTTTTAATCATTTCATATTTTCTATTCATTTTCATTTTTAAGGAAATAGTGCATCAATAATGTAAGACACAAAGTCCCAAAACTCATAAAAGAAGTTTAAACTTCACTGCGTCAAGAGATTTCGTAAAAATGTCCGCCAGCTGCTTTTCTGTAGACATTTATGACAAGTTGGTACTTTGTTCTCTACAAGCTCTCGAACAAAATGATACTTTAAATCAATGTGTTTCTCCACAAATGCTGAACCGGATTCTTCTAGATATCTATAGCACTCTTGTTATCACATAGGATTGTCAATACATCCTGATCAATTCTACAGTCTTCCATCATCTAGTTCACCCAAAGAAGTTGCAAGTAACAACTTTTTGTAGCAATATATTCTTCTTCTATGATTGGCAATGAAATTGAATTATGCTTTTTATTGTACCAGAAATCAGATTGTTGTCAAAGAAGAAACAACCTTCTGAAGTGCTTTTTCTAACGTCTAGATTTCCATCCTAATTTGCATCATTATACCCCACTAGATAGGATGTAGAGTCACATGTATACCAAATTCTAAATTCAGATGTACCGCTTATGTACCTGATGATCCTCTTTATTGCTATCAAGTGTGTATCTTTTAGATTGACTTAGTAGTGATCACATACTCCAATGCTATAACATATATCTAGTTTACTTGCTGTTAAATACAATAGGCTCCCAATAATGCTCCAATAGAGACTGACAATAATTTTGTCGTTCTTATCTTTACTTAACTTCATAGAAACACTATAGGTGCTCTTGCATATCTAACATTCTCAAGTTCAAACTTCTTTACTAAGTTCTTCACATATTTGGTTTGAGATACAAAGATACCATCCTTCACTTGTTTAATTTGCAAACCTAAAAAGAAGTTCAACTCACCGGCCATACTCATCTCAAATTCATGCATTATTAATTCAACAAAGTCATCTACCATATTAGGATGAGTGGAGCGAAATACAATTTCATCAACATAAATTTGAGCAATCATCAATTCATATCTAATTTTCTTTATAAATAAAGTTTTGTCAACACTGCCTCATTCGTAGCCTTTCTTGATGAAATACTGTGTGAGTCTTTCATACCAAGCCCTTAGCACTTATTTGAGACCGTGAAGTGCCTTCTTCAACTTAAACACATGATCTGTATGAAACGAATCAATAAATCCTTTCGGTTGCTCAACATATACCTCTTCCTGTATAAACCCATTCAACAATGCACTCTTCACATTCATTTGATAAAGCTTGAAGCCTTTCACATATGCTATACCTAACAACAATATGATAGACTTAAGTCGTCTATTGGTGTAAAGGTTTTGTCGAAGTCTATTCCTTCAATATGAGAATATCCTTGAGCCACTTACCTTACTTTATTTCTGGTTACATTGCCCTTTTCATCTGTTTTATTGTGAAATACCCATTTTGTTCCAATCACATTCACATGCGATGGTCTTCGCATCAATTCCCATACATCATTTCGTGCTAATTAAGTAATTTTCTTACATAGCTACTATCCAGAACTCATCTTGTAAGGCTTCTTCAACATTTTTAGGCTTGAATAAAGAGATGTAACACAAATATCCTACGAGTTCTCAATAATCAACTCTTTTCCTTTCTCTTGTTTTTCTTCTTTTGCGGACATCACCAATAACATTTTTTACCAGATGACTTCTTATGATTCGTGATGGAGGATATCGGTTCAAATCAATTTCTCTTGAGTTTTGAGTATTTAACGGGGCTATTTTTGCATCAATTGTTTTGGAAGATCCCTCATTCAAAGTAATTGTCAATTCTTCAATTTGCATAGTTACTTCCTTAACAGTAACTAACTGTAAAATTTTTTGTTGTAATGTTATTGCTTGTTCGAGCTAGTTTGCAAGATCGATTTTGCATGTTTTCTTCTCTTCCTATAGCATTCAATTGAGATACATCATCTATCACCACATTTATGGATTCTAACACTTTTTTGGTTCTTTGATTAAATACTCGATATGCTTTGCTATGAGTTGACTAACCAATGAAGATCCCTTCATCGCTTTTACTCTCGATTTTTTGATTTTTTCTTGATCTCTAAGAATGTAACATATACTACCAAACACATGAAAGTAACAACTGGTTTCTTTTCTTTCCAAAGTTCATAAGATGTTTATAAGATAAACTATGTTACATATGTAGTATGTTGTGTTGGCTGCTTCGGCCTAAAATTGCATAAACATCTTTCTTCCATTCAACATGGATCTGGTCATTTCTTGAAGGGCTTTATTTTTCCTTTTGACAACTCCATTTTGTTGTGGAGTTTCAGATGTTGAAAATTCTTCTATGATGCCATATTCATCATAAAACTAATTGAAGCTTGCATTCTCAAATTCCCTTCCATTATCTGACCGAATTCTCAATACTGCTATATTTTTCATATTCATAACCTGTACATATAGGCTTCTAAAGGCCTTGAAAGTATTTGATTTTTCTCAAAAAAATGGTACCGATGTATATCTAAAATAGTCTTCAACATAAGTTAAAAAGTATCTCATCCCACTAATGCTATCATATTGTGTTGGACCAACCAAATCTATATGAATTAACTTAAGTATACGTGAGGAAGTAACATATCTAACATTTTTATGTAGCACTCTAATTTGCTTATTCATTTAACATGCACTATGCAACGATTTATCTTCTTTGTTCATTGAGGGTAAACCTTCCACAACTTCCAATTTTTTCAACTTGCTAATGAGCTTATAGTTGAAGTGTACAAGCTTTTGATGCCATAGCTTTATATTATTATCGTAAGAGGCTGAATTGAAAGTATTGGTGACCTGTAGCATATAACAATTGTCTGCCGCTTACAATGCATTCTCCTTGCTTAGTTAGCACTCTGCATTCATCACTTGTAAATTTAACCAATAAACCATCATCACAAAGTTGACTTATACTTACCAAATTGACTTTTAATCCATCAACATGGAGTATGTTTTTGAGATGTGGCAATCCATCCACGCTTAACATCCCTCTAAAATTACCAAAGCCTTCTTTCCATCTCCAAATGTCACATGTCCATCCATACAACTTTGATAATTGGATATGTAACTCTTTTCTCTTGTCGTATGACGTGAACACCCCTATCAAATTACCAAACATTAGGCGATGTCGCCTTTATAGATCTAAGAGTTATGAGAGCTTGCAATTGATTCTTTTTAGTCTAAGTGTGCTTTGGAACTATGGACTGCTACTAGAAATTTTCCGAGGAATGTATGCTCCTTTGGTTTTGGGTTCTTTGGAGCAACATCTGTGATAACTTGTAACACTTTGGTCTTATATGTCCAATAACTCAGCAAAAATGACATGTAGGAACAAATTTTTTATTTTTCTTCAAGGTTTATTTTTGGACAGATCTGGATACATTATTTTCACATCATTCACCTTAAAGCATTCACCTTTGTAGCCGATGCCTTGAAGATCTCCTTAATCTTACCGATTTCCAATAATTTTACTAACTTCTCCATGCCACCATTTAACATCCTCAATCCCTTTTTTTTACTGACCAATTTCAGTTTTGCTTCATCAAGTTCAACTAGTGTCGACATCAATTTCTTCTCTAGGCCATGAATAACGTTCTTCATAAATAAGTTTTTCTTCATTCAACTTTTCATTCTTCTTATATGTTTGCACCCATTTTGCACACATTATTTTGTAAGCTTCGTAAATATTCTCCTTTTTATCATTTGAACCACTGTCATCACTGCCATAATCTGAGATTGAGCTGATTCACTTGTGTTTTCTCAAAATTTTTGGATTTGCTCACTTTTTTATCATCGATTACTTCCTTCTTGGTTACTGTTAGGCAAACAATTGTGCTTTTGCTATACAAAGCAACTAACGTAGCACTATTCACAATTTCTTCTTCACTACTATATACACTTTCAGATTCATTCTCGCTCCAAGTGCTTGTAAAAGATTTCCCTTTTCTCTTCTTTAAGATGTTAGCACATTCCGCTTGCACATGTCCGAAGCCTTAACACTCATGACTTTGAATTCTCTTTGCTTTTCTTTCACCCTTCTGAGTTTTGACCTATAGTTTAAAGTTGATGTTTGATGAACTCCCACCGTTTTACCTAAATTCGAGTATGTCCTTTTTCACTCTTTTCGGCCACTTACTGAAATTTTGTGTTAACAATACCATATCCTCATTCTCATCATATTTGTCTTTTACATTATTTATGCCTTTTCCAGTTTCACCTTGTAGTGCTAATCCTTTGCTCTTTCCTTGTTTGCTCCTCAACAAATTCATTTCGAAATTGATAAGAATTCCAATTACCTTCTCCAATGATAAGTCATTAATGTCACGAGCCTCTTTGATTGCTGCAATTTTTAGAATAAATCTTAGAGATAGTGATCTCAGTGTCCTCTTTACCAATTTCAGATTAGAGTACTTCTTCTCGAGTTGATGTATTTGGTTTGCTATATTGCATAATCTCTCATGGAAATCTCCAATTTTCTCACTGTCATCCATCTTTAGTTCTTCAAACCTCCTAGCTAACATCTGAAATTTTGAAGCTATCACATATTTCCATCCTTCATATATAGTCTGCAAAGTATTCCACGCTTCTTTAACCAATTCACAAGCTGATATCATTGAAGAGTGACCTTCATCCATAGTACTAAAGATTACTTGCATAGCTTGAAATTTTCCAAATGCTCTTTCTTCTTCAACTCTTGTCCATTCAAATGGGTCTTTCAGTACTACTTCTACCTTGTCATCCCTCATCACTGGATATGTTCAGCCATGTAGCACCGAATTCCATGCCTTTGTTCCCTGTGCTTGAATAAAAACTCTCATATGTGCTTTCCACGTAAAATAATTGGACGGTGGCCTAGTAATCGATGTACTTTCTCTTATAGCCATATTTGCAAAACACGAATCTATACCAACTTACTGTATCAAGTTTTGATTCGGTGACCTTACTCTGATACCAATTGAAAAACTGTAGGGGTGTATTAGTTTCACAAACTCTTCGATTTACCGCAGTCATTTCTAGCTCAATCTAAAATTAGAAAAATTAAATATAACAAAATAAATCAACATCAATATTTGTTAACGTAATTTGGCATATTTTACTTACGTTTGCGGGGCCCTCACTCAGATTAATACTTTCATCAAAGGACAACTATAATTTTACACAAGGCTTTAATAAGTCGACGTCACTCAACTCTTGACACTACCACTTGTCCGTACTACCCATAAAAGTGATTTACACCTAATACCACGATCAACTCATGTTAACTTCAACAAAGGATTTTTCTCAACAATCTTTTAACAAAAAAACACTAAATAAATAACTCAAGTGGTTAAACAAAATTCAATATAAATGAGAACACCTTGAGAAAGAACAGAAAAAAAAAACAATTCCCTTATAAATTCAGTTCCATCGAAACAGGTCTACAAGTTGTCTCCACAAACTGTGGGTTGATCCATTTAAATACCAATATTAATTCACAACAGTAAGATGAAGACACCAAATATGATAGCCCACGCAAACAACCCCTCAAAGATGTGCAGCCACAAAGAAACCAGTCAACAATTATCATTCACCTGCAACAAATCCAAACAAGACAAAGACCAAACCAAAACAAGGCAAGGAAGGAATCATGTAATAACCATCACAAAATCTACAGCTCACTAACACTTTCCTTTCAATGTATGACAACACCTTCCAAAATGATGGCTCATGCAAACCATAACGCACTTTTAGCTATCTCCTAGTTTTCTGCACACACATCAACGTGATTTGCCCATTCACCGTAGATCAATCAACACCAAGACGCAGACCAAGTCACATGCTCAAGCCTCCCTCAAATCACTAAATAATGATATCAAAAACTTCACCATTCACACATCCACACATTGTCAACACACGTTAGAAAAATCATAAAGTGACTCACGTGTGTAGTACTAAAAAACAAAGTTACACATGCAGTAAATCTAAGACTTGGAATTCTTTACACAACAACCACTCCAGCCGTCTTACAGTATCTATACCACAACCAACGTGTTCCACACCAACCTTCATTTTAGATAGACTTCTATTTTTGTAACAAGTCTTATCCAATAATCCAATTCAAGTAAGAAGTGTTACTTATTTACACTACTTCTTAATTTATATTTTTAATCATTATCTTGAATACCCAATAATAAAAAATGCCAAGTTGAAATAATGAGGTGTAATAAATATCTTAACAGTAACATAAAGACGCCTCCTTTTTGTTGAAAACACACGAATATCGATTTTCTTGTCTTCTTTTTTTTTTTTTGAGTGTTTTGTAAGTTCAAACAACATTGTCTTTGAATGTGAAACAGATGGTTGTTATTGTATTGGAAACGAAGTGAAGGTAAAGCCAACACCTTTAAGCACACCACCACTTAGTGATTTGGTGATCTTGATAGTAAAGGTGCCCTCTTTAATGTTTATATGTAATTCATTCAGTTATTATTACAAATATTGTTGGTATTAAATGTTGATTATCATTGTTTGGGAACTTCGAGCATTCAAACATATAACAATGCTAAGCATTTTTGCCATATCTGCAAAGGTTTCAGAATTTAATAACAAGAGCATAATTTTGTTTGAGCAAGAAATTGGTTGAGTGGTGGTTCTATGAAACTTCATATTAAAAGAAGTTTAGTGGTATGTCTATTTTAAGATGCCCTTTTCGTTTCCTTTTTTATGTTTATAATTCTTAAACATAGATAAACATTAATTGCATTTGACTATATTAGGTATAAAAGACAAGTTTCCTACCATTTTTAGAAATGCAGGGGCATATGTTTGTAATTAGCAGTTGAAGTTTCGATGACAATATTTCCTTATATTATTTACATAGTTATTTGTTGTCATCTATATGACGATGTATTACTTTCTATTATGCAGCTTGATATTATATGTGTAAATTTAATCTTTAACATTCTAAGCAATATTTCAAGTCTAGAATTCACCTAAGATCATTTATTACATAATTGATTCAGCACCTTCAAATCCTAAGATTAATGCTATAAACAAAAAAAAAAAGAAATACTAACTTTGATCTATGCTCAATGTGTGTAATCCTTTTCTAATCACAAACACCTTTTCTACGCAAAAGCTTTATCCATTCTCTCCTTTTTCTTTCTTTGTTCCTTGTTAGTGGTGCAAGAACATGTGTCTCTTTGATATCTATTAATGTTACATTACTGAAGGGAGAGGGGAGGGTGTTATTAATTAACCCTAATGATTCCAATTTTCTTTACAAGCTCAATAATCATTATTTTGGGCTAACCTCATATTAAAATCAAATAAAACAATATGGGTCACACTTATGATTATTAAATTAATCTAACAATGTAACATCCCGTTACCAATGTGAAGGGCATATTGGTAATTTGGATGGATAAGGTTTGGGTGCATGTATTATTTGAAATGCACATGCATTTATAGCCTCTAGGTGCATGTGTTGTTTGAAATACACATGCATTTATAGCCTCTAGATGATATGGCATAAGCATCTGTATGTACATACATGTATGACAATTTTCCGACTTAATTATGTAAATTGGAAAAAAAATTGGGTGATAATTGTATAGATTAAGTTTTGAATATAGAATTGGGGTGAAATTGAATTTAGGGGTTTGAAAAATTGAAATTTGAGTATAGGATTATGTGTTTCCTAAATTTTGAGGATTTATAGGAATTTTTCGGAAATTTTTAGAGTAATTGGATTAATTGGATTCTGGTTCCGAAATTGATTGACAATTGGCATGAGATTATTTTGGGTTATGATTTTAGGATTTATTATTCATAGTCATGGTGAGATTGGGAGAAATTAGAATAAGAATTGGATTGTTAGACCTTAAGATTTGAGCATGTGGCAAATGAATTGCCAAACATGCCCTTAGTTTTAAATCCATAGTATAAAACCTAAGTCCTTTGAAAATTGCTTCCACGGTGCTTGTTCCCTTCTTTTGATAGAAAAC
>JANZLD010000001.1:32439720-32458575 GCA_026413575.1 Erythroxylum carthagenense
TAAGTGGATTAGGATCAGATTGCATTATTGGGCTATAAACTCCTAAACTAGTTAGGATTAGGCTTGTTTTAGCATAAGGGTCTTGTAATCTATTCCTTTTAGGTTTAGGACGTGGGCAAGGGTATAAATACCTTATTTTATCCTTGTAAACATAAGATTTGTTGATTAATGAAATTGAGAGATATTCTCTTCAAGAAAGGTGTGTTCTTCTTATTGTTACTTCAAGAATTGCATCACTTATCAAGGTAATCACTTGTGGCGTGTTCAATTCTTCTGTTTTCTTTGGATTTGGGTCTCAATTTTGTATAATTAGAGTTTGAACTAGCATGTTCTTATAATAGAAAGATTGGGTTTTTGATTCAATAGGATTAAGGGGTTTCAAGAATCTTGTTTTCTTGGGGTTTCTGTATCACTTAACATTTTTAGTCATTTTCAATCACATTAAGTTTAGACTCACCTATTAGAACTTTCCTAAGCCTTAAATTATGTCTTTTCAGCTTGTGTACTAATCTCAGTAATGGTTGCAAGCTTCTCTGCAACTAATGCCAAGTCCTTATCCATAATACTCGATTGAAATTGGATTCGCTTAGATCAATCGGCATAGTTTAGCCCATTGAACTTGATCAGACCATTGCCCATAGCTAACAAATTATTAAAAACTATAAATGTAAAAACAAATTCACACATTAATGCTTTGAGTATAATTAATGGATTCAGGCAATAATAAACTCTAATATATATACATATATAGATAATTTCATCTTTGAGTGATAATTAAATTCATATCTTTAATCCATAATGAGGCCAACAAATTATATATACACACACTTTAATAGAAAGTCAATTATACTCAAGTTAGTATGCATATTATCTTTGGATATAGAAATATATTCACTAAATAGATCGATAAGTTTCTTTAATGTTATTAATTATAGGCAATAATCTATCTTTAGGTGATCTCCTAGCATTATAATTAATAGTCTCAATTGTTCAGTTCATCTTTTATATCATTTATCAGCTTCATATAATATGAACAATTGAAAGAATGCATATTTAAATGTCTAAATATATTTTCAAGCAAGGTCACTTTGGTGACTAACAAGCTTTTTATATAATAAACATTTAATTACGCAAGTATACAAGAATTTTGGAATTTAACTATAATGTTGAAAGATGATACTTTAAACTTTAAAAAACTTTTAGGGACACAACTATAATTTTTATTAGCAGATTGTAATAGTCTAAAAACAATAAGGACCAAAACATAATTGATCATCTTTAATCTTTTATTTTTTTTAAAAAATTATGTCAATCTTATCAAATTATGCCTAAAGTCTTTTGATGGTAGACCTCTTGCATACATGCTTTCCAGAAACTTTCAGTCCAAATTCCAAACAATCAATTCTTTACAATTATAAAGCTAAAGCTTTTTAATGATAGGGTCCACAAATACAAGCTTTTGTTTCCCAAATTACAAAGGTAGCAAACAATAAACGCAAACACAAATCTAAATTGGGCCCTACGAAAATTTTTCTTTTACTTTTGTTTTACAGACTCACGTACACTCTTCTCTCTGACTTTTATTAAGTATATATATTCTAAGTAGGATTGGGATGGTGTGGTTGTCCTGCCAACGTGGATGGATGCCTCCGTTATCATTCATTAAGTATATATATACTAAGAAGGAATGAGATGGTGTGGTTGTCCTGCCTATGTGGATGAATGCCTCCATTATCATTCATTCAAAGGACTTAACGTTACTAATACCTTCCCAGATTAGACGAGAAGCCATCTGTTCAGCTCAAGTCTTCCCATCAAATATTCTCAATCACGTCACTTTGAACTTCATTTGATGGAGATAATGTGAAAGAAATAAAGTTAATAAACTTATCTAGGGAGACACAGAGATTGCATATTAAAGGGAATAGTAAAGAGGAAAATGAGTATTGACTAATCAATAGAAACGTATCAACCTAAAATCAACACTTGCATAAATAAAAAAAAAAGATAATCCATATTATGATTATTCTTTGAGACACGTCCAACAAACACATGCGTGCACATCATATCAAGTTCCCTTCGCTTGTACCAAGCAATTGAATCGTATTCTTGAAGAAAAAAGATAAATAAATAAAAAAACCACAGTGTGAAAAGTTAATTAAACGATCTCATCAACGTAGTGTAGTCCACCGGTTAAAATGTGTCCTCCATTTACCATGTTCAATTCGTAGTTCTTATTTGTTTACAAGTTAAGTCATCTGCCATCCTCGTAATCTCGATGTTCTTTCAAAATTTTTTTCTTCTCATGATAATTTGATTTTGTATAATTTAAATAGGAAAATTCAAACGCTAGAAACAATTTTTATTTTTGTGAAATGGAGAATATTAATTAACAGTAAAATTAAATTAAACTTATGAATATTAATTTAATTTCAAATTGTTAACTTTTGATATGTCCACATTAAAACATAAATAGGGCAGAGAAAGGAAACTAATAACGTGAAAATTAAAATTACAAGCAATGATTGAAAAACTAAACCAATTCGGTTAGTTCAGCCTCAAAATTTTGGACCAACCAATTTTCTAATTTGATTTTTATTTTTTCAGTTTGATTTATTTTATTAATTTTGATTTCTAAAAATTGATCGATTTATTAATTAATCGATTGATTTATGTAAACTAATTGGTTTTCATAAATAAAATATATCACTTAATTTTTATTTAGCAGTCTTCTTTTTAATTAAACTTAAAATTTTCGATGAGTAAAAATATTATTCTTCAATTTTATGATCAATTTATTAATTGATAAACTAGTTTATGTAAACTAATTGGTTTTTATAAATAAAATATATCAATTAATTTTTATTTAACAATATCTTTTTTAATTAAACTTTAAATATTCGATGAGCAAGAATATTCTTATTCAATTATATTTCAATTTTTAACAATTTTATGATAATTTAATATCGATTAAATCTTGTAAACCTTAAATGTCATGTCTTACTAATTTAAATTTTGATCTAATGTTTAAAACATTCTTCTTGAAATTTTGAACCATTATTTTTGATGTTGAATCTCTTTATATTATTATCATTCGAAACATATCAACCTCATATATATATAATTTAATTTATTATAAATAATGACCTAAGATATTACGATCATAACATGACTTTAGATTATATGTAAATTATAATAAAGTAAATATAAAAAAATAAAATTTATATTATATGTATATATAATGGCCCGGCTCATCCTCCCACAATTTCTATATCCCAAGTCAACATTTTCAATCTCTGTTTTCAATGGTTGCATAAAGCAGAAGGCTTAGAACATATCTAGTCTTTTTTCTTTCCCTTGATATTGCTTCTGGTTTCTCGAAATGGGCAAGAAAGAAACACAACATCAACTCAAAGATCATCCAAAATGAATTGAGAAAAATGAAGTTGTGCTCGAGCTTCTAAGGAAACAAGCTCCTCTCTCACCAAAGTAGGTAAGGGTCTTTTGTGTGTTTTCATTGTTCATACTTAGTTTCCTTTCATGGGTCAAGATCCAAGGTTTCTCCGTTTCTGCTTCACCATTTTATCCATCGTAATTATGAATACTTCCTTTTGCAACTTGAGTGCTAGAGGTTAAGTTCTTCATCTGTAGTGGGAATGTTTAATTTAAGATAAAATTCTGTAGTGTTTCTGTTGTCTTTACCTTCAAGATTATATTAGTAGTGGAGGGAATAACTACTGCCATTAATATTATGTTCTACCTAATCACAGGAGAAATTCTGCAAAAATGCTTATGTTGGACGGTTTCTAAGAGCAAAAGGTGATAACGTGAAAAAGGCTATAATGAGTTTAAGGGCTTGCCTTTCTTGGAGAGACAGCATAGTGATTGGTACTGTAATAACAACCTCTATTAACAGAAGATCACTACCACCAAATTCTATAGAAAAGTTGTTTCTGACCATTTTTCTTCTATTTCTGAGTCTTCTCTTTTTTAGAATCCTTTGTTTTCCTTTTTGTTATGCTATACATGCGAAATCTTGCTTTTTTTTTTTTTGTGAGTTCGAATGGTTGAGTGTTAAAGTAGTCACCAGTTCAAATTAAAGAAGAAGAAATGTTAGCTCAGAATCTATCAATCACTATATTTGGTTACTTTCTGTTTTTTGTTTCTTGTTTTACAGAAAACTTGATGGCAAATGAATTTTTCACTGAGCTCACAAAAGGAGTCGCTTATATAGGAGGTCACGATGAAGAATCAATGCTTTTTTGGTAATTTTTAACGCCACCACTTACTTTTTTGTCACTTCCTACATTTTTTTCAAACTGGAAGAAAAAGGGAAATAAGCAATAGGGTTCTTTTTGTATATCTTCTCAAGATTCCAACTTTGCATCTATTGTGTATATACAAGTTCAAAGGCTTTACTATTCCCTTATTCCCATTGGTTACAGATTTTTGGCGTTAAACAAGATTACCACAAGCTCCATTCATAAAAGTTGTAAGTGACCTTATAAACTTTTATGAGGTGTTTGGTTCACCTGCTAGAATAACTAAGGAATGGAATGTTGATTCTTCAGGAATAAAATAGATGAGAAATGAAATAAAATGAGTATTATTTAGTTTGATTTATTCTTAAGAATTTATAATGATGATGTAATGTCAATGTTTGATTTGAAAAAATAAAATTGGAATAATAAAAAGAATAACTAACAAAAGGATCAAAATATTTATTAGTCCCCACTAACTACATTATTATTATTATTATTATTATTATTATTATAATATATATATATATACTGGTCATCCTAAATGTTGAAAAATATTAAATAAAGCCTTGGATCCCATCAAACATTATTAAAAAAAATGAGGTTCTAATGGTTTCCTTCCTTTATTTAGACATTTGCATATATTTTCTTTAACATTTTTAGTGCTGAAACTATTTGTATTTAGGTTGAATTAATAAAATTGCACAGTTTTTGACTGACACTATCATTCCGAGCACTTAGAGGAAAACTACTTTGAGTATATTGGTTAAAGTAGGATTCTTATAGTTGAGTTTGTTACAAATGTGTATCTGCATGTAGAAGTTTTATGATTTTCATCATCCAATTAGTCTCATGGATATTTTCTTCTGCTTACAGTACAACGTTGCACTCATTGATATTTGGGAAGCCAAATTTGGTAATCAAGGAGCTGATAACCCTAGGAAAAGACAACTTCTCTATTTTGTGATTTATTTTATTATGATCAAACTACATGACTAATGATTTAATCAATGTATTCTTCTCTTTGTACTTATACTGTGGCTTATGTTTTGTGTAAGATAAATTTCTAGTAGGTATGAAATGCCTAATCACCTTCTATAATCTTATCAGAGCATCTCCTTATGTTATGAAGTTGAACACCTACTTTGTTTTCATCCTACTCTAATTCAAAAGTAATTTGTTAATAATTAATGTTACTTCTATTAATCCTTTGCAGTTTACCTATTAAGGTTATAACATCTCATGTTTCTTTTTTGATTTTATTTCTTTTTTCCTTTATAATTCTCAAGTTTCTTTTTCTTTTTCTTCTTTTTCCCTCTCCTATGGATATTAACTCCAATGGTTATTTTCTTATCATGAATATAGGCTAATAAACATGTAAATGCTCAAGTAGATTTGAAGGATGTCAAACTTTGGCAGGTGTTTATCTTACCTTTTAAGCTTTCTTTACTTAATGGATGAAAATGTGGGCTTGATCTATGTTTGCTTGATTTTAAAACTAGGTTCTTACACTCTTGAAAGGATTGGAGAAAATAGCTACCAATGTAGATATTTCCATGTTGGTTTGTGGGGATTTTAATTCAGTTCTTAGAAGGACCATTTACTATTCGGATAAAAATTAGCATGTGTTAATTGTATATTTCTTTTATAATTATGCATGTTCCTTGGTAAATATGAAGTTGAACCTTTTGATAGTGCTCCTCATCCACTTCTTACTATAGGAAAGGTGGAACCCTTGCATCCTAATTTAGTGGTAGATCCTCTGGGCATCTTACGCTCTCACAGAAAAATGACACATTAGCTACCTATGGGAAGTTCATATTTTTTTGGAGCTTGAAGTGTTTGCCTGGATTTGTCTCTGTTATCTTTTTGGACATTTGAAAGTTATATTTTTCATTTTTAGTGGTCTTGTTGTCATTAATATTATATTTTTTAGACTACCACCTTATCTTTTGTGCCTTTTCGTTTAATTAGTTGTTAAAATTAATTATGAATCTTGACAATTTTTAGCATTCATTGGGTGCTAACATCTTAACTGAGATATGTTGAAAATGTTTCAATATTGTCATATATGGCTATTTTTGGTGAGAGCAAAAAGAAAAACTTACAGAACCCGAGAGTGATGGAAACATGGATGAGATTATTGGTTTATTCTGGCTTGCTATATTTTGTGTTGATTGTTACATGAGTTTGTTGCAAGTCAGTGCATTTTCATCTTTTGCAAGGCCAAGACTTGGTCTTAATTCAGAAGAGCAGAGGAGGAGAATGGACCTCACAACCAATGAACCTTTGTTTACAAATCACACAAGAGATTTTATTGGCACCTTAGATTATATATTTTACACATGTGAATGTTTTGCATTTTTTTTGCAGTAAAAAACAATCTTTGTTTATGTGATTTAATATATGATTTATTAATTGTACTTTGTTGGTAACTAAATCTATTTGAAGTTTGATTCAATGCTAAATGTGCATTTTTGCTGGTAGTTGTATTGAATTTTGTATCATTTTAGCTGACTCTTTAACAGTGGGATCTTTATTGGAACTCCTGGCATTCCTGTGGTTATGGCGCAATAAAATATTATTTGAGTCCAATTTTACATGGTTGCCCAATCCTCAAGTCATCGTCCTCTAGTATGTCTGAATGATTGTGCAAGCCAGGGAATTGATAGTTAGAACAGTCTTGTGTCCAAGATTAAGACAAGAAACCCTTATCGGATGGAGCTTCCCTCCACAATACTGGGTACGACTTAACACTAATGGAGCTTATTCAATGGCCACATCGCAGGCCACAATGGGAGGACTCCTTCGGGATAGCACAGGGAGTTGGAGAGGGAGTTTTGCGCATAATATAGGATTCTGTACACTAGTATGTGCTGAGTTGTAGGGTTTTTTTTTTTTGGATTGCCACTTGCATGAATGCTAGGGTTTCGGAAGGTCGAATTCGAAGTAGACTCTCAGAAAGTCGTTAAGTTACTATCATCCTCCAAAGCATCGCTAGTTCCATACCACACTTTACTCTTAGGGACTCAACAATTCATAAAACGAGAGTGGATTATGAAAGTTAGGCATATATACCGTGAAGCTAATTGAGCTGCGAATTGGCTAGTAAACCATGCCAAGAATCTCACAATTGGTATTCATTGATATCAAAACCCACCTGAGGGTTGCTCTTCTACCCTACTAGGGGATATATTAGGGGTCATTTTTCCTGAATTGTAGCTTAGTTTCAGTGTACTTCTCCTACTGAGTTTAAAAAAAAAAAGTCTAGAGGAAAGATACGATCCTTCCTTCTTTAGAATGGTCTTTAGACCACATGGCATTATTAGCTGAATTTCATTGCAAGCCCAGAACAAGACCCTGAAATTTTAGGGTATGTAATAATGGATTGTCATTTATTGTTTTCTTGAATTTCTTTATTTTGATAACCCTCTAAGCAAGAGTACGACAAAATTAGTCCTTTTGCTCTGTTGCCTTGGTCATTGACAACCTAACAAAGGAAATGTATATCCTGCTTGTTTGAATAAAAGTTTAACATTTTACATTTAGTGTTTAAGTGACATGTGAAATTCAAAATTTTTGTTATATGTAGTGTCACTGACTTATTTACATTTTTTAATTGAATGAGAGGTCAATTATTGTTGATATGATGTTAGACAACTTTTAAATATTCTCGATATCTAAACCCATAATGACTGTTTTGGGTACTGATTTTTAAGCAAGTATAGGGGTGCTCAAGATAATTGTTAAAAGAAATGAATGGATATTAAGTTATTGTAAGAATGGTGGGTCACGGGCAATGTGAACTTTTATAGGTATATCTTGGTAGGAACCCATCCTATGATCTGCTTTGTATCGTGCCAACTTTTTTCTCATAGAAAAAATTGTATTATTCCTATTCATCGCTCCTTATCTACTAATAGAATTATCCGTCGTGATTCTGTTCTCCATGCATGAGTTCTCTCTTTTTTTTTTTTTTCCTTTGGTTTCTAAAATTAAAATTTTTTTCCTAAAGTTTTAAGCCACTTATCACCATTTGCTGCTCTTATCTGCAAAAGTATCCTAAACTTGATTTGTAGACTTTGTAGTAAACCAAAAAATTGGTGATGAAGAGGTACTTGTTGCAGAGTGTGCTCATGGATAAAAATTTGGAATGATCTAACTTGCATGTTCACTCCTAAGGTTTCTTCAATTTGAATGGTAGTTATGATTGAAGTTGGGAAAAGATTGATTAAGAGACTATATACTAGATCCAGAAATACACCTTTAGCTTTTTCGTCATCTTAAAAGAGTTCAATATTGAATTATTTTTTGTTCGACAAAAACGTACAACAGTTTTGGTAAGGGCAAAAATGGTTAATTAATTTAATTTAACAACATAAACAAAAGATCAAACACATAACAGTCAGAAATATATAAAACAAGCAAAATCATAATAGAAAAAAAAAATTAGTTTACGTCAACACCATTTTGCACCAACTCTGAAACAAGGAAAGTGAATAATAAATTACCTATTTATTATTCTCGAGTCTCGACGATAATAGCTCGCTTGGTGATGTCCCACATGCAATATAGATATAACCCTTCTTGTTAAAAGGTACAGCGAACAGATCTCTAGTTCTCTCACGAAATCTACATGTGCTGCATCAAGCCTACTCCTCCAAAAATTGCAGCTATGAAACATGCAGTTTTCACAATCATCATTGAATACTTCAGTGATCAAATTTCAGGCACTGACAATATTCCATTCCACATCCTAAGGATTATCAATTGACAATATAATCCCCAAAGTTTATTATATCTCGGATGCCTATAATTGCAATGCACTTTCAAACTCCTTTTGCTATTGTTTCCCTGTCTTTTTGTTATTTGATGATCCTTAGTGCTCAAATGATTGTAATCCTGGTGCTTATACAAACTATTCTTGCTATTGATTCGTTGTCTTTTTTGCTATTTAGTGATAATTGTTGTTGAACTATGTTTCTCTTGTATTTTCTCTTATATTGCTGATCTCTTGTTCTCGTTCTATTTGTTCAGTCAGTATTTATTTTTAATTCACATACTCACTGGTTGTTTTCAACCTTGGTTAGAATTTTCTTTTCAAATTTTCATTTATTTGTTTTAATTCATATCAAAAATTGTAGTTGCTATATTCTTTACTAAAATATTATAATAAATTTTACTTCATTTATTTGAATTCTCATATTTTCCTTTCCATTTTTATTAATGCAATTTAAATATTCACCTGTTACATTTTTTTCTCTTTCCTCTTACAATATTATGTCCTGCACATTTTAACCATTCATAACAAAACCTATATATACATACTTTTTAATTCTTGAAAAGAACTGGGCATTATAGTTTCAAAATTAATCTACTAGTTCTTTTTAATAATGGATAACGTTAAAAGATGGATCAAGGCTTTATAAGCAAGCCATTCAATAATTGCAGTAACATTAAAAGATGGATGCATGTGCGTCACGTTGCACCGAACCCAAACAACGTAAATTTATTCTTCACAAGATATTAGATAATTGTAGTAAGCAATTCATGCAATCAATTGAACAAAAAAACAAAATACACATGATTATAGCGAAGTAATAAAATAATTTTAATTGCAATACTAATGACTACCGTAAATTTTAGGGTTAACTTTAATGTAAATCAGTGAATCATAATCTTGCTTTGATACCACATGTAAATTTAATCTTTAACATTCTAAGCAGTATTTCAAGCCTAAAATTCACCCAAGATCATTTATGACATAATTGATTCAACACCTTCAAATCCTAAGACTCATGCTATAAACAAAAAAAACAAAGAAATACTAACCATGATCCATGCTCAATATGTGTAATCATTTTCTAATCGCAAACACCTTTTCTGCACACAAGCATTATCCACTTTCTCCTTCTTTTCTTCATTCTTTGTCAACGGTACAAGAACATATGTCTCTTTGATATCCATTAACGTTACTTTACTGAAGGGAGAAGGATGGGTTTTATTAATTAACCCTAATGATTCTAATTTTCTTTGCAAGCTCAATAACTATTATTTTAGGCCCACCTCATATTAGGATCAAATAAAGTAATATGGGCCACACTTTATAATTGTTAAATTAATCTAATAATATGTGGCTTCCAAACCCAAAACAAGAAAAACTCCACGCCATAGTTTAATACCAGAGACAAAATTATCCTTTGAAAAAGGACTTACAATGTGAACAGATAAGCTAACTCATTTCTATACATTTATAGTTATGCTTGATGCATCTTACTATATTTTAGTTGATAATAGAGAAAGAGAAAAAAGAAACATACACATAGATTAAGGTATACTTCCACCTCGAAAAGGCTAAGATTTTAAATCAAAGAAGGTATAACCTTGGGCTTCATAATTTATTGAAATTATGTGTGAATGAATTAAATCAAATTATAAACTACTACGCATCCATGTGCTATGATGTTCTTCAGTGCTGGCTAGACAATATGTGACCTTTTATATTCTGAAAATCCCACAAGTGTAATTTCAAATATCTTATTTATTTATTTTTCTCTAAAAAAACCCATATATTCACATCTGAGTGCACATGGCTCTAAGCACATTATCTTATCCCCGTTTCTGGTGAGTGCTTATAGTTTCGAAAATGCTTATGTAATAAATTTCCCTTAAACCAATTTCCCTGTTTTATTTTTAGAGAGCAGCAATCTCAAAAGTCATTTCAATTCCTTTATGCTCATTACCTGATTCATATAAGATTGCCTGAGTTTTTTACCCTACAAGAAACTTGTATAAACTTCATAATTCTAGTTATATTTCTTAGTCCTCCTGAGTTAGTCATGTTAGATGGCCTACATCACTCCTTCTACTGTCTAACATGGATTATTGAAGAATATTGTTATGTAGGTTCCTCACTTGTACAAGGAAATTCCTTCTAGTGGCTATGTTTTCTCTTACACTTGATCAATGACCTCTTTAACAAATGAAAGAAGTATTATCTAGAATCTGCTGCCTAAAACCAGTGAATTAGGATATGATTTAAACCTTATGTATGTATAACATGTTGATATGCCTGGATCGGATAATGATCCATCCACTTCTGCAAATGAGGTAGTGAACTACAAAGAGGACAAAAGTTTCAATAAGGAGAGACCAAAAGGAAGATCCAAAAATCCAAGTGGCTCAAAGACTACTACTAAAGACTCTAGCATAGAACATTCTATAATCTGTTGTCAAATTGTTAAGAAAATGGGGAACTTATCATTAGATCCTCAATTTACTACCTCTTACAATTTGTATTTAGTGATAAGTATTGAAAGGGAATGAAAAGAATGTTAATTGATTGATTCAAAATATCAGTTACTATTTTTTAGGAGTGTATTTTCTATTTGTACGGTAGTGGGTTAATGATATTAGGCATTAAATCTGATCATGAGTTTATGATCCTATTTTCTAGGATTTTCTATTATTATGTTTGGATTATTTAAAGCCATTGTGTACTGAACATTTGGTAGCAACAGTAAAGATTAGCAATTTGTGTCAATCAATTATTGTTCATGATTCTTCTCTCCCCCTCTTTCCTCAACAAAGTGGTATCAGAGCTTAATACTAGGTTTGGTCTTCTTTTCTTTACCTTAATGAAGAAGTAGTGTGTAATAGAGAGAGAGAGAGGAAAGAGTGAGAGGAAGTCATGACATCAAATAATTGTTCTCTTCCATTTCCCATTTCCAATGGAGAACACTGTCAATCATAGGCGATCACAATGAAATTCTATTTGAAAGCCTTGAGTTTGTGGGAGGTTGTTGAGAGTGATTTTAATCCTACCTCACTTCCGGAAAATCTCACTCTAACTCAAATAAAAAAACATGATGAACAAGTAGCAATGAAACTAAAAGCATTTCTTGCATGCATTGGGCCTTGTCGGAGGGAATTTTTTTGTTGAAAAATTAAAAATTGGATTTATAGAATAAAGTTGAAGAACAATATTAGAAGAGTAGTAGTACTCTCCTTAGTCTATAACAACAAAGCAATAATACACTACAAAAAGCAAACAAACCAATTGGAACAACGACATAAAAGCCCCTCTTATCTGCACATCAAAGATGCTTCTGTTTACAAATTAGGCCTTTAAGAATAGAGGTACTTCAGAGGTTTCCCAGCTCGCTTCCTTAATCGAATTGACAATATGACAAACCAACTTTCGAAGTAAGGCATTATATTAATTAGTAACATCCAACATATTTCGAATCCTTGATTAAGTGTCACATAACCCTTTTATATTCCATATTTAGAAAGGTCACTTAAGGGGAATATCTCTTCTTTTAGGTTTTCTTCCTAGTTGATCTTCTTTTGGATTTCAAGGAATTCTCATGAAATTTTTATGCTATCTTAAGAAACCTGTCATTATCTGTTTTTATCAAAAGCAACTTGCTTGTTGAAACATTATCCAGTACACCATGTTCATCTTCTGTCTCTTCGTCCACTAGGCACTAAGTGTGCTTCTACTCTATTAGGGGATTTTGGTCTATCATTGTTTTTAGTTAGTTCATTCCTAATAGCTACAAACGGAGTCAACATGTTGGCCCAATCTATCTGACAATATTCCAAATATTGAGAGTTGAAGTCGTTCACTCCATTATCCAGATTCATCGCTAGAGTATTGTGTCTTGTCATATTCAATGAACCCACATTATTCTTTGTTTGAAAGTTTAAATTACCATGACTAGACTTGTGCATGTTTAGATCCTGTTGGAGCTCTACAATTGTGACATTATTAGTCTCATTTGTTACAGCCAAAACAGGGGAGGTCGTAACCATTTCCCTATTAGTAGTAGCTAACTGATCCACAACCTCACAAGCAATTTCACCAGCTTCAACATCAACTACTAGTAATTGTGCTAGTTACTGCATGAGCTACTCCTATAACTACATTGTTTACCCCATTAGCTACATTCTTAACTCTCAGAATGTTCTTATCTATTTCCCCCAAAGGGATGTCCCCCCTTTCTTTAACAACTATCTCATCAGTTTTATCAACCACATCAATTCTTTATGTCAACCCATTTTTAAAAACTTACATGTGGGTTTCCAAGATTTAGTAACCACGTGTGGTTTCCACGGATAAGTAATGAAGATTATTGACTTCTCCAGTTTACCATGTTCAGACAACCAAAGAACAGGGAGTATGTCCTAAAGGGAAGGGAATTTTTATAAGCATATTGGCTTGTGAATCGCCTAAAGAAGCATTGGAAAAACTCAAAGAAGAGTTTGAACGCAAAAAGCAAATACAAATGACGCAAATTATGAATCTCAAAAGAGAATTTGAGATGTTAAGGATGAAGAAATCCAAAAATGCCAAGGAATATGTAAGAAAGTTTGCATCTATCGTCAATCAAATCAAATTTCTTAGTGAAGAATTTCCAAGTCAAAGAGTGATGGACAAACTTCTCGTAACCTTTTCTGAAAGGTATGGAACCAAAATCTCATCACTTGAAGATTCTAAAGATCTATTAAAAATAACTTTTGCAGAGTTACTAAATATTCATCAAGACATCAACCAAAGAAGAGTGATGAGAGTTACTAACTATTTTTAAGTTAGTGGGTTAATGATATTAAGCACTAAATCTAATCATGGGTTTATAATCCCATTTTCAAGAATTCTCTATTGTTTATATTTACATTATTTAAAACCATTGTGCACTAGACATTTGATAGCAGTAGTAAAGATTAACAATTTGTGAAATTTAATTGTTCATTATTCTTCCCTCACCCTCTTTCCCTGAGGAGAAAGTAATGTTTGATTTTTTTTCTCCTCTTTCTCGTCATTCTGGGGCCATCCCTACTCTAACTAGGATTTTTTTTTAGCTTTTATCTCTTGTTAGATATCTTGTTGTTTCGCTGTCAATTGAGAAACAAACCAACTTGTATTTCAGTCATAGCCAGCATATTGGGATGATAGAGAATATATTAAAGATCCTAATGATGCCAAACCAGAGGTATTATGTTGGTAAATCATTCTGTTAATATTTGTAGTATGTAAATCTTTTTGGAAATAATGTACTTACATTTTATCCTCTCATGCTTTAGGGATATATGATTCTTTCTCAGCTGAGATTCCTGATCCTAAGGCTAACAAGGAGTGTGCATTGCCTCTTGTACATTTTGATACAAGTAAATATAGTAAAAGTAGGCATAATACGTGCCCAAATTTGATCAGTCATTTAGATAGGAGACTATTAGTTGATTCACCAATTGTGAACAAGGGAAATTGATTACTGCTATTCTTGTTACTGTTTTGAGCAACCTGTTGACTGTGATGAAGAGGGGGATGGGATTTGGAGGCTGACGAAGGTACCAAATCCTGCATAAATAGGACCTTGGAAGAGAGCGGTCCACCTATGCTATGGACAGAAAACCTCTAACAAACTTTTAGCTAATGCTAATGATTATTTGTAATCATATTATAACGTGCAGAAAGTAAAGAACCCCAACTACAAGGGGAAATGGAAGCCACCTTTGGTTGATAAACCAGGTATTGTGCCTTGTCTCTTATATTTGGTACTGTGGCTAGCTTTACAATTGATGGGTACAAGTACTTTTTGGACTATATCGTCAATTGTCGTATGAACAAAAATGAAGGAAAAAAACTTTAAATTAGAGAAAGAAGTTTGCTTGTTATTCTTGAGGCTGATAGGGATGGCAATGAGCGGCCTGTAGACTTAGATTCAAGTGTTTTTAATGGACTAGTCTTAAGCCTAAACTAACTCAAGGTCTAATTATTCTGAACAAATTGACATCATTTTACTTAGAAGAGTTAAGTGTCGGATAGGCCTAAACTTAGGATAACCTAAGTCGGACTCAGTTAAAAAAGATATTATTTTATAGTTTTAATTTAAAAAATTAATTTAAAAAATTAGTGGGACTGACCCATGAGCCGGCCCATTGTCATCCTTAGAGGCCGATACCAAACTTTGCAATTCTTCATACGTTAAATGTCTATTTTGCAAGACACCATCTTTTATTAAGTTGATCTTCCAAATTTCCTGTTGAGAAAGATCATAACTTTTTGAAGCAATCAGTCCTACAAATTTGTATCGCTGTCTATTTTATTAACCATATCCATGTAGTTAGTCTAGATGTTCCATTGGATCTCTATTTCTAATGTCATTTCTCAAACAACTTTTCTTGATCGTGATCCTTACGTGCTGAAGCCAATAAAATATGTGGGTGTGAGTTGTGTTACCTTATTGGAAGTCAACAATGTACGGTATTGACAGAAGATTGCTCATAGGTCATGTATAAGACTTCATATGCCTCTAGGTAAACTGCTTTGGAGGAACAAATCATCATATGTACATTTTCTAAATTTGAAGTTAATCATCATATGTACATTTTCTAAATTTGAAGTTGACAAAACTACCAAGTCGCGGTTGATTTGCATGACAATTAAACCGTTGTCTGAATTCAAAGATTTGCTAGAATTTTGTCTTCATTGGTTATACTAGCCGCATTGCCAAGTTGTAGTATACTTAGATTGGATTTGGGTTTGTGAAATGAAATTTCTTATTTTTCCAGGACATTGACCTACTTTAACTTTTAAGAACTGGCGTTGATACAGCTACCCTGGCTAAGATTCTGCTTAGTCTAACATGGTAGAATGGTTAAAAGTTTTCATATTTCATGGAGTTCTCCTAACTATGACCAGCCCGAGCTTACCTTGATAAATGAACCAAATGCTGCATTGCAGGTTAAGGCTGGATCTGCTTTTGATAATATTCTGGTTTGTAATGACCCACAATATGCAAGGCAAGTTATAGAAGATATTTGCGCCAATAACAAGGAGGTGAGTACTTACTGGAAGGGATATATCTGACATCTGATTCTGTGAAGATTCTAATTTGATTTTCGCTGTATGTAAATTCTAGGCTGAGAAAGAAGCTTTTGAGGAAGCAGAGAAAGGAAGGAGATCCTGAGAAGAAGAGGTGATAACATCTAGTTGCATTTAGGATCCTTTCCTGCAATTTGGTATCCAAGTCTACTGTCCTACGCATTACACATTTCAAAATGAAGTTGAAAAATGTGGAATGGACATGTGTCTTGCGTAATGATTTGGCTACCAGTAGAACAGTAACGAATTTGTAGAAGGCATAGTGCAAGCGTTCTGGTACCCGGAAATGATAATTTCTTGCTGTCAATAGGCATCCCATGCCTGTTTTTTTTCATTTCAATGGCTTACATTATTTCACTTTGGCAATTGGCAGGACGAATTACGAAAATCTTACAAGTAGTCAGCTTTGGAGTGGTAATGCTTCCCTTGTTGAGTGTTGAATATGTTTCTGTGAACAAGAATCGTTGTTGTAACACATTTAATTTCAGAAAATGCTGTTTTCTCAGCTTTCAAGTGTATGAATCTCATAATGTTCACATAAATGTACTCAAAGAGAACTCTGCAGTTTGTCTTTTTCGACTGAACTCGTGTTTGCTTCTTCTCAAGACTAAACTATTTCCAGCTTCTGATTTTATGATTGGTTCAGGAACATAATTGTTAAAAAAAAGAAGAAATTTGGAAAAAAACCTCCAACAAAAGAATCTTCTATATTCCCTAGTTTGTCATTTTGGCGACACCTACACATTACCTTAATAGCCAACAAAATAACACAAATTGAAAGAATCGTCACCCTGGATATTATAATAGTCCACCTTTGTCCTTTGCCACCTTCAAAGCGCACTCTTCTGTTATTTTCTGTTTACTTCACCCACCTCCACTCCACTACACGATATTTGGCCAGCTAGAGATTCTTTGCCCTAAAGTTTTCTTTTTCCACACTTTCTTTACTTACACTCACTCACTCACCTTCTCCCCCTCCATAAGCCACATTGTGCAGTATATATTGATAATATATTAAACGTAATGAACAAACAATCGTATATATATACAAATTTTAATATATTTTGACTCTCAGCTAATTATTATTTTTAATTTAATTGATATATTCATGATTTTTTAGGTGCGCTAGTCTGCCAGAAATTCAACTAACTCCTTACTAGGGCTAACTTAGTGAGTACTATGATGTCATGTGATTGAACTTGTAATCTTTCTCAAATGGTCCTAATCACGCCACACCTTGTTCTTGTCTCTATTCTCAACTTAAGTGCTACACATCATTCATTACTTGCAAACTTTAGGATGAAACGTAATATTCATAGCGTATGTAAACTTTTAAAAACCAATTGGAGAAGAAGGAAAAAAGAAAAGAAGAAAGTAAGGGACCCACCGAAAACGTCATACTCCACACTTTCCGCGCCAAATTTCTTTTCTCCTAAAATCAACAAACCGAACCATTATTCCTTTTTGTCAATTTCTATTTCAAAATTAAACCCTCTCTCTCTCTCTCTCCGTCTCTGCTTCGTCCGTGTTTGGATTGGAGGAGATTGAACAAAAAATGGCCATTGAGGTTCCGTTCGGGGACGTAGCGCCTAAGACCTGCGTGGTTCTTGGAGGCAGAGGCTTCCTAGGACGATCGCTGGTCTCCAGGCTCCTTAAACTCGGCGGCTGGATCGTCGGGGTCGCCGATTCCGCTCGCTTTCTCCAGCTCGACCCCTCCGACTCCGGTGATTCCCTCCTCCGCGACGCCGTCTCCTCCGGCCACGCCTTCTACCACCACGTCGACGTTCGCGATGTCTCCCTTATCGTTAAAGGTAAATGCCAGAGAATGTGAAAGAAGATGATGGAGGAATTTGAGAAGTTTTTCTGTTTTGTTGGAGGTTTGACGCTGGATTAGGGAGCAGAGATGATTTTTTAATCGTAGATAGAAGCGGAGACTTGTTTATGTCCTTATTTCTTCGGGATTATGAACGATGGAATAGAGTGTGGAACTTAGTGCTTTGTCTTTGGCAGTAGATAAAATGAATGGAAGGAAAAGGAAAGTAAAATATTTTTTACGAGGACAAGCATGAAGCATTATACCTTACTGTTCCAGATTAGTAGTTTAGTGTTATGATCAGTGGTTTCAGATAAGTGGAAATATTGAATATATGTATCAGTTATAGAGAGCAAATTAAAGTTGGTAAAATGGTAGTATGAGTTTGTGCTCGAAATCACTATTTCATTTTAGCTGCAGTGACTAGCTCTTTTTTCTTTTCTCAGTTATCAACTTGATTTGTATAATAACGATTTACTAAGATTCATCTTCTCCAATTTAATGTTAACTGCAATACAAATTTATAAAATCTGGAAAATTGGAATTATGGATCCTCAGTGTCTATTCTTGTTAATAAATTTTTATATGTAGTCTGTTTACGTTTTTATGGTCTTACTCCTTTTTTCGATGCTGCAGCTCGTTGAATCTTCCCAAGTATTTATTTTATTCATTTCCTCGTCATCTATACGTATTCTTGCTTTATATATATATATATATAGATAGTGAACTTTTTTCCTGCATTTTCTTTTATTCTCGTGTTTCTTTTACTGTGCTTGAAAGTAAGTGATCTATTTTGCATTCGTAAGTATAACAATTGCAGTTCAAAAAAGATTAAATGTGAATATGGTGACTTTTGCAGCTATTCAAGGTTCATCTGTTGTATTTTATATGGAAGT
>JANZLD010000001.1:32463549-32486081 GCA_026413575.1 Erythroxylum carthagenense
ATTATATTTATTAATAATTAGTAAATTTTTTATTTAATTTAATTACAAAAATCAAATAAATTGTTAAATTAAATTAAATTATTCATAATTTTAATTAATTGAATAAAAATATTAAATTAAATTATTCATAATTTTAATTAATCAAATAAAAATATTAAATTATTCAAAATTCTTATTAATAATTAATATATTAAATAATTAAATAGTATATATTTAGTTGATAGTAAATCAGATTATAGAAAAATAAAAACAGAAAATGGAAATCAGTTTTTGTAGTTTTCATAAATTTTGAAAATAGGAAGAAATTAAAACTAAAAGTAAAAATTAAAAATTCAAACAAACAAAGTTTTTTAATACTAAATTTGAAAACAAAATCAAAAAACCAAAAATATAAATGGAAACAAACAGGTTCTTACATTTTGCTTGTAGATGTGTTCAATTTCCTTTTATGACCATTGTTACGAATAGGAAGTCTCATGCATCTTGTCTTGCTATGAGCATTTTCTCCCGCTTTGAGCATTGTTTCTTTTATTCATGAGCTGCAAATGTATGACAAGTTCATGGATGTCCAAGCTTAGATACTTCAGTTTCTCAACTTGGGCTGAGGGTTCGTAGATGGGGGCATCAGCTACTGCTTTCTGTTCTTCCTTTCATAATACACTCTACATATCAACATGCAGATGTGTATATTGCGAGCCGATATGTATTTCCTTGTCACTGAGATCTCTAAGTGCAGATGGAATTTGGCTACTTAATGTTCTGTTGGCATGACCAGGACATAATGGTGTCTTTCAGTTGTAGGCTTAGGATGATTTTCTTGTCTTTGACCTGCTAGTTATACATATGAAGAGCTTGATACCCTCAACTCTTTTGTGAAACATTTTATTGCAGTAGAAGATAATGGCTTAACATAAATGGGTTCTTCTGAAACACAGATTGCATCTCTTCTCTGCTGTATCAAATTGGTTCTCTTGCAATCTTTCACTGTAACAATAGGGGCAGGTGAGGAGCATTCCATTCTGTGACAGTTTTCCTCTTATCTTTCATACTATTGTAAAATCAACTTACTCTTATTATTGTTTTGAAACCTAAATATTGCAGCTCTGGTGTTTGCTTTTACTGCCTTCTTTGTTTATGAGCAATATGAGATGGAGATTGATGGAATAATTAAGCTTATTCTGAGCACAATGAAGGGATTGTTGTTGCAGCATCTACCTCCTTCTGTGGTATCGTTTCTTCATAAACAGAATATTGCATAAAATAGAATGGTAGGTGGCCAAAGACGTAAAACTAGGCCCCTTGCTGACCCCAAATGTTTTGTAAAGTGAAGAACATTGATATACGTTATTACAGCCAGCTACAGAGACGAGGATAAGGATTTTCGTCTTCAGGTTGGAGAATTTGTTAGTACACGAACAATTCTGCCTCCTACGTACAGTAAGCTTTAAGCTAGTTCCTAACAGAACAGGTAGGCAGTAGATGATGTTCATTGTAAAATATGGTCAGAAGTAGATAATATAGTGATGTTGCTTGTTAGGTCTTCTTTACAAGTAATCAAAGTCCGAACTAGGCCTGTATTAAAGCAATGAATACGTCACTTCCACGAAATAACCCGAGTTTCACTCCACCAGGTAACGACTATTTCCATGACTAGTTTGAGTATTGCCTAAATCGTTTCCTTCCCTGGATGAGAAGGAATTGATAATACTCTCTAGTTTTCGCATTTCATTGTTTTCGTTCCTTTTTTTTTTTTTTTGTGGTTTCAGTTCTAACAAAAGAAATACATATTCTATCATGGCAATTGGTTAAATAATTACGTTAGGTAAAATTTTGAATGTATGTTCATTCTATCTAATTTAATGACACGATGGCAATGAAATACTAATAATATTTGGTCCTTTTTTTATGTACTTATTCTGTACTATTGTATTTGAGTTATCCATTTATGTGAATTTTACGTAAATAGATGGTTCAGATGTAATGGCACAGAATAAGTACACAAAAAATAGACAAGAGAAATTGAAGCCCTAAAACTAGACTCAGAAAAATCTCATCAAAGAGTAAGATTAAAGAACACATTATGGTGACTCTTAATTACTGATAGCTTATGAGCCCATTAAACGGTTTTACAACCCATTTTGTTTATTAAAAAAACATTTTTTAAGAGGGATATGTATATATATTAAATAAAATATATAATAAGTTAAAGGTAATAGTTAATTAATTTAAATAATTAATAATAATTCTATCATGAACAAAATTATTTAAAAAATCGTAAAACTGCAGTCGCATTTTACATCATATTATCAATTTAGAGAAAAGTTGAATTTGGTCCTCCAACTTTTTACCCAAGTGCATAAAAGTATAAAAGTTTTTGAACTTTTATTGTGTCAAATTGATCTTGAACTTTAAAAAATTTCTCTTTCCATCAACATTTCACGTGCATATTCAAGTTGAGTTCCACTGGCAGTCATTTTGAAGTTGGATTCAAAACAAACAAGAAACATGGTATTTTTGTAATCCTCCTTAAATTATTATATTGACTATTTTTTCTTGGCAAAACCTATAGAAAACATTTTAGTGACCCATTTAAAGGATAACTCATCCATCCAGTGACTCACAACTATGTGATCGATGCAGCCAATCGAAGGAATCAACTTAGACATCACGATTATAGCATTCCATTGAAACAAACAACTTGTTTATCTTTCTTTCTAGGTAGTGTTGATTTTTGACAATAAATTCCCACTACAACAAAGATGACATTTGGTTACAAAAATATCGCGTATAGTTTTTTCTATTTTGTCACTCAAAATGTCGTCAAATCTTCGTAATTGAAAACTATAGCCTACATTTTTAGAAACTGTCTCTAATAGTTTTTTTACTACGTTTATTTTTCGTAGCTAAATACTATTAGATACGTTTGTAGAATCGTAGTCAAATATTTTTAGCTACGTTTTATAAAACGTAGTCAAATGTTGTTAGCTACTTTTAATGAAATTTTGTCGATTGTTTTTAGCAACGTTTTAACCAAATGTTATACAATGTTACAATAAATTATTTGTTACATTTTTAATCTATATTATTAAACAATATATTTTGTATATAATCTAACGATATATTTTTTATTGTAAATTTATTATATAAATAAATCGTATTAAAATATTATTAATTCAAAATATCGAACATTGTATATAAAAAGTAAATTTATATAAATATCATTAAATTATACTAACAAAAATATATTCTTCGTATACAAGATATTAATGACAACAATTTTTATAGATAAAGCGATAAATAAAGAGAAAAAGATAAATTCCAAGCCTACTTCATCTAAGAGAAAAAGACATAATTATTTTTCTAAACAGTTTACAAAAGATTCCAAGTAACATGAGATTTGGTAGATGAGGTAAAGAAATTTCCTAAGTCTGAATTCTTAAGAAGGTTTCTTGCACGTTTAAAGGCTTCAATTGAAATAGACAAAGATCTTCCCCCAATAGTTGGTTTATTGACAACCTCTTCCAACATCTTCTTGGCTCTAACTAAATTAGTAGAAGATACATTAACCAGTTTCTCAGATGTAGTATAAAACATTGAATTAGATTAACCCTACATACCATAATAAAATCTGTCAATTTTAATAACAATATTAATACTTCATTTATATTGAAGTGTTTTTATATGATCTTTGGTTATTTCATCGTTGTCTACATTTAGTGCAAGTCATTCTCCTTCATTTTTTAGTACCTTTTCCTATTTTAGGTTACTCAGTTTTCTCTTATTCTTCTAGTATCTTTACGTTGAGGAAAATTTTTGGTCCATTAAGTGGTTTAAAGAAATACTTTTATGTTTGTACATATCTCTCCTTTCTGTAACATCAGTTAATGTATTCATACAGATTACAATAACTATAGTAAATAGCATCCATTATGTGAGGATATGGATTTCTTGTCAAATCCTAAGATCTACATGTATAAGTATGACTTATAATTCTCTCAACCTATCTAAACTATATTCAACTTTATAACTATCAACATTCTAATCTACAAAATAATTAAACTCTTCTTCTCTTCCAACATTTTTATTATCTTTTTTATTGTCCATACAATCACATTTAGAAATAGCTCTAAAATTTGCCTTGGTCCATGTCTTCTTGGGATATTGCAACACATCTTCAACATAACCTAATTTCATTTCATTCAATGTATGTAACTAATTATTGAAATTAGTAAACAAAGGTTAACTTGGTTGTCCTCTATATCTGAAATTTTAGATACTCTCTATTCTATCTTTGCCTCTAATTAGCATAAATGTGCCTAACACAATTTTATGCTCACTATTTGGTAATTTTGGTTTGATTATATTAGGAGGACCTTAATTAATCATATAAATAAATTCAAACAATAAGTTTAAATAGTTAAACAAATATATAATTAAAAATTTGAAAACACAAGCTCACATGCCATAAATGAAGGTCAAGGCACTGCCATCTCCAAGTTGTAGATTTGAAATAAGAAACTCTAGAAACCATTTTCATTTTTTTGTATATTTAACATTAACCACACCCCAAAAATAGGCAATATTTTATTTTTTCTACTCATTCTAACAACAATCAATTAATAATTTTCCTTTGCATATTCTCTTAAAAATATATCCATCTAGCCCTAGTATTGGTCTATAACCTTCAATGCAACCTCAATTACCAGTATTGAAACAAATATTGCATCTTACAAACACCCTTTTAGCATTTAAATTATTAATACTTTTTTTGATTGCCCAAGTTGTACATAATTTATTACTATTCTTTACCTCTTCACTATACCCAAATAGTTTGACAAATTTATCCCCACAAAAACCATGCATCATCTCCGTGATAACTGTCTTTGCTCCTTTGCGAGTTTTAAAACTTAAATCAACCTTTAACCCATTCCTTAATAAGGCCTTTAACTTGGCAATCTTGATGTTTGTTTGTGAGTCAATCATATCCTTATGGTGTTGTATTGTCTATTACGAAGTGATAAGCTTGATAATGTTAGCGGTTGTATAGGTTCATACCTTTTGATGACAAAACTATTGTCTTTTCTCTGGATACTTGCAAAATGTAATTAAGGGAATTGTCGTCCATATCTCACTCTCACCTGAGACATTCTTTTCTTTTTTTTTTACCCCAAACTCTTTGTGAACAAGTATTTAGTAACTTTGTCCTTGAATTGCCTAACATTTTTAAACTTAAAACATACAGTCGAAGGTGGAATAATACAATTTGGATAGTAAAAATATTTTTGCACTTACATCTTAATGCATTGTTAGCATTTTTATTAGAACTTGTGTAGTATTGTGATAAGTTCTTGATAGACTATATTTTTTCTCTCTAATGCTTATTGATTAATGTTATGTTTAAGATACTTATTTTGGTTCATTTTTTATTTTAGTTATAAGTTGGAGGAACAACAACAAAAACATATTAAAAACATATCCTTAGATTTGTTCTATCTATATTCGATTTTATTTGCCTTAGTAGAGCAAGAACAAGATGAATTATGGTGAAGATGGGACAAAGTTTATAAGAGATAAAGTTATTGAAACTTACACGATTCTATATGAGATCATATAACTCACTGGAAGCATGTAGGGGCGTGAAAATGTAGTTTTAACCACCTTTGCAGTAAGTGGCCATGTAACTCATTATGAACATTTACGTTCACACTTCTTACAATTTTCACACATAAAGTCACCTACCCGCCTATATCATTGATCATATATTGTGAAGGAAATATTTTTTACATTTTGGAAATCTATAAGGAGCTAAAATTCATCCTTCTAGTTCAAAGGATATATCAAAGTCGACGAACATGTTTGGGCATTTATTAGTCTAGTAGTCTTGTTCTCAATCTCTTTTGGAATTGATCATGTTATTCTATGATTAATGTTTTGGGATTTATGTATGAATGATCAAGATATTGAGGGTCTACTCCTTTGAATAGCATATAGAACTGAAAAGATTTGCAATTTATTTTGTTTTGTATGTTTGAATGCATTTAGTATTGTAGATTGGTTTAGCCTTTTAGATGCTTTAGTTGTCTATCATGTCTTTTGCTGATAGGCCTTATTGATATTTTACTCTCCTCTCCTTGCATGCTATCGCATTAATAGGTTGATTATTGTTTTATAGTTCTTTAACTAGGTTGAGTAGTTCTTGAAGTGTGAAATTGTTTCTTAGAATCTTCTTTGACTTGTCTTTGCATGCCATGTTTTGTTAATTGTTTCTTTTTATCTACATTATGAAATAACTCACCTTTATTTGTGTTTTCATCTTGCATACAATATCAACTTTTATCTACTTCTCTCTTCTATATATACGTTCGGCTTACTATATGTGGTGTTATTTTAAGTCACATTATGATTAGGGATTTCTAGCAATCCTCTATGATATAACTGTACTATGTAAAAGACCATGTCCTTTGTGATATTATTGTACTCTACAGAAGTTTGTTTTAAGAGTATTAATGATATCATGTCATAATGTGATTTTACATATAGAGTAATTCTCCTCACCGAAATCACTTTTTGTGGAAAATTTACTTAAAGTATATATTTTCTATAATTTAAGCCTAAGAGATTGATTGGTGCCTTGAGAATGGAAAGAGTCAAAAGCCTAAAGTTAGTGGAAAAACGAATTTGATTAGGAGATAAAGAGAGATGATTTTCATTGTAGTTTTGAAGCTAGTTCTCTTTGTAAATGCCATATCAATCAAGTTCCTTAGATTATGGTCTTCTTCCTCTTCAGACATTGAGAAGGGGTCCAAGTATAAGAGTTGCACTATGATGGAAGTATAATCTACCAGTGAGTTAATTTTCATTGAGATACAAAAGTATCTACCAAAGTGTATCACTTGCTTGCTTGGAACATTTGATTTTCTACAAACAAAAAATTCTACTCCTATTCTAATCCTAAACTAGAGATTCTTAAGTACACAATGAGCTACGATTTAGGAAAAGTGACCTAGAGGAAAATTGATAACATACAGGTTGAATTTTACGCAAGACACTAAAATGGTTGAAGGCAAAAGATTACTATTGTTTGGAAGTTGAATGTCGATTGATATAGACTTGTCACATAATATAAAATTCATTAGTTGTGGGCTTTTGATTTTCTTGGTTTTAAAGTGATTGTGTATAAATTTATGTAGGTGAATAAGTTGGGGTTCTTGTGAAATGGGTGAGTGAGCGATAGTGCAAAGCTACTTTAATCAAGTCAGGTGGCATACTCTCAATCTCTGTCTTTAATAGGTCCTAAGCAACTTGATATATGAAATGATGATAATCTATATTCAAATGCAATTAACATATTTATACATAACTGGCCAACTACTTTATAATCTTGAGGAATACTAATTGATATGACTCTACTACATATTTGACCTATTCTTAAAGAGAATATTAAGGCATGAAATCAAAATCATAATAACTAACAGATAATGTAAGTTGCTATAGATAACTCTATTTTAGCTAACAGATAATGTAAGTTGTTGTAGATAACTCTATTTTACAGCTGGTGTTTCAGATTAGCTATAAGCACACATTTTGAACTTTGTAACTCAACATTTCCCCCTATTTGAAAGGAACCTTGTTCTCAAGGTTTAGGTTCATAAACTTGTATTAAAGTTCCTTTGAATTCTCCTAGGTGGCATCTTCTTTGGGTAATCTCTTCCATTGGACCAAACAAAGTTTTTGCCTTTCGTGACCTAACGAATGTCTAATATAGCTTCTAGTTTGGTCAAAATTTTTGCATCTTCATTGAATGGTGGCAATTTATTGTTGGTTGTGTTTCCCTCTCCCACTTGCTTTTTTAGAATAGACACATGAAAGACGGGATGAATATGGGCATTTTTAGGCGGCTCCAGCTCATAAGCTACCTTACCAATCCTATCCTTCACCTTATAAAGACAATAGAAACGACTTACCAAATTTTAAAAAGCTCCTTTAGAGATCGTTTGTTGCTAAAAAGGTTGAAGATTTAAGAAAAATATATCACTAACTTGAAACTCGACATCCCTCTACTTTACACCCACCATTTGTTTCATCCAATTGATTGCACTATGGAGATTGTTTTAAGTTGTTATAATATGGCATCCCTGTTTGGTAATGCTTGATATACTTCATTAACAACAATTCCACTTATGTGATGATGAGGAATGGCTGAGAGGTCTTCCATATTGTGCTTGAAATGGTGATAAACCAATTGAACTATGATATGATGTCTTGCACCAAAATTTAGTCCGAGGAAAAAATCTCATTTTTTGGGATATTATGACACAATGCATCATAAGTACTATCCAAGACATCGATTGACCATCAGTTTAAGGGGGTATACAGAACTCATTTTTAGTTTAGTATTTGACAGATTTAAAAATTCACGCCAAAAGTTACTAATGAATATAGGGTCGTGAACACTTATAATTGATTTTGGTATGCCATGAAGTTTTACTACCCCGCCAATGAACTTCTCATCTACGAACTTAGCTAAATATGGATGAGATAGTGTCATAAAGTGTATTGACTTACAGAGGCAATCCATTACTACCAAAATGGTATTTTTACCATTGGAAAGTAGTAGGCCTTTAATGAAATTCATTGTTATCTCTTCCCACACTTGGTAGGGAATTAAAAGAGGTTGAAGGAGGTCTGCTGATGCTAAAGTTTCTACCATATTCCTTTAGCAAATGGTGCAAGCGGGAACATATTATTTAATTTCTTTATACATCAAAAATCAATAGAATCGTTGAACTATCCTCTTATAAGTTCACAAAACTCCCAAATGACCTCCATACGGGAAATCATGGAACTATTGTAGTAACCTTTTAACAAGATAAGAATTAGGAGGGATAACCACTCCATTTTTAAAACATACCAATCCATTTTGCCATTTGTATGGGGCCTTTGGTTTCTCTTTAGCTGGTGCTCTAATTTTCTACATATAAGGATGATTATCTATTTCATTCTCGATTTCTTCCCATAAAGTTGTATGAGGAGTGTAAAGGGTGTCAAGACTTGGCTGCCCCCAACCCGTGAGAGAGCATCAGCTGCTGAATTCTCCTTAGTGAGCTTGCAAATGACCTTATTATCATAACCTAATAATTTGGAAACCTACTTTTGGTGCCCTAGTGTGGTGATTTGCTACTCAATTAGATATTTCAAGCTGTGTTGATTAGTTTGAATATAGAATTGACGATCAAATAGGTAAGGACCCCAAGTTTGTATGGCATGAACTATGACTAACATCTTTTTAGAGTAAGTGGACCATGCTTGTTTGGAAATCTCCAATGCCTGACTCATGAAAGCAATTGACTTGCCTTTTTAAGTTAGAATTACTCCAATAACGGTCCCGGATGCATGAGTTTAATCATGAAAGGTTTAAAATTTGAAATAGCAAATGTCGGTGTAAAGGTCATAGCTTGTTTGAGAGTCTTGAATGCTTCTTTAGCCTCCTAAGTCCATGGAATTGCCCATTTTTTTAAATATTGCTTAGTGGCTGGGCTATGATTCCATAATTTTTGACAAACTTTTGTTAGGAACTTGTAAAACCTAGAAAACCATGCAACTCAGACACATTAGTAAGAGTAGGCCAATTAAGCATGAGATCAAGTTTTCTTCGATCCATCTTCACTCCTTGCGGCGTCACTATATGGCCCAAGTATTCATTCTCTTACTGACTAAATGAACACTTGTTGATCTTAGTAAACAACTTCTGTTTTCATAACAATTCAAGAGTCTCCTTAACATGTTTCATATGCATATACTAGTTGGGATTGTAAATCAAGATGTCATGAAAGAAAACCAACACAAACTTTCTCAAATATGGTTTGAAAATTGATTTCATAAGAGCTTGAAAAGTTAAGGGTGCACAAGCCAAAAGGCATGACTAAATACTTGTAATGGTCATTATAAGTTTGAAATGTTGTTTTATGAACGTTAGCTTTGTGCATGTCAACCTAGTGATATATGGATCAAAGGTCGAGCTTGGTGAAGAAGATGACACTATGTAGCTCGTCAAGCATGTAATCAACAGTGGGTATAGGGAATCGATCCTTGATTGTGGTGGCATTCAGAGCCCTATAGTTAGTACAAAATTGCCAAGTCTCATCTTTCTTTTTGACTAATGAAACAGAAGAGGAGAAAACGTTAGTGTTTGTTCTCACCAATCTCAATTGCAACATATCATTCACCTGCTTTTATATTTTTCCCTTTCTAAAAATATGCATATTTATATGGTCGAACATTAACCAGTTATGTACCTTCTTTGAGGATTATCGGATGTTTAACTTCCCTTGATGGTGGAAGCTGCTCAAGTTCTTCAAACATATCTTGAAATTCTTGCAAAAGTTGATGCATATTTAGTTGTATTTCATTATTTTTTGTATAATGGCAGGTTGCAAACAAATGGCAAATAGGTTGTATCTTTGCTTTAATTCCCTCATGAATTCATTAGAGGGCACTGGTTGAATTGGTTTATGAATAAGTGCTTGCAATCTATAACACTTGCCTCTCTACACAAAATCCATAGTTAAAATTTTCCAATCATAAGTCACAGTCTCCAACTGTTGCAACCAATGAATTCCAAGCACTATATCGATTCCAACCAACGGTCAATAATACAAGGTCAAAAGGAAAGTAATATCTTATAATAGCACCTGAATTTGGTCGAATTGCCTTTGACAATTCAATGGTGTTCCATCGATAACCTTGACTTTGAATGGTTAGGTTGGAATCATTGGAAAAGCTCAGTGACGCACTCATTGATGAAATTGTGGGTTGACCCACTATCGATGAGCATAATCAACTCGTGAGTCCTGATTCTTGCCTTGACATGTATAGTTTGGGTCACAATTAACTCGACGAGTGCATGGAGCAAAATTTCGAGGTTCTCCTTATGTTTCGAATGCGTACTTGTAGTAATCTCCATAATTGTCTTCGTCACCCTCAAAAAGTAGTAGTTATGCATTTTTACATTTGTGCCTAGGTATGAATTTTTCTTTATAATTAAAACAGAGACCTCTAGCTCTTCGATTTTGCATATTAGCCCAAGTGAGTCTTTTAATGAGTGATGCAAGTTTGGGCTTAACAGCAACTATATCAGGCCTTATAAAGGATAGAGCACTTTTCTTTTAGCATGCTAAATGTTCTTCCTTCATTCTCCCAAGCCCAATTGCTTCCTTAAGAGATTTGGGCTTAAATAAACGTATGTTATCTACAATATCAAATATAAGCCCTCCTATGAATGTACCCATTAGTGTTTTCTGCATTCATCCTTGTAGTTTGTTGCCTAGTCGCTTAAATTCCCTTTGATAATCTTGCAAAGTGCCCATCTACCGAATTTTTGATAGTGCTTCGTCAAAGTCTTCATAGTTTGTAGGACCAAAACATGCCCATAATTCAACCTAAAATCCTCGCATGCAACCTCTTGACCCTCGACTTGAAAAGTTCTTTGTAGCCTTTGCCACCATATATTTGCTTCACCTTCTAAGTGAAAGGAACCTAGCTGTAATGTTTTTAAAACTGGATAGGATTGGCCTAGTTTGCGGTTTAGTTTAAGTTAATAACCTCTTATAAGAAGAAACCGACCAGTTAAGTAATAAACTGGACGATTTTTTGAAAAAACTGGCCCAAAATTAAGCTGGTTCTTGGAAGATCCATAAAGTAGTTTGAAATTTTGTCAAAATGTGGAGTTCACCAACAAATTTTACACACCAACTCATAAATACTCTGAACTTGCATTAATTGCTGCATTAATTGCTTCAAAATGCAATTAATGCTTCACTATGTACGGAGTGCATTAATTGAAATTATTCTTTTCTTTTAGAGTTGCAAATTGTCTGTGCCAAAGCTTTCACTTTTTTTCAATTCTTTTATACAATTTAATTAATAAATTATATTTTTTAAATTATATTTTTATTTATCTCTTTATATTTTAATTAAAATTATTATTTTAAAAAATAAATTACTATTTTATTTATTTAGTCTCACTAGTAAATTGTATTTATCAAAATTTAGGTTCTTTATTTATCTCTTTATACTTTAATTAAAAATTTTTAAATTATTATTGTTAAAAACTAATTATTATTTCTATTATAGATTTGTTTAATAAATTGAATTATTAATTAATACATATAAGTAATTTTGCTTAAGATAATATAAGAATGTGTTAAAATATAATATTTAAATTATAAATAATTATGTTTAAAGACTATTTAAAAATTAAAATAAAGTTAGAGTCTTTTTTATTCACTTTCTTTAAACATATTTAAGCTTTTATCAATCTTTAAATAAATGATATTATAAAAATATTTTTATTTTTATTTTGACAAAAAATGGAAAAAAAATATTTTGTGCTATATTCAATCTTAGTTTCAATTATTAGATTTACTATTAGTTTATTACATATTAATAGACATTATTAATGCATTTTTATTTCAATAAAGTATTTTATTTTATACTATATTTTACTTTTCTTATATTTTTTACTTCTTATTTATTATAAATTGGTTTTATAATGGTTTAATATCGGTTGAACCTTTAAACCTTAAACCTTTTACTTGACTGGTTCAATGTCTGATCTAATTTTTAAAACATTGGTTAAAGGCCCAATTTGGGGCCAAAAGTTGTTGGATTTGATCAATTTAGGGCCAAACATTATAATATGCTCAATTAAGGTCTAAACGTTATCGAGTCTAGTCAATATTAGGCTATTTTGGAAGAAAATTTGATAGTCACACACGTGTTGTTAACTCTAAGTAAGGTGCCTTATGTGGCATTTTTATGACCTATTTTTTAACACCTTCTTTATTTCCAATGTTACATTACCGCAACCCAGAACTTTCACTAGGAGGGAATTTCAACTAAACCACCATGATGAATGATCCACTTTCTACTTCTGGTAAAGCCATGTCCTCACCATCTTCTATTCCTTGTCCTAGTAGTCTTAGGCGTAGTTTTTACGTTATAATCAGAATAATTTATAATAGAAACTAGAAAGGACAACATAATATACTAACACAAATTGTTCCCTTCATATTAATTAACATAGTAAACTAGTTCGTGTCTGTTTGTCGTGAAATAAACGGATATGGTATACGATTGATGCTTGCAACTTTATCTTTTGCTCTCTTTCATGCTATATGTGGCTATTACATCAGTCATCTTGCCTTCTACTCCTAGTTAAAAACAAAAAGGGAATATTGTCATTTAATATGTTACGAAAAATCAATTCCTTAGTATATTAGGAAATTGCATGAGAAATATTACTTGATATATTATATAAAATATTACCATTTTAAAAGCTTGGAGATATATTTCCTTACACAAAGATTGCAAGTATCCAGTTGAATGTTATGATCTTCTTAGGGTGTATCTATATTGACACTACATTCATGCATTAACAGCTATGAATTGTATATAACAGGATAGGTTAGTATATATATGCTAAAGCTACCTAATCTACTTTCCTCTATATCCATATTAGCTCTTCATGTTTTTATTTTATTTTATGGACAGAAATGGCTCTTTAGTTATGTCTCGTGCCATATACTGTAATGCATCTACAACCACATCAACAAAAATATCGTAACACCTGTAGCTAATAGTAAATATTTCTCACTTATGCTACACATCTTTATATATGTATATATAGCTATAGCTTAGAAGTTATCGTGGAGACTGCATTTTTTAGAAATTAATAGTTTTGGAACATAAGATAATATGATTTTGAACTTAATTATCAAGACGTGTGAGGACGAAGAAGAACGAGAAGTCCTTTTCAGGGTATTGACATGGGATTGATAACAATCTTCTCGTCAGGAATTAGCTTCTGAAACTTGAATCTTTTCACCAAGCTATGCACGAGTACTAATATTTTCGGTCTAGTATATTCCTTTCTAGGACACATCTGAGGTCCTCCACTAAACGGGACATATGTGTATGGTCCGGGTCCATTTCCTTTAAATCAAGTTGGATCGAACCTTTTTGGTTCAGGGAAGTACTTTAGACTTCTATGTGTTGAACTTGCACTCCAATACAACTACATGCATACGAGACATCAAGTGTAAATTTTTCTATTCTTATCGAAATTGTTTAATTATTTAGACTTTTGATTTAGTGAATTACGAGTACCTTCCAGCCCTTTGGAATTGAGAAACCATTGAAAATGAAGTCGTTGATGGCTTCTCTAAAAGCGCCCTGAAGAGGAGAAGCAAGTCTCATGACTACAGATGCTACATTTCACTAGTACTTCACCTTCTGTATGTCAGTCCAGTTGCACAACTCTCCTGATGCTTTTGTTTATGCCATCTGCACTTGTTATGTGCATGTAACAAAAAGTCAAAAATAATTGTACTATAACTATTCAAATCAAAATGACAAGAATTAATAATAATGAGTAATACCCTTATAAACATGCTCGTAAATGTGGTGGAGTTCCACAAGAGACTTGACAATGAAGGTATAGGCAGCACTAGTAGTGTTGTGTCCACCAATCAATAGTCCTAGAATCTTGTCTGCGATGTTGCTCTTGTTGATGTACTTTGCGTACTCAAAACCTATCATTAATATGTGGGACAATACATCCTGTATAGCCAATGCCTTTCCCTCTACCATATCAATCTTTCTTCACTTAATAATGGCAAGAAGCTCGTTCCTTATAAATTTTGAAGTGTTAATGGCCCAATGAAATAGAGTTCCAAGCAAATCAATGGGGACATAAATAATTCCTAAAGCTAGAGGATATAAATGGTAGTATAGTTTAGAGATGCGATTTGGGTCTTCAAGGCTAATAAATGATTGACATGCTAAACGAAATGTATAGTTCTTTGCAATATAGAATACGACAACTTTGCCTTTGTTTTCTCATTCGATGGCAAATTGTCTGCGTGCTATAGCATCCATAACATCAATATATAGTTGAAGGGCGTCAAGTTTTAAGAACTCAAGAAGAATTTTGTACATCTTTATGGCTTCTTCTTAGGATGAGGTTTGAAGAGAAGATGGAAAGACCTTAATTATCGATAGAGTCCCAAGATGAAACAATAAGCCTATTCTCATTGGAGAACAAGAACTTATTGACTGTTGCATCGTAGATAGCCACAGTCGGCTAGCTGAGAATATTGGTGTTAAAAACCTTCGATGAATATTTAGAAATTTGATCAAACAAGAACTTCTCAAGATGAACTTTCCATTCAGTGGACAAGAACTCAGGCTCTCTCCTAATTGGGGGAGACTAGGTTTGCTTGGGGGAAGATTGGCATGGCTACATTGAGATTGGCATGGCAGGAGGGGCTAATTATGTAGCTGCAAAATCAGTGAAGCTGTTGGTGAATCTATTCCACTTATCTTAAATATGAAAAGAAGTTTGAGTTGATAATATGAATCACAAAGACCTACAACTATTCATACGAAAACAAAATACATATACGTAGCTGGCAAATCCTAACATTCACGTGGCTGAAATAGAAATGACACCAACTCCAAGCGAACAAATCCTAACATTAATTGTTGCCCTCAATCATATCTCTTCTCTTCAACATCCAAAGTCCTTTCCAAATTAATTGAATCTATCTACTACCCTTTACGATGCTTAATCATTAATGAGATAAACAACTTTAAAAAAAGGTTATAGCTCTTATATTATATTGAACAAAACGAAGTCAAAGTAGGAGGAGAGTTAGTAATTACTCACGGTTCGATAAGCCATTATTGCATAATAAAATACTAAAGTCTAACAAGGTTTTTGTTACTAGTATATAGCTTAGCTTCGACTATAAATATGGTGTAGTGTTATCCAGCTCTGCATCTTCTTCTAATACAACGTATGTATACTTTGGTGACATTTTATCTTTTGCTTTTCTCAGCCCTCAAAGGAAAAGAAGATCATTATATATCTACCAACAAAGCTAGATATATAACCTTGAAGCATTTCCTATTTTTTGGGTGTAGAAACCAATATATATATAACCAAGAAGCATTTTCTACTTCTAACAACCAACAATGGTTTCCTTTACTTTTGTTGATTCTTTCTAGAAACATACGATGTACATGCTTATTACCTAATAATGTTATATAAGTAGTTGAGGTATTAATATTAATGTAAACTAGCAAAAGGATCTTTTTTCCATTCTTAATTCTTCTCTTTTTCTTTCATGCCTCTTTACTCTTCTTCTCTTTCCTCTAATCCATAACTTACATGCATGATGGTATACTTCAATGAATATTAGGGTTTAAATTTTACAGTCTATATATACATAACACTAAGATAAGATTGTGGAGGAAAGTCGATCAATAATAAAATGTGGAAGCTGAAGATAGCAAAGGGAGATCCATGGCTAACAACAATGTTATATAAGTAATTGACGTATTAATATTAGTGTAAACCAGCAAAAGGATCTTTTTCCATTTGTAATTCTTCTCTTCCTCTTTCATGTCTCTTTACTCTTCTTCTCTTTCCTCTAATTCATAACTTACATGCATGATGGTATACTTCAACAAATATTAGGTTACAATCTATATACATAATGCTAAGATAAGATGATGGAGGAAAATCAATCGATAATAGAATGTGGAAGCTGAAGATAGCAAAGGGAGATCCATGGCTAACAACAATGTTATATAAGTAATTGACGTATTAATATTAGTGTAAACCAGCAAAAGGATCTTTTTCCATTTGTAATTCTTCTATTCCTCTTTCATGTCTCTTTACTCTTCTTCTCTTTCCTCTAATCCATAACTTACATGCATGATGGTATACTTCAATAAATATTAGGTTACAATCTATATACATAATGCTAAGATAAGATTATGGAGGAAAATCAATCGATAATAGAATGTGGAAGCTGAAGATAGCAAAGAGAGATCCATGGCTAACAACAATGTTATACAAGTAGTTGACGTATTAATATTAGTGTTAATCAACAAAAGGATCTTTTTTCCATTCTTAATTCTTCTCTTCTTCTTTCATGTCTCTTTACTCTTCTTCTCTTTCCTCTAATCCATAACTTACATGCATGATGGTATATTTCAATGAATATTAGGGTTTAAATTTTACAGCTATATATACATAATACTAAGATAAGATTGTGGAGGAAAATCGATCAATGATAGAATGTGGAAGCTAAAGATAGCAAAGGGAGATCCATGGCTAACAACAATGTTATATAAGTAGTTGACGTATTAATATTAGTGTAAACTAGCAAAAGGATCTTTTTTCCATTCTTAATTCTTCTCTTCTTCTTTCATGTCTCTTTACGCTTCTTCTCTTTCCTCTAATCCATAACTTACATGCATGATGGTATATTTCAATGAATATTAGGGTTTAAATTTTACAGTCTATATATACATAATACTAAGCTAAGATTGTGGAGGAAAATCGATCGATAATAGAAGGTGGAAGCTGAAGATAGCAAAGGGAGATCCATGGCTAACAACAATGTTATATAAGTAGTTGTCGTATTAATATTAGTGTAAACCAGCAAAAGGATCTTTTTTCCATTCTTAATTTTTCTCTTCTTCTTTCATGTCTCTTTACTCTTCTTCTCTTTCCTCTAATCCATAACTTACATGCATGATGGTATACTTCAGTGAATATTAGGGTTTAAATTTTGATGGTATACTTCAGTGAATATTAGGGTTTAAATTTTGCAGTCTATGTATACATAATACTAAGCTAAGATTGTGGAGAAAAATCAATTGATAATAAAATGTGGAAGCTGAAGATAGCAAAGGGAGATCCATGGCTGACAACAACTAATAATCACATAGGAAGACAACAGTGGGAGTTTGATCATGATGTAGGAACTCCTGAAGAACGCGCTCAAGTGGAAAGGGTCTGTCAAGAATTCAAGAAAGATTAGTTTAAAATCAAGCAAAGTTCTGACTCGATAGGCAGAATATTGAAAACAATAAGAACATTGGAATTAAGGAAGGTGTCAGAAAATAGGTCACGAAAATCCACGTAAAACATTTCACTTGGACATAATGGTATGTGTATGACACTGCTAAATTTTCGTCCAAAATAACTTAATATTGAGCAAACTCGATAACGTTTAGACCTTAATTGAGTAGATTATAATATTTGACCCTAATTGGTCAAACCTAACAAATTTTGGCCCCAATTTGAGCATTTAGCCTTAAAACATTTACTAGTTGGACTTTTTATGACTCCATTGTTCCTTGACACTCAAAAAACTGGTTGACACCAATTAAACTACTCAGTGGGATTGCCTATGAAGAACCTTGAAATTTGTAGTTTGGCCAATTTGGATATGAATGACTGTCGTCTAGCATCTGAAGTGTTTGATATCTCCTCACAAACACTGCAGTTGTGACCAAGGCGCTCGTTATTACTGCTAGAGCCTTCCTTGATGTTGATTAGTGCATCTAAAAGTTTGACGATAACCTCTTGAATATGTTGCAACTTGTTGGTAAATCCGACTTCCATGTGATTCATTCCATTTTGAAATCCACCTAATTCTGCTTCCAAATTTTCAATACATTCTTTGTTTGTTGACATGACTCTGATATTAATGATAGGTCTGATCAAAGATACACAACCATCAAGTAATATACAAAGATCAAATTGAGAATTGTAATTTGCTACATAAAATGATGATAATTGATATGACTTCATTACACATTTAACCTATTACGAGGGAGAATATCAAGGCATGAAATCAAATAAATACTGTAAGTTGTTGCAGATAACTCTGCTTTATTGCTGGTATTTCAAATTTGGTATAGGTACACATTTTTTACGATGTAATTTAACAGTCTTATCGATTCTATTGGTAAATTGGGACAATCGAGGTCCACTCGTTTATTGTGAATATTACAAGCAAAATGAAAACGAGAATTGTTCACCTTTTTCATTCCCTACAAGAAGTTAAAAAGGTCGTGTTATGTAATTGTTTGTTCTATTTTCCCTCTAATGCAAAAAAAAAAAAAAAAGGCCGTGATTTTACTTTGTTTGACAAGATAGATAGAAATAGAAACCGCCTATACGATGGAATGGTCTTCCTGAATCCTAAGTTCATTCCCTTCCATCAAATGTTATGCAGTGCCTGTTCCTGTTGGTTAAAACTTAAAAGGATGATTAGTGATTGAAACATAAATATTAGCTTTCACTTTGAGCCCGATTGTCACTGACTGCAATAAAATTGGCATTAAAATCGCTCTACTACATATTTACAGTTGTAAATCACTTGGACATTTCATTTGTTAGGCAATTAATCAATCAAAGTTCCAATATACAGCCCACAATAAATAATGTGCAACTGTGCAAATTACTTAAGGTTAAAAATGAATCACATGGAGAGAGCTTAGCTGATTTACTATCCAAAATATGAGGCTCGTTGCCTGCTTCCATCACCTTCTTCTCGTGCACAAAACATGTTTGGGATGGGACTCTCCTTGTACAAAACATGACTCACCACACCCTGAAACCATATCTTCGTCTATAATTTGTCAGTTATCTTCAGGGTCAGATGCATAGACCAAGCTTGCTTGATAGGGCTGCGAAAACTCGGAATGAAGCGAAGACGGGTTTTTGTTGTTGGATTGCCAACCTTCTCTCTCTTTTTACTTGTCTACATTTTCTTCTACATTGGAGCTAATCCACTTCTACTGTCCTCCTCCAAAAATACCGTCATAACTGCTAAATTCCCTGATAAACATACCAAATTTAGCATCTTAATCGGTATCTTGACTCGTGCTGATAATTATGACCGTCGCCATTTCCTCCGTTTAGTCTATGGAATCCAATCATCTTCCACAGCCAACATAGATGTAAAGTTCATTCTCGGAAGACTCACAAAACCTGAGCAAATGGCACTCGTTGGCTTGGAAATGAAGCGTTTTGACGACATCATTGTTCTTAATTGCTCAGAAAACATGAACTCAGGCAAGACTTACACTTTCTTTTCATCGCTGCCACATTGCTCGCGACGTTACGACTATGTCATGAAAGCTGACGATGATGTATTCATACGGGTAGAGCCATTGTCTGTGTCACTAAAGCCATTGCCCAGGCAGGATTTGTACTATGGTTTTGTGATCCCATGCAACAGCATGAACCCTTTCGTGGAATATATGTCAGGGATGGGGTTTTTGTTGTCTTGGGATCTTGTGGAATGGATTGCGAACACTCAAATCATAGCAAATTACACGCATGGTCCTGAGGACAAGTTGGTGGGAAAATGGTTGAACATGGGAAAGAAGGCCAAGAATCGATTTTCTAATAAACCAGCAATGTATGACTATCCAGGGACAAATGGTAAGTGCTCTCATGACCTTATTCCTGAAACTGTTGCAGTTCATCGACTTAAGAAGTGGGATCAATGGCTTCATGTTATTGAGTTCTTTAATTTAACTAAAACGACTTAAGTGTTAGCTAGCTTTTCTCAACATTTGCGACCGTTGAAAATTATCCAAGAGGAAGAAACCGATTCTTTATTTCTCAATCTTTTCATATTATTTGCCTCTCGCAAAAAACTTACTTGATTCGAGTAGGGATCAGTCTGAATATAAATAACTTAAAACTATTTTCTTATAATTGATATTCGCCTAAAACATCTCGTGAGCAACTAAAAAAAAATCAAGAATGCAGACTGGTCGCCGAAATGCTTAAAAGTAAGAACGCCAATTTGAGATGCTAGATCCCCATTCATCATTCCGATTTTTCGTGGCTCTTTGCAAATCATGATGAATGACCATAAAAACTATGTTAATAGGTAATTAAATTAATCTTAACATAATCAGGTTAAGAGAGAAGGGTATGTTAATACTATTAACATTTATTTATAATATGATTTAGATCTTTTAGTAATTAATTAAATATAATTTTAAGATAAGCATCAGATGAGTAATATAGTTCTTTAATTTATTTATGAGAAAATTTTTGCATAATATTGAATTCAAATATATAAATTATATTGAATTTGAAAATATAAAATATAACAAAATAATATTAATTTTCTTTTGAATTTGAATTTTTCATTATAAAAAGAATATAAATTGGGACAAAAAAATTGGTAGAAATAATCACAAGTAATCCCTTACAATTCCGATCTAAAGTTTATTGTCGATCACCAATTAAAAGAATAATTATCATTAACGAAATAACTTTTTCCTTTTATTTATTATAGATTCCCTTTATCTTTTTTTTAGTCTCATTTTGCATTTCGTATATCCATGGTCAAAGAGATTGGATTTGTATTAGAATTCACGAACTAGGGTAAAAGAATGTTTAATTATTTCTTGTAATTGAAAATTATAAAATGAAATATGAATTGATATTTTTTCCAGATGTATTTTACCTTTTATCTTATTTCTAAAGTAATGATTGAATTGCTTCCATTAACGAATCATCATGATAACTTCATATAAAAAATCATAAAATAAATACAACAATAAAAAAAAAAGATCAAAACGATTTATAGTGGTTCGACCAAGCAATTATTAACCTATGTTTATTTCCCAAGCTTTGAAATTTTAATATCTTTTTTTTATAGGTGAAAAGTAACATTTTATACATCTTTTTTGTCAATGGTAAAAAAGAACTCTTATGATCTCCTTGCTTTGTTATAAGTAAAGACTAATTTAAAGTCAAGAGGGACCTTCGTTCACGAAGCGTTTGTTGAATAATATTTTCAATTATAGTAAGTATACAACTTGAAAACTTCTTTTCCTCGTACTAATAAACAAAGGCTTTATATATACTATATAATGCAGATATGCATTCTCTAATTTCAAAGCTCTTAACAATTCTCTAATATGTCTAACATTACTCTCACAACTTATATATGGTATATTTAATTATTTATACTTAAAATAGTCATTAAAAATAAAAACTAGTCATTACAATGGTTAATGATAATAGCATTGGTTGATCATTCTAGTACATTGGTCGACCAATATGGTCACAAATTCATCGTATATGACACTAGTCAACTACATTGCTATATTGTCCGACTAATCTATCCAAAATCTTATCATTAGTCACATAAATCCTCACATTGATCGATCAAACTTCTTGAAATAAGTTCTTTTAAATATTGAAGCATATTCCTTTATTAAAACTTGATCTAAAACTATTTAAAAAATTTTCCAAAAGTAATGATGCATAAAGATGGTTTTTCAAAAACAATTGATGCATAAGGATGGTTTACTTTAAAATCTTTTTAAATTTACTCTTGAAAATAACAAAGTATAAATAATATGCTCTAAATGCAAATAATCATCTAATAATTGAGTTTATAATTAATTGAAATGACTAAGATGATGTTATAAGAAGGATTACAATAATTTGCTCAAATTTTAATGTGCTTAATTCCTCTTAATTTTTTATTCTTCATTTGAATTGGCTTTTTTTCACTTTACTCATTTTCTCTGTTCTTTGATTGATCAAATGTAACATTCCGTTACTGTTAGCAAGGGTATTTTGGTAAATTGGGACAGACTGATAGGGTTTCATTGCATTTACTGATTGAGCATGT
>JANZLD010000001.1:32689027-32702193 GCA_026413575.1 Erythroxylum carthagenense
AAGAACAGAATAGTTGAAGTTTAATATTAGAAGTTGCATAAAAAATTCAAAGTGCAAAAGTCACTCCAAAGAAACACACAGCTTTAAATGGGTTGGCTTTAAAAGAGGGCTGATGGCTTAGCTGTTCAAGAGAAGTAGAACAGAAGAGCAACGCGTCAGTTTAAATTTTTAACGACATCATTTTGATCATTAGATAGAGTATGACAGAGTTATCCTTGATAGAGGATCTGGACTCGGAAAACTTGGGCTTATGTTGATATTATAACGTTAGGATGGTACTTTATCGTTACTTGGAAGGCTGTGTAAAAAGACTGGACGTAATTGTATATTTTTCTTGGCTAATTAAATTGAACGTTAATGTTGCATAGCTTGAACATTATTTGGATAGCTTGGACGTTCCATGGCGCGTTAGTTACACAGCTCCTTACCTTAATGACGTGGCATGACACCGTTGGTTGCATGAAGCTTTGCATGGATTCAAGGACATATGGCTTGCAAGTGTGTCTTGCATGGTATTACCGAATGTACCGTTGGTGTGTCATTTTATTACTTAGTTACATGCAAACTATCCATCTATTTATAATTGTCCCAACTGTTAAGAACTTTATCTTGTAGTTGTTAATGTCTGTTGAGAATGACTATATATATTATAATCCCACCAGACATGATTGTGCATGATTTTATTTCAATATTCTGCAACTGCAAACCGTTGTTTTATACAATATTGTTGTTCCTTTTTATTTATGAGTTTCATACTTTACTACTACACAAAACAGCCAGCCATATTGATGTCTTCGTTACTTTAGAGTGGTGAAAATATTTTGCTCCATTAATAGCATTTACAACGTTTGTTTCTTGCTAAAGGAGCGATACTGCTGAACCAAGTGGGAGCATTTGGTTGCATTACGAGACAAATTTGTTGGATTTTGCCAACCTCAGAAATCAACCCCGTAACAGAAGGAGGCATGCCTCATCTGGTAAGCAAGATGGAAGGTAGAGTTTCTTAGGGGTGACCTTTCAAGATAAAGTTGGTCGTTGAGTTTGGTGTTTCCATCTAACCTATTTTATCCATGCAATGCAGCAACCTCCGTGCTTAATTGATATGCCCATTCCCATCAACGGAAACGATCCATTCCTTTCATTGGTTGAAAGAATGTTTCATAACATATGAATGGCTACAGCAATTTTACTTCTTTACAGCAACTTGAAGTTTATTTAGCAAAGAACCTTAAGGTTCAAGTCTTGTGTCATTACACCCACGAGAACACAAAAACAAATTAAAAAAGAGAAACTAAAAGCATAAAATGAAACATATGAAAAGGCACAAAAAAAGAAAAAAGGAAAATGCTGATGTTGTTAAACTATTTTGGATCCTTGAGTAGTTTGAGGGCATCAGACTCGGTGGGGAGAGCAGGGATTGCACCTTTCTTGGTGGTAGTAATGGCTCCACAAGCATTTGCAAACCTAAGTACATCTCTCAACCTTGCCTCATCCTGAAATTACATTTCATAACATCTTGTCACAATGTCTTGGGAAACAATTGTATAATATTTCTAATTTATACAAAAGATGTATTCATGTGTATTCTTGAAGTTAATTACCTCGAGAACAGATTGATCATCGACCATCTTGCACAGTAAAGCTCCCACAAATGAATCTCCGGCACCTGTTGTATCCACCGTTTGAACATGGAAAGCTTCCACAGATCCATGGAAAGTCTATTAAAAAAAGAAAGGGCAGGACGATTGAATATTAGGCAAATCAAGCAAGGGAATAATCCTTCAGCAACTTCACAATAAGCGGAAAATGACTTCCGTCACATGCTCCAAGAAGAACCCAACTTTAGGCTCAGAAAGGGAATGGGAACAGCTTAAATTGCATATCCACACTGAATGTCGACTTTTCAATACTAAAGCATTTAAGTATATAATAAAGACTAGCAAAGTTCCCAATGATTTCCATATATAAGGGAATCGAAGATAATGGTCAATCAATAAAAGATAGGTGAAATAATACCCTATGCGTCCTTTTTTAAAAGTAGAAGTTAATCTTGTATATCCACGCTTAGGAATGTAATGTAGGCATACCACCCTTTTTTGGTAATAGAGATAAAGACCTATGCACCAACATATAAAAGATTAGACAAGGTGGTAGTTGGAACTTTTGCATAATATAATAAATAAGAGAACATATCAGGGCAGTCTGAGAAATACTTCAAGTAGCATGTTGATAAAAGCATAGGGAAAGGCGACAATATAATCACCCTAAATAAGCACGAAATCTTCAGATTACCATGATGTGGAGCTAGACTCCTGGTGTAAATGAAGGGTCTTGTTTTTATATTTCTTTCACTTAAATTTCTAGCTGGCTTTTAAGAAAATGGTATCTACGGGCACTATGACACTGCACAAAAATACTCTAATGAAGCGAAACTGCTAATATATGGGATCTTAAAAAGCATGCCGTTATGTTAATGTAGCATAAGCAACCAAAAACTCCACCTACCCATCACAGCGAAAAAGTCAAAATTGTTAAAGAGAGACCAACATGACGCTAGACTGAAACGCTCAATAAAATTTTAGATCCGAATATCAAGAATGAAATAGCATACCTTAGTGTAGTATCTACAACCCTTTTCTCCAAGGGTTACCAAGAGCAGCTTCAAGTCAGGGTGCCAAAGTGACAAGGCATCCGCATCATCAATTTTATCGCTTCCAGTGAGGAACTCAAGCTCAACATCACTGATTTTAATAACGTCCGCTTTGTTCCAAATGCTCAATATCTGCTTACGAGCCTCCTCCGGAGATGGCCACAATGGCAACCTCAAATTTGGGTCATAGGAAAGCAGAGCTCCTGCTTCCTTTGCCACCTCCATTGCCTTAAGATGTGCTGATCTGCATGGCTCCACTATTAGGCTGATCGATCCAAAGTGGAAAACTTTGGCCTGCACCCAAAAGATAGTCGGCTAGTTCATGAACTAAAATGATAAATTCTTTTATTAATTCGTTCCCAATTGCTTCATAAACGATCAATCACGGACACCACAGCCATAGGACGGCTCCACCAAAGATACCCATTTCAATATAGCCAGATTTACTTTCAGACAGCTATTTCTCTTCCTACAAATAAAGAACAATATTTCATTGGTCTCGTGGCATTACTCACCTACATATACAAACAATAAGTGGACAAAAGAAAGAGAATTCTTGGCATGAATGTAGGAAAAGGGCAATCCGCCTTCAACAAACTAGTAGGCCCGAGGGGCAGTGGAACATGGTATATATCTAGTGGAAGCTGCCGCTATATTTGGAAAATCTCTACCACAATTCTTCAATTACCCCTCGTATATGCAAAAATTCACATGCTGCCATATCACCAACCAAAATTGACCAGACCCGCTCTAATAAAATTAATATTCCAGCGTGTACCAAGAAAAAAGACCACATATCGTCAGTTTTTGGATAGAATAAGAAACCATAGCACTTGGTGACAATTTATTCAGCTATAAAGTTCAAGCCAGCATTGTAATTTTCTCTAACCAAAAGGGCAAATCGAATTTGAACATACGAAAAACTAGAAAAGGACAAAAGGGTCTACAATAATGCGCTGGGACGTCAATTCCAAGGTGATAGGCGATAGTGTGCGCCCGCATAATCGAGCAAAACAAATAAAAAGTACACGAGTTCTCAAATTCAAAGAATTTCACCCGCGTGTAACCTTGGCATGATCACTTCTCTCTTCCAAAAACTATTGCTTAGAAATGGGCACTTAGCAGAGCTCTCTGTATCACACGAAAGCGAAGGATTCGGTGTTGGAATCATCTCCCACTACAAAGATCCAGTTGCTGACTTGGCAACCACGTACATGTATTTAATATGCATATATTTACACCAAACTAACACCCAAACGACGACGACCAAAAACCGATCATTTTGGTTACGAGTTAGTTGTTGTTAGTATTACTCACGGATCTAATAAGTTCGAGATTGAGCTCTTCTGGTTGCAAGAGCATGTCGGCGCTGGGATTCCGGTAGAACATGAACTCCCGCTCGCCGTCGGCGCGCAGGGTCACGAAGGCTAGAGCGGTTCTGGCCCCCCTATCGAAATTGATTCCGTCGCCGATCACGCCGTTCTCCTTCAAGATCCCTGCCAGCATATGGCCGAACTCGTCGTCTCCGAGCTTTCCAACGAAGGCGGCACGGCCACCGAGACGGGTCACGGCGATGGCGACGTTGGCGGGAGCTCCGCCGGGGGCCTTGAGGAAGCCAGGGGCTTCGGCGAGGGAGACGCCGGAGACGGTGGGGACGAAGTCGATCAGCATCTCACCGAAGCTGACGATAAGAGAGGAGGACTGGGCTCCGCCATTGGACACGGATGCTGCTGCCATTGGGGTTGGCTTAGGCGGTGGTCCCGAGAGAGAGAGAGAGAGAGAGGAAATAATGGAGAAATTGGAGAGAGGGAAACGAAGGAACAAGGTGGACTTTATACAGAAATGAATAGTGAAGTTGAGACTTGAATACGATATTTTCTCATGGATTATCAACGGCTGCTTTTCATTTACTATCTTGTAGTCCACATTTAAAATATCCGTCAAAAGTCGTGGCAAATTGTAATAATTCTCTTAAAATTGTACATTCATATAATATTTATATAATTTTAATTCATTCTAAAATTTAGATGAAACTGTAATCATACATATTCACCGTAAAGATAAAAATATAAATCTAAAGAGTACAAGTTGTCTATCCTACTCATGTTATTTGTGAATACTTTCCAAATTTCAAATAACTTTTAGTTATTAATTGAGATAATGTTATCAAATTAAAAAAGAACAAGATGTGCCTGATCGTTTAATTACGAATAATATTATTATCGCTCCACACTATAAAAAAAAAGGGTTAGCGAGAAATTATGATTTTAAAGGTGGATTTAGAGAAAGTATACGACAGACTATCTTGGGATTTCATCCAGAATACTCTCATCGACATCAAGGTTCCGGACTCGTTGGTTAGCCTCATCATGGAATGCGTTACCAGCATCTCCATGCAGGTGAGCTGGCATAGTGATCTTAGTGATGCTTTCAGTATTTCCAGGGGCATTCAACAAGGTGACATCATTTCACTGTACATCTGTACCTATTTGTCATGTGTCTGGAAAGGTTAGGCCACCTGATCAACCAAGCAATGACTCAGGGTAGATGTAAGCTTATTACTCTCAGCAAAAATAGACCGCTTCTATCGCACTTATTTTTCGCAGATGATTTCATTCTGTTTGCGGAAGCAGAACTCGATCAGGTGACCGCCATAACGGGTATATTGACCACGTTCTGTGATGCTTCTGGGCAACAAATCAGCCCTAACAAATCCAGATGCTACTTTTCTAAAAATTTCCCTCTTGCGAAGACCCATTGCTTAACCCGGGCTTTGGGATTTCGACAGACGTTTGATCTTGGAATGTATCTGGGAGTGCCCCTGCTTCACGAGCGAGTAAGTAAAAGAACCTACCAATTTGTTCTTGATAAGGTTCAACAACGCTTGTCCGACTGGGCTGCTAACCTGCTGTCTATGGCTAGACGCATCACGCTGACTCAATCAGTCATAACGGCCCTCCCCAGCTATACGATACAGACGGTTCGATTGCCCCGCAGTCTTTGTGACGAGTTGGAGAAGCTCATACGATAGTTTTTGTGGGGTTCGTCCAATGGCAACAACAAGCTTCCGTTAGTTCAATGGGAGGAAGTTTGCAAACCAAAGGCAATGGGGGTCTGGGCATCTGAAACAATTGGGCGACTAACGACATTTTTTCAGCCAAGTTAGGATGGACGATGGTTGATAAGCCCTGAGCGTTATGGGCTCAAGTCCTCTCAGCAAAATATCATTTTGACGATCATCAGTTGCCCACTACCTTGGAGGATAAAGGGGATTCTATGATCTGGAAGAGCATCAAGGCTATATGACACCTCGTTCGAAAAGGAACGACTTGGATGATTAGAGATGGTACATGGACTCGTTTCTGGGTAGACCCTTGGGTTGTGGAGAACGGACCCCTTATTTCCCATGTTACCACCCCCATCCTGGATTCCATTTTGAGCCTTAGCGTTAATCTCTTTGTGGACTCTGCAGGCACTTGGACGTGGGATACCTTTCAATCGTACTTCCCCATCTCGGTTTGTAGGACTATTGCCGGAATGTTTCCTCCGAAGGCTTACTTAGGACAAGATAAGATAAGCTAGGGCTTGACTGGTACTGGACAGTTTACCGTATCATCCACTTATTCCATGATAATGGACGATACCGACGACTCACCCCACAGAGTCTGGAAGGTGATCTGGGATTGGCAGGGGCCACCCCGTGTTCGTATGTTCCTTTGACTCCTTGCTCATGAGAGGCTACTTACGAACCAGCATCGGATTCATAAACAACTTACCACGGATGGGGGATGTATCCACTGTAGCCTTGAGGAATCCTCAATTCACGCCATGCGTGACTGCTTCAAAGCGCGTCAAATGTGGAACACTTTCCCTTCCCACCTAATTGATCCAGACTTCTTCAATACACCGACCCAAGAGTGGCTCATTCATAACCTCCATTAGCATCGGCATATGTTTGGCCATGACTGGGCATGTGTTTTCGGACTCACTTTTTAGTTCCTATGGCAACGGAGAAACTAGACCATCTTTGATGCACAGTTTAAGTGGCCTTCCTCACCTATTTCTCTCATTGTTTCTTAATCAGGTCTTATTCACCTGGCAGACATGGGGCCACGTCGAGTCCTACCCGAACATCGCCAGCGAGAAGCTCGGAGAACCGGCTGGACCAAACCGCCTACAGGATTGATAAAGTTAAATACGGACGACACATGCAAACGGTCGTCGTCCTCAGCTTCAGCAGGAGATCTTCTCCGCGACAGTGCCGACACCTGGCTGGGGGGTTCACTCAGAATCTAGGCTGGTGCCATCCGATGTCCGCCAAACTCTAGGGCATTTTTACAGGTCTCATATATGCGTGGAATTTGGGTTTTCGAAAGATCGAATTGGAAGTTGATTCTACTGTAGTGCTAGCTACTATTTCTTCGGCAGTCAGCAGATCTCAGATGCTCAACTCCATTATTCAGGGCATCAACGAGCTCTTTACCCGTAACTGGACTGTTACTCATCGACATATCTTTCGAGAGAGTAATAGATGGGTTGACTGGCTTGCAAACTATGCCAGTCACTTTGATGTAGGGATCACTTATTGGGTGCCACCTCCTCTTAGAAGAGGATCTGTCGAGGACTGCATCCCCTAGACGTATTATGTAATTTGTTGTTAATTTCCATTTATGCAAAAAAAAGAACAAGATGTTATACACGAAGGTTTCATTATCAGTACTAAATTTAGTTTTTACGGTACTGTACTAATATTGGTCAATACTAGTTATCGATTTAAATAATTTTTAAATTTATAAAATAGTCTCTAAATTTTTTTAAATTACAAAATAGTCCCTTAATATATTGTATTATATAATTTATTCTTTAAAATTTATAATAATAAAAATTGAAATAATAACAATCTATTAATTTATATTAATATTACCTTTCACATATTTGATATATAAATGATAAACACAATTAATATGAAAAAGATCACATGAATATAAAATAAAGGACAATACAAAAGAATTAAAATATTACAATTTTATCATATAATAAATAATATTACATCAAAATATCAAATAATAAATATCTAGAATTCTTTAAGTATTATAATTTACAGCAAGAGTTCGTATCGAAGATATAACCAACTAGAAGTAAAACATGGAATAAAAACAAACATTTACAATTATTTTTATATTGCATATATAGAATTTAACACACACATTAACTATAAGTAAAATTAAAAGAAGATGAGAAATGAAAACTTGAAACTTCATTCTAATTTTAAAGAGGATATCATTCTATTATTAAAACTCATTAGTTTTTATAAAATTAACAATTACAATTTTAAAGCTTTTAGATGTTATACGTAATTAATATATCATAAAGATTTGTGTTTCATATTGTAACTTATAGCATGGAACAATAGTTGGGTCTTGTATAGGATAGATTTGTAATTTTACTAGCTTTATCAGTGAAGATTTTCATTTCTTGTGTTGTTTATTCAAAAATAAGTGTGTTATGGATGTATATATTGTTGCCTCCAGATTGTTAAGATGTTATTTAAAGGAATTGAGTGGAAAATATGTAAAAGTAATATTTTCAAGTTTATTCAGTTAATTTAAGATCTCTTTCAATTACTTAAGGTTCATGGCTAAGATCTTATCGATTATTACTTGGTTGTAGGAAATCATTTGTTGGCAGTATTTTTATTTTCAAGGAGATTGAAGAAAAGCTTCAGTAGATATTCATTCTTGACATTCATTTCCTTTGCTTATTGACAATGTCAACAATGATTTTCTACACATTTTAATTAAATTTGTATATGTTTCTATATTTTGCAGCATAGTCATTTTACATCTTTTTACTTCATTGAAAAGAGAACTTTTATCATCCTTTTTATGTTTTAAAAGGCAAATGGCTAGATTTTCTTGTGTAATATGGTGATAATCAAATGCTACAACTTAGACTTTTGAACATGAATTTATATCAATTTGTATACTACTTTGAAATTCATTGTCTTCTTTGCTTTGTTTTAGTTATCTTCTTTGGCCATTAGCTCACTTTAGCTTCGTCATCTTCTTCCTTCACATATTTCAGTGACTTCTTCTGCGTGTTGGTTGAGGTAAGTGATTTTTGTTATTTACTAGGTTTTTGTGTATTTGGTTTAATTTGGGTATTTGTTTGTAATTTGAATCTCCCATTTAAACTTCCTGCATTTTTAATGTAAATGGCCTACACCAATCAAAACTTGTTTGTGGTGTGAACTTCAACTTATCAATGAATTAATATAAGATGAGTTTGACTTATAGTTCCAAATTTCTGAATTATGTCAACGGGTTATTTCGTTGTTGCTCTCTGAAATGATTAGATTCTCTTTACTTTTTATGTGTGAATCTTTACAAGCATCTTTTTTAATATAATAATAATTTTCTTCTAAACATATTAGATAATTTGTATATGTTACAATAATTTATTAATCAAAGTATTCACATTTTTATCTTTACTTACTATATTTGTTTCTAGTACATAATTAATTTAGGCTAAATATCAAACTTCTAACATTAATTTTAAATTTCACTAACAATATCTAAACCATTCAATTAAAAATTCCAACTTTATAAAATTAAATAATTCATTTTATATTCTCGTACCAAATCAAGTTGACCAAGAATTTTCCCTTTCACGTCTTTAAGTGTGTCTTTAAATTCTCTTCTAACATATATGATTACAAACAAAAAAATAAATCTTCAGTTAATAATGACTTATGCATTCTTTAGACTGAAAGGCATTACAACCAATTTGAATGTCCTTATTGACAATGGACATCTAAAAGTTGTTTTGGAAATATCATTTTTTTACTATAAAAATTGATTATAACCAAAATATAATCTATAAAAAGAAAATAAAGAATGGTTAGCCATTGCATTTATCATAGAATCTACAAACGACATGATGTATACATCTTTAGGAGTAGTTATATTTAAATCCCTTAAGTTGACACAAATTCTTATCTTTCCATTCTTTTTAACTATAAGCATAATGTTAGCTACCCACTCAATATATCTAGTTGGTCTAAGGAAGCTAGCCTTACATAATTTTTCAACTTCCTCTTTGATTTTTACCTTAACTTTTTTGGGCAACTACCTAGAGGGTTAGTGATGAGGGTGGAATTCTAGCTTTATCGGAAGTCTATGATCCACTAACCTTCTACTTAACCTTGGCATTTCTATATTATTCCACTGACCTTCTGCTCAACCTTGGCATTTCTATATAGTCCCAAATAATATGGTATTTGAATTTCTATAAAATCTGTACTAACTCCATTTTTATTATTGGATCTAAATCTTTGCTAGCAAGGACTTTACAAACTTCTCCAAAATTATCCAAGTTCACTTCTTCTAGTGGTTTTGGATTTTGGTACCCAAAATCATCAAACTTTCCATGAGCAAATTTCAACTCTTGGACTCAATTGTCCCTTATTTATAGTTTCTCTTCTTCTTCAAAGACTAATTTGACATTTTCACATCTACCCACTTCTTCATAATTCTCCAAGATTTGTTGCATTTGAAATTTCATTTCAGCAACTACATCTGCTACCATCAAATTCCTCTATAATGGGAACCTTCATCGACCTAGGAGTAAGTATGATTTGTTTTTACAAATCTTTCTAACTTTGTTTCCATCTTTTATTTGCTTACATGACAACAAGATAACTTCTGAATTCGTACCGACTTTACATTCTCTTTGTAGAATTTTTTTCTCCATTGTGTTAACTTTAGTACATAATGGTTTTGAATCGACCAATTGATTTCTATTTCATCACTTTCCCATAAAAGTGAAAGTTGATGGAGAGAAGCTAGGATGCAATAGTTAAAATGGATCCAATCTTTCCCCAAAAAGACTTGATAGTTGGCATGAGAGTAAAAAATAAAGCAGTCAATGAAGACTTTCCTCCTACTGGAATATTTATAGGAAAAATTCCTCATGCTTTAGTAGTTTCATTATTAAATGCAACAAAATATACTTTTTTTAGGATTAAGTCCACATCGTCTTTTCCTAAAGGTGCCATCATTTTAGTTAGTATAATGTTTACTGTCAACATATTATCAACCAACACTTATTAAGTTTCTTCCGTTGACGTGAGTCTTAATATATAGAGGTCTTATATGTTGAAACATAGCAATAGTTGGCTTTTCTAGCACCACTCTTTCTAGAATTCTTGGTCCTATTGCCAATATTGACACTGTTATGCTTCTCTCCTGAAAGGAGATTCCATTTTATTCGCATAAGATTTACCAAATGAAGCAAAGAGTTTTATCAAAGAAATGACACTTCAAACTTGAATGGGAATTTCTCCAATCATAACGAATTCCTTGGAATCCTTTTGTCTTTTGGAGCAAGTTGGTTTCTTGTGAAATTTAGGATTTCCTTTTGTCTTGCCTCATTTCTCACTAAGATCTCCTACAAATCCTTTTTTTTTTAAGATACATAGTACTTTTTCACAGAAGACATATCTTATAAGTGATAACTTCTTTAAAATTTTCTTTTCCAACAATAATGGCTTACTTTTCTCAATTGTTGTGGTAGACCTCTTCCACTGAAGCCTTCTCTTTTGAGTTCAAGTTAAGAGTACTAAATTCTTGGGGTGTCTTACTCACTACCACTGCCAAGATGGTCCCACCTGTGATGGTAATCTAAGCTTTATTTAACAAAAACTTGGAATTTGAGGTTCATATCTTTGTTTAAAGACTTGAATGAACTTTATTTGGTGATTTTCCCTAAAATTTCTACCTTCTACTAGATTTTGGGAGTTTGTTAATTCCCATTCCTAATACTAAAGTATTATAGTTAAGAACAAAATACTTTTTCTTGAATTTGATGCTGATGCTAAACGATCTTCCATAGTCTTCAACTTCTTTTTGACATCTAATAATAGGTGTAAATCAAATTCAATGGCATTAATGGTTGCTACCTTCGATAATGGGTCTTCATCTATCAATATAGTTTGGTCAGCTCTAGTGAACAATATAATTCCATTATTGATTTGTTCTTGGACCATATTATTGAACTATTAACATGAATTATTAGGTGGCTCCAGTTATTGTGATATTTTTAGTAGTCTCTACCCCTTACTTCTTTATTGATAGGAATTATATGATCTAGTGATAAGGTAATGTACTTTTCTTGCAACAACTAATCAAAGATCTCATCTATTTTGGAGGTGTCAAAGGTGTACTGAACTTGAGTTAGTGGAACTTGCATTTTCTCTTAACTTTCGTTTTACGCTCCAAAGAGGGGCAAACATAAGTTCTCAGGATGTTCACTTTGGCTACTATTGATTCATAAGAATTTGTCTATATAACATAAGTGCCGACTGAATTCTTCCTTCAATATCCTTCTTCCCTAAGAATTTTTTTATATGCGAAGACTCTTACTACTAGTTCATAGAAATCATAAAATTTTGTGCCTTGAAATTTCTTTCATCATTTAGTATATAGACCTCTTTGAGCTAACTTCATATACTTATTGTTTGGGACTTTGATCTAATATTAACTTCTCATTTTTTTAAATCATGTATGCATTCTTACCACTTTTTTTGGTAACTCTAGACATCTCAGTTAAACTAACTTCGAGCTCAGTCAAAAAATTTAAGTATAAAACAATCTTTCCATTTCAGCCTAAGAAAGGATAGAATTTTTAGGCAAAAATGCATACCAGGAGAAGGTTGTACCTATTAATGAATTTGGAAATAAATTAAGCTTAAAATTGTTAGTCATCGGTTAATTCTCTACATTGTATGTTGAGTTTACTAATATGCTCGATAATTGATTGGTCATCTTCTTTAGAAAATAAGTTGAATTTAAGAATTCTATAACTTTGAGGATAATGATTCTCATGATCAACATACTCTGAATAAGGCTTATGAAATTTCAGATGGCTAAGTTGTCTTAAACCAAGTCCATATAATTCTTGGACAACTTATCTAATAGTTTTTATATCAACTTGTAATCTCATTTATAATGGGAAAGTAATAGGATTACGATATACAACTATAATTTTACCCCCAAACCATATTGTAATTTGTTATCTTTAACCTTTCCACAAAATCTGTGCCTACCAAGAATTTGGGGCTTAATTACCTATTAACCATTTTTAAGATTAATACGCAGAGGAACCATACGAACATCCTCTCTTTTATGAGGAGGGACGCATCTTTTATCTATAGAGGATGCAACTAGAAGGTGATTGTACTCCCTAAATTCCATTGTATTAGGAGCAAGATGTCCCCTCAGTCTTTCAGAGATTTGTTTTGATAAAGTAGGAGAACTCAGTCCAGTGAACTATGTCAGAGTGGTAAACAGTTTGTCAACCTTCTATGTCAATATCTTCATTGCATTGGTCACAAAGGTTATGTCAAACTTTTGTTCTAGAATTTTATTTGTGAAAACGTCTGTAACATCCCACCTCCTATAGGAAAGGGTATTCTGGTAATTTGGGACGGGTTAGAAGTATTAAATTATATCTCGGC
>JANZLD010000001.1:32720013-32733645 GCA_026413575.1 Erythroxylum carthagenense
TCTTTTGCATCTTTTTGATCCTTTTTCATCCCTAAGGTGTTGAAAACCATCTGTAAATAATTATAAAGCAATTCCATTAATTTCGGATAATAATTTCAACACCTTAACAATAATTACGCCCAAAATATATGCAATTTAAATGACTTAACAGAAAATCAAATAGAACTCACCTAAATATATGAATATAACATCATCTGAGTGAAAGTTCCGCTAATATGTATAGTTTAGAGATGAATTCAAAAGTACGCAATCTTATTTTTAACTAGCAGAGAAGTTATTTTTGATAGACCCATATAAAAAAATACATTAAAATAATAAAATAATAATAATTAAATAAATACATAAACAAAAAAGAAGACAAGTAAATAAATAAATAAGCCATTATAAGAAAAGTTTAAGTTAAATAATTAAGAGAAAAGTATTACATGTTAAATGTTTAAGCTAAATACAAAGAGACTTTAAGAAAAATATTTAAAAGAAGTACGAGGAAGAGAAATACTTCTTTATGTGATATCCTTTACTCATATTCTAATACATTAAAGTTTTCTATTAAAATTCATGTTTTTGGTTAGGTTTCAACAACTATATCATTCAAATCACTCCCCTCTGCCTAGGTTATTCTTAGGCTTTAATATCTCAGCATTTGATGATGGTGAAGGAGTCGGAGAAATTTCCAGCGGCAATTATGCGTTTGTTAACACGAAAAGAGACTGCTGATGCCGCTGACAAGAATGTCGATAGAGCTAGCTTGGCGATGATTGCAGAGTGGGAAGTCAAGCAACACTCTTGTATTATACCTCCCAAGTTCGAAGTTTAAACGTGGAAAATGACCCTTCTTGCGCATTGATTGGAAATGCAGATGTAACTTTGTGGTAACATGTTTTTACTAGGAGAGCCAACAATTTGGGATCACGACCATCAACACCTTTATTTTTTGTGGTGGTAATTTTGTTTCCCCTTTGTTTTGACCTCAACACTCGAATAAATACAACAAACAAACCAGCAAATCAACATAAATTAATTGCAACAAAACTGCTTAATACGAATTCTAATTATATCTTTTATTTCTCTTGGGCCATAATAAGGAAAGCTAGCGTTTAGAGTATATTTAATTACTTAACACTTCATACTGAAACTAAAGACCTAGCAAAGCTAAAGAAAATAATTAGGTTAATACAAGAAGAGCAGAACAAAAAGAAAGAAGAAGATTCCAAGAATTATCTTAACAAGTAAGATTATCTCCAGGAGCAACACCAAGTTGGCTGCAATATTCTTGATAATACTCCACACGAGCCCGAACTCTATCAGGAGCCGCACCATCACACTCAAGCCTGCCATTAATGGCTCGAATGGTCGCCCCGAATCCTTGGCCTAGAACTGGATGGACATTGTTCATCCAGTACCACAGGGCGGTCTTAAACGAGATTACAGGGTCAGTGGCCACTGTTTCAGGCGAGTTCAAACCGTCGAATCCGATGCTCTCTCCAGCAGGTCCATAGTTGAAGTTCCAGGATAGTTGAATCGGCCCTCTGCCATAATACCCTTTGCTGGGATTGCATGGATACTGCGTGTTGCTCTCGTCACAATAGTCCTTCGATGGACCATCAATCTCTTCTATGTAGCAAAAGTCTGCAAACACAAAAACATTTTCCTCCTAAGTTAAGCAAATAATTAAACCACTCGATTGTATCAATATGCATATAAATTGTGTGAGGAGAAAAAGGTTCATGAAGGTGAAAACTTACGTCCAGTCTCATGAGTGACATGTGCAAAGAAAGCTGCGATTTCACGCTTAGAGTCATCAACCGAACCAACCCTACCGAACCTCTCATACGAGTTCAAAGCTTCCAGAAATCTGTCACGCGAGTAGAAACTCTTCCCGGCACAACTTGCATCGGCTTGGTCTAGTATTCCATTGAAAAAAGCAGCGGTCACAATCTCAGGCACTGAGACATCATTAGTAGGAGGAGCAGATTGACATGGACCTTCTCTGCATCCTGTTCCACAGTACTCGTTGGTGGTACCGCAGTAACCCCACCTGCTACAACACTGATCGGAGGCACACCCGCAGTTCTGAGCATCAACATAACCGAAAAGAACACATCCCACTATAGCAAGGACAGACAGAAGCTTTCTTGGAGAGACTGCCATTGATGGATGTGAGCAGACAGCCTGGAGTTAGATGTACTTATAGTGGCTGTTCGTAGATTGTTACGAGTGTTCGTAATTTGAACACGGAGACAATCAAGAGTGCGCGTAGAATTCGGATAATGTTGACCTTGACTTTGGCATGGTTGACATTGAGCAAGTGAATTGCCACATGCCTTTGACGCTTCTTGGTCGTAGCTTTGAAAAGTCTTAGTTGATATCCAATGCGTTACTTTTGTAGAACATTTTGGCAAACTATTCACGGATCAAGACAATTCTTAACTCTAATCATATGTTTCAAAGTTTAAAGGACTCGTAAATTATAAATAATGTCCATATAATTAATAACAAAATAGTATCGCATGTCACAATTCTATAATTTCGTAAAATTTATAAAAAATTAATATGGTCAAGTGGTGATGGTATGATCAACAAAATTTCCATTAATTAAACCTGGGTATGCATTTATTTCTGAAATGATCAACATCGCATGTATCTGTGCACTCCTCGTACCGCTATCTAATTTCTCCACTTTTGACTATTATTAATATTCATTTGTTCTACGGAAAAGAAGTCGAAGTGGACTCCTACAACGCAAATCCAATTAATACTCATCTCCACCAAAACTAAAGTTGATGTAACAACTGCCAAATGCATTGAATAAGTCAGATTTCGGAGTAGATCAAATCCAGGAAAAGTAATAAAGAAAAATGAAGTTCGTTTTGCCAAACCTTAATTTTAGAGAGAAAATGCATTCTAATGAGTAACGAATTTTCAATGATGTATTTTGCGGGAGAAGGCTCCAACTATTCAATTACTCAAATCAACTACACACCCTTACAGAAACATCCACAACCTCATCTATTTGTTCAAAACTCCCGATATCAATACAAGAACCTCGCCTTCATTCCATCACCATTTCATCAATACTAGCTATGGTATAACCCACCACCCTAATTTTACCCTTAAACCAATTAAGTAATTTCATTACCACAACCCTAGACACAACCAATTACCTGATATGACAAAATTAAGTCTAAGGTGTTGATTGACTAATTTTGAGTTAGTTAATATTGTAATAACCGTAAGTACATGACGTAGTTGTAGGCAGTATCAAAAAATACAAGTCAATCCTACAAAGATTATGGATACTAGTAATTACTTTTCCCTTATTATTTAGCTTAAGGATTGATTTTCAATTTTTAATTAAAAGAAACTAAACTAAGCAAGTAAAAGAAAATAGGTAATGAAATTGAACAAAGAATTCAAGAAACACTAGGAAATTATCAATATCGAGTAATTAATATCTAAATTTCGAATCCCCCTAAACCCTTAGTAGATTGACCTTTTATTATGCAATTGCTTTGATAATTTATTGGACTGTAAAGACTCATATGGTATATTAGTAGCTGACCTTAATTCTACTAACAATTAATCCTAAAGTTTCTAACTGAATTACTTAGTGTTACCGTTTTATGAATCCCTCTATTAGGTTTGACTCTAAGTCAAAAGATTTATGTTAGTTCCTAACAAAAATATTGATAGTTCACTAAATTCCCTAGTTCCTAACAAAAATAGTAGACATCAACTAATAAATGAACTGTAGAAATATCATTTTAAAACATCAAACATCAAGCACATGTTCAAGAAATCTCCAAAGTAAGTTAATATCAATAACATAAGCACAAATAAAATAAGTATATGGAAAATGTTAAAGGCAATTCAATAGTAAAATAGTAATTTCTAATCAATCAAGAAATAGTGTGAATAGGTAGTTACCCAAATCTAAAGGCTTCATTATAGCTATTGCCTTAAAAGGACTTTCAATATATATTTAGATGAGTTATATGATATGGATACAATTATGGATGATGAAGTAGGGCTAAGGTGTAAAGTTAAGGGTGTCCATTAAAATAGAAAACAAGTGGGAGAAGGCACATGCTACCTTTTCACTAAATGCCTATTGTTAGCATTGTCCCACTCTCTGCAATCCATGCATAATTACTCACCCACTGATATCTATTGGCTACTTAGCATTTTTATGCAAAATTATCTACCACATATATATAATAAAACTTGGATGCTTTGTTGTTTACATTTATAAATTACAACTTAGCCTCCATAAGAGATCATCAAGAGAGATCAATCTATAAAGGTTATGGTCAATTTATAAATTCAGATATTGGGCATTTCCATAATCATTCTCTTATAGTCCCACCATATTGTTGCGTAAACCTAAAAAGAATTACTAAATAATAATTGAAATAGTTTAACAAGTCACACAAACAAAAGGGATTCTTGTTAAAAGTTTTCTCGTTTAAGGACCACGATAAACATTATTCTTTCTTAATTATGCACAATTGAGTAGAAAATTTTTCAAGGATAAACTCTGGAAAATAAAATGTTCCTACATAAGAATTGAACCTTTTACAAACCATCACCTGTTCTTATCATTATAGTATCTAAATCACATAATAACATTTTCTAAAAACTTTTATAATTAAAACAAAAAGAGAGAAGAATGGAATAAGAGCTACAATTGAATCTCGATTTCTCAGTAGCCAAAGCACTTTTTTAAGAAGGAAAGAATGCTCACCAGTACATTAAGCTTCTCTACACTTTGTTTTCCGTCTTACTATTTGGATTAATGACAATAAGGTCTTTCCCAAATGTAATTGAAGATTCCTTCCCTTAATTGTTTACAAATTGAAAAACCCTAGGTATGTTTCTCTTTGGGATAAAGATTCCTAGTCCCTATAATTTTTCTTCATGCAACATCGTATAAAGTACGGGATACGATGCTACATTGAGATAAACATCGTATGGGTTAAATAAACTATATGATGTTGTTGGCTACATGGCATATTCTTGTCACATAGATTTCCGCGATGATAAATGACATCATTTTTGCTAGGATAATTAGGGTTCTTAATTTCATTTTGATGATAGGGGGAACAAATCATATATTAACTGAAATACAGGAGTGGTCTTTGATAATTTTTTAAAAATGAGAGGCCAATATGATATTTTGTCAAACTCTAGGGGGTCTTACGAATTTAACTCTCTAATAAATTAGAGTTATGTTTGTTATCAGGCTTGTTGAAAAATTTAAGTTCGATTTAACTTGAACATATTTAGCCTTTTAACAATAGGTCTCACTTAACTAAATTTGTATGATTTGAATAAACAAACTAATAACCACATAAATTTCAAGATAGCTTAGGAATAACATATAAGATATATTTTGGTAAGATTTATTACCTAACAGATCTAGGAGTCACGTAAGATATGATTGATAAAGTGATTATCTACTTAATTTAAGTTTAGTTGATTTATTGAGTAAACTTAAGATCAACTAGATTTAAACAAGATCATAGTTTATTAGAGAGATTAGAATAATCTTTTCAAATCATTTAGAGGGCTATTATTTTTAATAAAATAACAAGAGTAACCAAATATAAGATTAAAGTCCTAGTCTTATTTGGTTATCATGACATATAATCAATTACAAAGTTTGCTTACATTTATATCTTGTTCTAAGTAAAAAATTGCCTTTGGTTATTATAATTGATCCTGAGTTAGTGAACAAAATTTCTTTGACATGGGTTACATTTGAGAAGAGTTATCAAAGTTAGATAGAAAAGTTATATATCAATTATACAATATTGGCATTAATCCATGTTGAGAGTTTGATAACAAAGTTTTATAGATATGTCAATATCATATAAATGACAAAATATGATGACATTTTTAGTTAAATAATATCTCACAAGTTTTGATGACAACATATAAGATGTATGTCAATACTATAGTAGCATGATGTCAGAAGCTTCATGAGGTACAGTTGAAAGGTTTAGTACCTTGATATAATTATTCTATTAAATTTATCCTACTATAAGCATTATCATAAACTAAAATCAAAGACTTGTTGTAGAATGATGTTAGTTTTCATTAAAAGAAAAATTGATTGCATTATTTTTTTTGTTAATACGTGATATAATAAAGATTGTATATATTTCTAAATCATGCTTTTGAGTATATGATATTGAATTTTAATTCAATATTATTAGAATTTTCAAGGCATGATAGAAAATAGATTATTGAATAAAAGTAGCTGATATACATTTACGCAAATAAATCGTATATATTAGATTAAATGAGAGTTATGCTTAACATGAGTGGCAAGAATAAAAGTTAGAATACTGAGACTTTCCTTTTACTTCATATCGACTAAATTAACATAATGAGAATCATTAAATGATAAGACTTTAAAAGGCTCAAAGTTACTAATTTTAGGAAGTGATGTTTAGTTGAAGCACATATTATTCATTAAATTCAGAACTAAATTGTCTAATATAAAGGCTATAAGGTATGCAAAAGGTTGGATATAATCTTACATACCCCCATTGAATAAAATGTTTCTTTCAATGAACATGTATAGGAGAATTATTCTCAAGATAAGTAGTAAGAGAAAGATAATATTTGAAAGGTTCAAATTTCACGACAATACATCTAGTTGGAACTGGCACCTTTGTTAACACATTTAATGTATAGTTGAAAGGCTACAAAATGTTAAAAGATTTATTTTTATGATGAATTCAAAGTGTTTGTTTTAGAGATGATTGCAAATTTGTCATGTCTACAAGAATTTTAGTGGTAGTATAGTTATCCTCTTTAGTGGGAGTATGTAGAGACATATTGTTCGTAGACAACAACAAAGTCATATTTTAATTTTTGAATCTATGATAGTACAAAAATAATTTTAATTAGACATGAATACGTAACAATTTAATTATGGGAATTAGATCCATAAAGATAAATAAGGTAGTTGTTCACCTATTCTAAGTCTAAAAATATAGATAATATATTAAAGGTATTATTATTTGAGACATCTAATACTTGTGAAGTATTAAAGATATCCATTAGTCTATGTATAAATTAATATTTAAGTTCAAGTTTATATAGATATCGAATTTAAAAGTAGTTCCTAATTAAGATATATGTTACTTAGAAAAAAATTATTTTAAGATTGAAAATGTTCTAATGTAGTACCAATTACTAATCAAGCTATAATATATTTTTTCAGTAGAAATGATTATTTGGAACAAGGAGTTTTTTAATCAACTTGGTATAGTTCCTTAGATTATTTAGATAGTAATGTACTGTAGAATATTAGAGCCACTAGACATACAAAACGAAGCTAAGGTTTCATTAAAAAAATCTAAGTATATCTATAGGCACTTTCTCTTCATTATGATGATAATTGAGATGAAAATTATAAGATTTAATCAAATACTCCCTATAAAAAATATTGTAGAACTCTTTTACTAGACCACTATCCTAGTAGTAGTATGATCGTTGTATAGTGATGTGGTATAAGATACTTAAACGATTAACTTAGTACAAGTAGGAGATTGTTGATTTATGCCCTATATTTAATAGATTGGTTGTAGTTTAATGACATAATTATTTAAAAAGATTCTTTATCTTATACATATTAATATGTGTATAATAAATTCTATAAGATAAATGTACATTACAAATAAAATTATGATGATATCATAATTGTGAGATTGATATTGCATTTATGTATTATTCTTAAATTATTCTTAGTCATTGTTTTTTTAAGATTAAACATTAATAAAGAGTAAAAAAACTAGCACACATTATATTTCTTTCCTACAAAGGAAGTAGTTAATCTCATATACTAAAAATATTAAGATATTTAAATAAATAAGTACTTATTAAAGAATAATTTTACTAAATTGACTCCATGTGATAATCCTATTTAGAACATTACTTATATGTCGATAGAGATTCTCATTCTGATGATTGTATAAGTAATGTTTTGACTTGAGATCTCGAAAGTATATCATATAGAAATTATTATATTTTGATACTATTTATGATTTATTCTAGTTAAAGGGTAGTTCAATCAATAATCATTGGATATAATATAAACTATATAAAGGTAGTAAAATAATCAATATAAGATCCATCACTCTAAAGTAATTAGGGTGGAATATTGTATTGCTCTTGATTATTATTGATTTGGGAGATCCTTGGCCAAGGTGGAATAAAATGTTGTGAAATAATTTACATATGTCATTAATGGAATTAATTACTATCGGTAGAGAATTAATATAATTGGATTAAAATATAGTAGACATTAATTTTATACTATATGTCTAATCATAACATTATACGATGAATTGATTGAATTTTAGAGAAAAATTATGTATGAAAACATTAGTTAAGACCACTTTAACATTCCTCAATATTTAGGTAATCATGATCTATTACTAAATGTCAATATTCATCTACAGATATAAATCATTTAATTAGAGAATTAAATATGAATTAAAAGAGCTTAACTTATCTAATTTTAAATATGATTTAGAATATAATTTATATCTTGTCAACGTATTTAGGAATAATAGGTCACACATAAAGAATGAGTTAAAGAGAAAAAAAATTTTAATCAAGTTGAACTTGATTGTAAAATTTAAGAAACTTTATGCTTAAATATGAGATATTTAAAAATAAAGACTAATATAAGATATTAGATATTATTTGACCCAATTTAAAATTTATTTTAATTAAACTATTGAAAATTCTAAACTATATTTTGAATAAGATTAGGCTCCAAGGGATATATCTTCTTGCTTAACCCTGTCTATATCAATTATAGAGTTCTTATCACATTCTATGGATGCCTTCAAAAGTTAGACATGTGTGTCACTACAGTAGTTGAGATGATTTAAAAAATGAATCGAGAAAAATAATAAGAACAAGATCAAGTTTTAAAATAAAATATGAATCATGATTCATGTTTTATTATATTTATGCATTAATTATATTAATAGAATTTTAAGTGATCTTAATTTTCAAAAAATTATTTGAAAAAAAATCATTTTTATTCCATTAGATGTGGGATAGGACCTCCCTCTATTTTCCCAACCTTAAGTACAATAAACTATCATCACTAATTTTGTAACATTTAAGCATTACAATTTATCAAATATGTAGATAATTTTGATCCATATTGATGTGACAATTGATACTCGGTTATGTACTGCTTGCTTCTTCTTCTTTTCCTGTCCGTCGCCAAATTTGAATATAACTTTAAAACCTTGATAAGAAAGCATAGAAGAAATAGAAAATTAGCCCAAAGAAAAACGCATTAACATTAAGTGGGGGATTATCCATCTCGAATAAGTAGGGATAAGAAATTAGCACCAAAAATATCTCCTCCCTCGAGTTAAAAGTGAAAAGCAGGACAAAGACGTGGTAGGGTAGGATAGGATCAAAATTGAATTCCTTCGAATGTGGCTTAAGTTGTTTTTATGAAGGGTAAAAGATGATTTTTTCTATCTGATTTTATTTAAAATTATGAAAAATACAGCTTTTAATAAATTGTATTGCTAAAATCAAACATCAACATACTCTAAATTTTGTCACATACTTAAAAATTAATTACATAATAATATATTTTAAAATAATTTAACAAAATTTCTAATTTTTTTTATAATACAAGGTAATTTTTTAATAAATTTAGAACGCTCTGTATTGTAATGCATATATTTATAGTAGGGTACATGTATGACAGACTAGGTTTAGAAAGTATTCCCAGTCAATACATCAAACATTGATGCTGTTGTTGAATCTTGATACAGGAATATCAATGTGCATGTTTCAAACCTAGTTGCTTGGTGAATAGATATGTTTAGAAAGTCTTCCCAGTCAAAACATCAAACATTGATGCTGTTGTTGAATCTTGATACAGGAATATCAATGTGCATGTCTCAAACCTAGTTGCTTGGTGAATAGATGATGCATATCTATTCACCAAGAAACTAGGTGGATTATGCATTATCCAATCACCAAGCAACTAGGTATAAAATGAATAATATGTAATACCACATCATCACTTAAATCTTTCAAGAGCATCTTTTGGCCATGTATGTTCGATTGGACGTAGAAAACTAAGTGAAGATGATAATGGGCATACATCTGTACAACCATTCATGAAATTTTAACTTATATCAACTTTGCCATTGGATGGTAAGGATACCTCTGAAATCATTTGAATCGGTCTTTGGATCACAAATTCTAACGCTAACTGCAATTCTAATATTATCACAAGTTTTTACATTCATATACATAAACAACCACAAAGAGTCAAAATCTTTGGCATGGCAGCTAAGGGCAGGTTATCTGCCTGGCTTCTCATGTTCATAACCTGATGCTTTTCCAGTTCTACCAATCAGGTAAGGCTCTGGCAATGAATTGCCATTATTCATCTCAAGACCCTGGTAAGATCTGGCTGCAAAAAATTCTGCTCCAGATTTTGCCGTTCCCTTGATAACAGAATCACAGCTTCTGTCACGCAATTGCAGAGCCTTCTCTGTTGCATTTGTTATTGTAAGGACTCCTTGGTTTCGTTCCTCAATGTTATTCTCTGTGCAATGCCCAATAGTTCAAATGAACAGATGCATAATATCACTATCATATATCATTGCCAGCAACCAATGTAAACTGAAATACCTGACGATTCAAAATCTTCCACGTATCTGCCTTCAACCAGTGAAAATCGTGCTTCTTCAGAATGGTTATTGATTTCCACAGGATTTGAAATCATTAAATCCTGAAATGTGATCACATATGTTCCTGTCCATTGGCTACCCCTGCAGGGTAAATGCTCCAAAAATAAGTCCTTCATGAATATCAACATTCCACTAAATAATTACATGAATAAACACATTTGGATAGCAGTTGTCTCCACGTCCCTGCATGAAAACTTGCTTCACATGAAGAAAAGGTTCATGGTTGAAAATCTTATTTTCTATGTAAACCTGTTGAAAGCTAGCATGGCTTCAAATGGTGTAATAATTGGAGCCAAGAACTCTTTGCTATCCAAGAGAGCAGTTTGGGCACAGGACACATAGATGAAAACATCACACTGTCACAAAGGGAGAGATTTCCATCAGTCAACTTAATAACATCTATATCTTCCAATTGAAACTAGTAAATACTTTGGATTGACTGAGGCTACCTCCGGGAAGTTGGCAAGTTTTGCAGGGTTTGGTCTTCCCATAACAAGAGTATAGGACTTTTTGCCAGCAGCAGCAACCAAGTCTTTCATCCGATTTATCATCTTTAGGTAACCAGCTTCATCCAGAAGTAATGAAATTATGCAAGTGATCATCACCATTGATCAGTATCTTGTTGCGAATATTTGAAGACAACAAAGCAATGCAGGCAGAAAATGAATATAAATTCCATGAGAAAGCCCTAAAAGATTAAATGCCAAGTATGTAGTGAAATATTTGTAACAATTGCTAACAATGTGACAGTTCCAAAGTTGGGCTGGCAGTCCATTAACTAGATTCTTGCCTTGCCAAACAGGTTATTAGGGCTAAAACCCTGGCTACTACCACCCTTTGGCCAAGAGAGAGTACAAAACAGTTTTAAGTCTAAGGATAGTTGTACATTATAACCTAGAAGAAGAAATGAAAACAGTCAAATCACAAAGCAACCATATCATTAATATCTGAGCTAAACTGAAAATAAAAATTTTTTAGAAAAATAAAACAGAAAAACACAGCATACCTGCACCAAGGGTTCCCACCAAAATACCAACCATGTTAGCATCTTTTGCTTTCTCCACCAGGTAATATCTGCATGAACCGTCAGTCATCAGAAAGGATAAAAGCTTGAGAATTTTCAGCTAAAAGAACAATGGCATACCATAAACACAAAGGAAACGGCTTAATTTTGGATGAGATGTGCGAGCATTGTGTATTTTAAATAATACCTGCGCTTAAGAATCCTCCTCTGTTGAGATAGATCTGTCACCAAGTGACTTTCTTTTGTGTCATATCTGACTAAAACCACCACCATCAACAATTTTTTTTTAAAAAAAGAACAGGAATATAAGAATACAGCTAGAATAGTGTCTGTGTCTGTAGAACACTAAAATATCTCCGTGTTATTTAATCATGGTTCACTTTTTACTATAACAGTCCAAATGGAGAATTTTACAAGACATAGAACATCACCAAGAGCATAAAGTAATGCAACTGATAAATCATTTTGGTCAATACTAAAAGAACTTGCAATCCATGAACAATCACTTTCAAAGTGAGATAGGGAATTTGAAAAAGAATATGAAACAACAAGAAATCAAAATTTACTTCTTCCTCAAGCTGAGAGGAAGAATTAAGAGCACACAAGTATGTAAAATTTTACATGAATAGCAACTGTGCTTATTTCCTAAGAAATACTATCAAGGCCATCCAATTGAAAAAGAAACAGATCACCACAAAAACCTTCAGACGCACAACCTTACCAGCATAACATGTAAACCCATCTCCATAAAAAGTATGTTTTAAAAAAATATATAAATATGCTTTTTAAAAAAATATAAATATCTTTGAATTTTTTAGGAATTCCATGAGAAAACATGCATGTTTTATACCTATATCACAGCTGTTGAATGTAAGAACAACATTTGCAAATGCTGAATTCTCAGAACCTATCCACAAAAGCAAGCAGTCCTCCATTCTCTTCCCATCTGGTAGAACCCATATCAAGCCTCCAATGCTATGTCTAGAACCACCAGCCACACGTGTATTGTCGCAAGGTATACTGTGATCAGTCGGTCGCTGGAGCTCAACAAAATCTTCAGGATCCTTCGAGGGATTTATTGCTGGGCACATAACATCAGCAAAATGGAACCTTGAACCATGATCAAACCCAGGTGGTACTGATGATGCTACTTCTTCCTTAATACGAGGGATTGAATATGAATACTCCAGCCCAAACAGAACCTAAATTAATAGAAAACAATACAAGTAGGTCTCACATCACTTGCATGCAGAATTTCTCTCAAGCAATAAGCTTGTTGCAACAGTACCATGGAAGGAAATAGTGGCATACTAGGTAATGAAAAATATGAGATTTGCACACAAATGATATATTTCAACCAAGTTTCGTTTTCCAGAGCATTTAATATCAGCCGCTTTCACAAAAGATAATGGCATATGTTGAGGTAGAACTATAGACATTTCTGAATTGCCAATAGAGGCAAATTGATGAAATTTCAGCAACAATTAAAATATACTGCCTTCAAAAGGATAAGGCAACAAAACAAATATCATAAAGATTTTGAATAACATGGAATTGATTCTTCAGATTTTATACGCACAAACCAACAAGAGACCATCTGCCACCCATTTCAAACACTCATATGCATATCATGTGGCCCATCACCTTGTTGAGGAAAGAGGGGGCGAGAAGAATAATGAACTGCAATTGATTGACACAAATTGCTAATCTTTACTCCTACTTTCAAACATCCAGTACGCGATAGCTTTAAATAATGCAAACATAACAAGAGAGAATCTGTTAGACCCCCTATTATTCTAGAAGGGAGTAAGGTACTACTTTCTGTTATTAGTCGGGTACTATGTTCACAGGGGA
>JANZLD010000001.1:32733745-32745587 GCA_026413575.1 Erythroxylum carthagenense
CATTATACTTGTAACACCACAGAAATTGTGGTTACACATTAATACAATTTCAGTAAGAAATCTCTCAGCTACCGAGATTTCTATCAAAATCCTAGAAAATAAGAACACAAACTGATGATCAGATTTAATGCTTAATATCACTAACCAACTAACTTTGTGACTAACAAATAACAGCATCCTAAGACCCACTAACATAAAAACAGAAAACACATACTCCTAAAAAATATTAACTGATATTTTGAATTAGTCAACTAGCATTCCCCCTTGATTCAAAATTCATATATGGAGCACTTATCTCCATGGTGCGGGGTGTGGAGGAATATGTTTTTTTATTTTTATGTTAGTGGGTCTTAGGATGCTATTATTTGTTAGTCACTAAGATAGTTGGTTGGTAATATTAGGCACCAAATCGGATCATGAGTTTATGATCCTATTTTCTAGGATTCTCTATTCTTATGTTTGCATTATTTAAAGTCAGAGTGTACTAAACATTTGGTAGTAGCAGTAAAGATTAGCAATTTGTGTCAAATCAATTATTGTTCATTACTTTCCTATCTCCCTCTTTTACCAACAAAGCGGTATCAGAGCTTAATACCATGTTCGGTCTTCTTTTCTCTACCTTTAGGGATAAGTAGTGTGAAAGATAGGGCGAGGAAAGAGTGAGAGGAAGCCATGGCATCAAACAATTTTTCGCTTTCACTTCCCATTTTCAATGGAGAACACTATCAATCGTTGGCCATCAAAATGAGATCCTATTTGAAAGCCTTGAGTTTGGGGAGGTTGTTGAAAGTGATTTTAATCCTGCCCCACTTCCCAAAAATCTCACACTAACTCAAATAAAAAAACATGATGAAAAAGTAGCAAGGAAACCAAGAGCGTTTTCTTGCATACACTCGGCCATGCTGGAGGGAACTTTTACAAGCATAATGACTTTTGAATTGCCTAAAGAAGCATGGAAAAAACTCAAGGAAGAGTTTGAAGGCAACGAGCAAACGAAAATGATGCAAATTCTGAAGCTCAAAAGAAAATTTGAGATGCTAAGGATGAAGAAATCTGAAAGTGTCAAGGAATATGCAAGTAAGCTCATGTCTATCGTCAATCAAATCAAATTGCTTGGTGAAGAATTTCCAAGTCAAAGAGTGGATGACAAGCTTCTGGTGACCCTTGTCGAAAGGTATTAAACCAAAATCTCATTACTTGAAGATTCTAAAGATCTATCAAAAATAATCTTTGCAGAGTTACTAAATGCTTTTCAAGCCGTGGACCAAAAAAGAATGATGAGAGAGGAGAGAACTAAAGAAAATGTTGAAGGAGCTTATTTAGCGAAAACTTCATCGTCAAAGGGAAAAAGCAAAGTTGTTCAATATAGCAATTGCAAAAAGCTTGGTCAGGAAATGAAAGATTGTTACACAAGGGAAAGCCACAATGTTACTGCAAACTTGAAGATGAAGCACAGACAAATATAGCGCAAGAGACAAAAGAAGTTGTTCTATTTTAGAGTTATCGGTGAGACGCGCACCATGGAGATAAGTACTCCATATATGAATTTTGAATCAAGGGAGAATATTAGTTGACTGATTCAAAATATCAATTACTACTTTTTTAGTTGACTGATTCAAAATATCATTTATTATTTTTTAGGAGTAAGTGTTTTCTGCTTTCATGTTAGTGGGTCTTAGGATGTTGTTATTTGTTAGTCACTAAGTTAGTTGGTTAGTAATATTAGGAACTAAATCTGACCATGGGTTTGTGATCGTATTTTCTAGGATTCTCTATTGTTATATTTGCGTTATTTAAAGTCATTGTGTACTGGACGTTTGATAGCAACTGTAAAATTAACAATTTGTGTCAATCAATTGTTGTTCATTATTCTTCTCTCCCCTTCTTTCCCCAACAATTTATCTCTCAATTCCTCGTCACATTCAATGCAGAACATATACCCTAATCAACAACAATATACATGCTTATCAAGCAATTATATAGACTGCTAACACAAATTAGATGCAAAAGATGACATGATTTGGAAATTTAAGTAATTTTTACACTACCACAACAGACTTGCTGCTTGTTGAGGCAAAGCTTGACAAAGTCTCCACACAGTTAGTTACGTCAATGGAAGCCTTTCCAAAAACAAAGAACGCTGGAAGCTTTGATGTCCTAACAAAAGCATGAATCAACTTCGGAAAATAAGTAGTGCACAAAAACAGAATAGGGATACTCCCTTACATTCTAGTTAACTAACAATCACAACTTGTGCCTAGAAAATGCAATTTTCTATTAGTATCAAAATTCCCAAGGGCTTAAGCACCAAACCTTTCTAGATCGAAGTGAGAGATAATGCGTCACAGTAAATGAAAACAAGACAATTCTGGTCTAAAGTTGCTCACTTATTTTCAAATTCACAAGAGCTTAAAATGCAGCCGTTCTGGATTGATTTTGAGAAACAATGCTTCCTATTGAAAAGTAATATCTTTCAAGAACTTCAGTAAAACCAAATCAAGTAAAAGAGTGCAAAACAGCAAACTTATTTCCTTGCAAGACTACTACAGCAGCAGAGGCAGTTCGCACATCAGAGAATAGTACGAGAATCGTAGAGCAAGTCTACGGAATTTCTAAAGGCAACAAAGGAGGAATGTGAATAGCCAGAACATACAATTAAGCATCAGAATGGAAACAACTGTTTCTGGCCAGAATACGGTTATGTAAATATATAATCTCCAATTCATGTTCCAAATGCCAGAAACATCTGAACGAAAAAGAATGTGTTAGAAAATTACTTACGGGCTGAGGCATGTATGACCGTAATGTATGACACAGTCAGCATCAACATGTGAAGCCCCAGCTTCATCAACGCAACAATTACCATATGTCGTATCTGCCATAATAAACAATCGGATCTCTTTCCCATCCTTAATTTCCCCATTCACAGGATTACATTCTCTCAACTCCTTAAGCTTTCTTCCCAAAGCACCCACTACTCTAGTTGAATCGTTCAGCAACTCATCTGGAAACTACAACAATCCAAAAATTAAACATAAAAATAAAAAACATAACAAAACATTCTTAGAAACCCAGAATAAATCAGTTCGTTGAACTCTTCTTTCTATCTTTGCCTCCAATTTTCTGAGCAACCAAACAAAGAAATAAACTTTAATACTTTTAAGATACCTGCAAAGCAACTCTGGTGAAGTTTCCACTGAGTATGAAACTTGCGGTCTGGTCAATATCATGGATTTCATCAAACTCCATGGTCGAAGCAACTACAGCTCCCTTGACAAGGGAACAGGACAACAATACCTTGCTGATTACAAAAGAAGTCCGTTACTTTTATTTATTTATTTGAGTTCAAACGGGTTTAGGGTTTCGGCCCCAATTCACAATAAACATAATAAGACGGTGGCCCATAGGCCTATTGACCCTTGGACTCTTTCTCTAGTTAAAAAGCAATTTTTTTTCTTCGTACTCTGTTTCTATCTCTAATCTCTTCACTGCCTCTTCATAGAGAATTGTACGGCCACATTCAAAGTTCTGTCCTTCAGATTCTGAGGTAGTTGCTTAGTTCTTGAATACATGGAACTTGATTACGTTTGTTTTGATTTTATTTTTCTTTTTGGGTAGTGCATGGCCATTTGAGTTTCATTTCTCTTGTTAGTTGTAGAAAGAACTGGTCATGAGGGAGGAAATTGTTGTCGAAATGATGAAGCTTTTTTCTTTATTATGTGTTTTGGAAGAATGAGCATACTGTCTTTGTTTCTGTTATTGCTTGTTCGGCTATTTGTCTAAGAGGGAAAAGAAATTGGATGTTTAAGTTCTTGTTTAAACGTCTGGGTACTAGTAATGGGAATAGAATGCTTAATGAGGACACTTGTCTGCTTTTGTTTGTATTCTTGGGCTTGAGGTTGATTTTCTCTTAATTTAACCTTGGGAAATTACTTCTCAGGATGGAACAGCTTTCGGGTTTGAGGTTTCGTTTTTTAAGAATAACATGAGGGTGGATTAATCAAGTTGAATAAATTGAAATGAAGGAACCAAAGCTTAGGAAAACTGCGACAACTGAACTTTTTGGAAGTGCATGTATAAGTTTTATCAACTGCTTGATAGCGAGAATATTTAAGCTAGTTAGATTTATTTTTCCTCACATTGTATTATTGTTCAAAGAATTCACCCTACTTCTGCAGCTCCTTAGGACTTTGTTTTTTTATTTTTCCTTGTATTATCTTATCCTATGGTATCTAAATTTCTAGTTACCACCCTTCTTGAGTCTGTCAATTTCCCAATGTATTACTTCCCTTAACACAAAAATTTATCAATAAATTGGAGGTATTAAAGATAGTCAGTCTTCCTGTAGAGAAGAAGGTTTATCGATAAAGCATAAAAGATGAATTTGCTATTCCAGGACAATAAACTGCAACATGTTACACTTAGTATATTGTTAAGTATGTTATTCTGGGTACTTTCAATTCATACTTTGCATAATCATATGGTGTAATCAGTTGCCCTGTACTTTTTGAAACTACAAATGCGTACCGTTATTGATTCACTGAGTGTGCTGATAGATATACTAATACTGAATCATTATATTCTTCTATTGTGTTCCAGACCTAATGTGAAACAAAAGTTGTTCTTATCTCCTTACTGTTGGATTTTTTTTTTTTTTTTTGTTGTTCTATTTACAAGCCTGTAGTAAGTGTGCCTTTGTTCATGTATTGGAAATGCCAAATGTTTTGTCTAACATGATTGTACTTTGTACATTCATCTGTAAATATAGGGTTTACTGATTAATGTATCGCTAACAAGCTGGCTGAAGTTGCAAATGACAACTTGCGTTCAAGGATATCCTTGCCAATCCACTCTGTGCGCCTTGGGACTACCACAATTACGTCGTCAACCTTTTACAAGATGTGTTTTACCAGTTCGTGTCAATTGCTTCTCTGCAAAATCTTCGACACGTCCCACTAGTTCTTCAATTATCCAGCGGTGTGGCCCTACATTGAAGAGCCAACAGTGTGGAGCTGCAATCAAATGCCAACAACTAACAACAGTTTGCTTATTTGGTGGTAAAGATGAATCTGAAAGAAACAATGGGGTAGCATCTCTTTCCCTTTAAGTCCGAATTTGTAATGGGTAAAATAAATATGGGAAGGACTATTCTCCATATATTTGCCTCTTCTAAGACATCATTAATTGAGAAGTAATGGAAATGATGGAATCAGTTTTCATTTGTTTGGTATTGCCAATTATTAAGTGATGATGGTTACTTAATTGAAGTCATTTAAAATGTCAGCTGAAATATACTGAAACATGCAACAGGATGCAACTTTTAGATTGAGAACTGGTTCTTTTAAAAACTTTATGATATACAAACTAAGCTACTCATCTGACAATATATGTTTTTGTTTTTCCTGTTCCATCTCAGATATTCTATCCAGATCTTGACTGATTTGGTTTATACGTAATTACCTTTAGTTTTTAATGCATAGAATGAAGCTAGTCTATGCTTAACCTTTGGAGAAGCTTTGAATTGAATATAGGTCCAAATAGTGAAGGTAGAAGATGCTTTAAGATCTTTTTATTTAGTTCCATTCCTTTTTAACTTGATCCAAATTCTGTAGTGTTCTTCTAAACTTGTAAATTTTATCAGGAATCTCCTTGGAAATCCTTCCAAAAAGCTTTTGGAGGTTTTAAGGGAGAGTCGGTAGAAAATTTGCTAAGGGAGCAGATTAAGACTCAAGAATTCTACAGTGCAGACAGTGGCAAAAATCCTCCAAGTGGTGGTTCGGGCGGTGGCGGTGGCGGTGGCGGTGGTAGAGATGGTTTTGGGGATTCTGAGGATGGAGGCTTTTCTGAAATTGTTGATGAAACCATCCAAGTGATCTTGGCTACCCTTGGCTTCATATTTGTGGTAATAATATCTTATCTCTCTGATTATGGGGATTTTGGATCAGGACCCATTTTCTTGTGTGAATCTATGTCTAGAATGTTACTTATTTTTCACCATTAGTAGAGAGTTGAAGAGAAGAAGTTTATATAACTGAATATAACATCAATACCTCATCTGTTAGGAGATTATATAACTGAATACAACATCAATACCGTATCTGGTCGGAGATAACTTCAGATAAGGTGATGGTTGGCTGGTTTAAGACATTAATGTATGCTCAAATTGAAGTGTTGAACTTGGTGAGATTGCATGCTAGTGTGGTAAAGCAACATAATATATTCTAAATGACAGAAGTCCTAGCGTTCCTCGAGTGAACATTGAAAAATAGTCCCATGTTACAGTGTAAGAACTCCCTGTTCGCCCTTTGTGTATCTAATTGCGTTGTTTTTATGACTCTTCAATTTCTGTAATATATAGGCCATGCTCTGTGATATGATTTAAAAGGCGATGATTGTTTTCAACGTCTGGGAAAAGGGTTCACTGGCATCAATGTTTAACTGTCTAGCTAATGTTTTTGTTGTAGTACATTTACATCATCACTGGAGAGGAGCTGACTCGGCTATGGAAAGACTACATCAAATTTCTTTTTTCAGGAACCAAGAGTGTCCGGTTGAAGAGAGTCATGTACAAGTGGAAAAGATTTTGCCAGAAGTTGACAGAAAAGAAAGAGTTTGATAAGTTTTGGCTAGAAAAGACAATTCTCAATACCACAACTGTATATGACAGTCCTGAAAAGTACAGACGCATACTGAGGTCGGTCTTAGCTTCAAATTCCAACCAGGAATAGGAACTTCAACATTAGTTTCTCCCATTTTTTGGATAGTTGATAGACTTGATTGAGATTGTCTAAACCATAAAGTGATTGAGATGCACCTTCATATGCTGCTGTTTGGCAGTGAGGAACAGTTTTGTATAGCGCTTGCAACATGAAATTAGGATCAAATTATTTATTTATTATGGTGGTGAAATTTCAGAAGCTTATACAGGGACGGCAATGGATGAAATCAGCCAAATTTCAGTATGTTCTTCTTGGTACTGTGGTTGCAGTTTACTTCGGCCTTACCATTTCAACGCTCTGTATGGTTTAACCACATAGTATGTTGGAGGCTTTGATGTGCAATATTAAACACTAAGCCAATTATATGAGGGGACTAATAACATAAAGAGTTCCATCTCCTCTCTAGGAGTCCTACCGAATACCCCTAAACACCATTTTAACATTCTTACAATTATTAACGTCGAAAAGCAAAAATCTTCTGTAAGAATATGAACTCGTGGATGGTACATAAAATACAAAACAAGTTGATAAGTTAAAAGAACTAAGACTAGAGTGACAATTTTATACTTTATAAATAACCGTCCAGGACGTTTAAGTCGATTATGGTAGCTCATGATGAACAGGATTTGGTGCAAATACACTTCCGCTTGGGACAGGACAGCAGTAAGAAGAAAATGAATCATAAATCCAGCGAGAATATTTACGATCGACTACTAACAACCATAGTTCACTCTCCCAGAATCTAACTTGACGTTTTCATCAAGAAGCTGCCAAGTACATTTATCTTAGCTGGTCTAGACTGCTTCAAGCGTACCCCATTTAGCTGCCTCTGTTTAAAGCCTCTATATATCTCTTTAATAACACTTATGTAGTATAAAAGATACAGGATGCTTGATAACAATTGAAGGCAATGCAAATTACAACAATAAATCTGCTAACTTTTTCAAACCATATGAAACCTTTGTTAAGCAAATGCCTGTTCTTCAACCAGTCATTGCTCAGCTAAAATTCTCCAATTCCCCCAAAATCTGATCAACCACCTTCACAACTGAATAGGAAGTAGAGAAGGGAATGAAAGGCATATTAGTTCATACAGAACTTTACCAATAAAACTGTCTAGGCCTTCTTTGGCTTCTTCTTCAAGCTCTCATCTTTCTTATCAGCTTCTGCAGATTTCTTCCTGTCTTTCCTCTCCCTCTTCTTCAAAGCTGTCATGCGGGCCTTAAGGATAGTTGCATATGAAGCTTGAAAGCGTTGATGATCTTTGGCCCCAACCTTTAGCATATATAAAGGAGAAAATTTGTTAAGGAACGTCCCACATGCATATTCAGTTGTGAATACTCCCCCAAAAATTGAGAAAGAAGGCAGCAAGGAGTAGAAAAACAAGGGAACAGTTGGAACAAGTGTGGATTTTTCATGTCACAAGAAGAAAACAACATATCGTTGCAAAAAGGAAAAACCTATACAACAAGATAAATTCATTCTTTGGTACCATATTTAGACGTCTGCCAATTTTAACTTGAAAATTACCATCATCTTAAGCAGTGAATGGCTGCTTGCAATTGCAACAAGTTGATCTTTTGATGCAATATATCAGTAATTCCAACATCATACTCACGGTGGCTGACTGATTCTTAAGTTAGGCTCTTGTAGAATTGTCGCGAATACAAGAGTTGAGCATTTCAGATGGGTGTATCAAATACACAATTGTGGACCAATATTCCCTAAGTAGAGAAGATGTGGAACTGAAGAATAAAACCCAGATACATACCGAAGTAGAAATAGTGTTTTTGCCATTGGTTGCGCGGATTAAACACCTATAATCTATGGTTTCACCAGCATTTTTCATTTTGTTCCTCTGACCCTTGGACTTCAATGAAGCTGAGCCAAACAAACAATACAATAAAAGAATCAACAAGAACCCACCAAATTCCACATCACATAGATATAATAGGTAAAGTTGACTTGATTTCAACCCAGGTCATGAAAATACATACATCGTTTGAGAGTGACCCAAACAGAGCCTTTCTCGGTGCTTTTCTCGAACATGGCTGTGAGTTCGTTGAGGAAGGGATCTAACTGTAAAAGAACCTTAAGAAACCCAACAAGTTACAAAGAATTAGGAGAAATTCGGAGAATTAGAACCGAAGTTGGAGCGTTAAAGGACAAAACTTACCATTGATCAAAAAGGCACACAATACACAACGGCCCTCTTCAAAGAATGAAGACGGTGTTCGGTTATGTTCAATTTAAGGTAAGGTTTGTAATCTGCCGTGACTTAAATAAATGTAATATTAAAAAGTTGTTATTTAAAAGGATAAAAATGTTTATATTATATTATATTAAAATATTATTTGAAAGATAAATAACAGACAATAGTTGAGTTTACGTATATTGCTTCACATGCAATGAAACAGAAATTTACAACGTCTCCAGGTCCAATATAATTCCATAGAAGTTCACTTTTTTCCTTCAACAAATTCAGCAGTGGTGATCACCACTTGCTTGTATGCCTTTGTAGATCCTAGAATTAACACTAAAACGTCTCCTGGCATCAGTGTGCCTAATACTTCAGCAACCATTTCCTGGTAAATGGTTCCTGTTTGAGACAATTCTACAACAAGCCCACAAGTCACTTTGAGATAATTCCACTGCATGCATTATGGCAAGCAAAATTTTTGGGCTTCATTTCCTGTTGCATCCAGACTAATTGATCAATATACATCAGATGGAATGTGTTAAGTATATAGCAGGAAAACTGCCAAATTCTTGGGATTAAACTCAAGCCTAGTAAGATGAGAGAAAATCTGTGTCAGAGGAATACAGATTAATCAGTACAAAAGCGATTCAGCATTACAATGTCTTGATAAAAATTAACACTTTCATAGACACAGCAGCAAATTAAGGTGCAGCTATTGTGGTGGGTTTCTTGATTGTTGACAAAGGTGATGGTGAAACCTTTGGAAGCTAGGTTTAAAGCAAGATGAACAAACGGTGTAAATAAGTGTCCCTGTAAAGGAACAAGAAACATTATAGCATTAGGCTTTTGTTGGTTGTCCGCCAAGGCTATAAGCTTGAGGAGTTTACAGGCTGCTGTACTTAGAGGGAAGGGGAAATTGGAGAAGACTAGCTATTTTATTCTAAGGTTCTAATTTCAAGAGTTTGTTCTACTTCTGCTTTTATTAATCTTGAATATTGGACATAGAATTCAATAAGTCTGAGTTTGCAAAGTAATTCTAACAGAGTACTGGTACATTAGATCGAGATCTTCTATGTCATTTAATCAATGCTTACTTTATGTTATGATCTTTCATTCACAAATTTCTCTATGTTGTACTTACTGTGTAATTTGTGGACGAAAGGTTATAACATAGAGTAAAAACGGATTAAACGACACAGAAAATCCCATTCTTATTAACAAAGAAACAATCATCATCAAAACACCAATTAATTGGATTACTAGGATTTGTCTTGGTGATGTATGTAATGCCCCATTTTCGGTCTCTAATGTTCATATCAAAATTATTGTATTAGAACAATATTAATTATATGAATTGTAATATATTATGTATTTATGTTTGCAACATCAGTAGCATTAATATTATTGCATGGATATGTATGTGTATAATATATATAGTACGACAATCATATGTAGGTGATGATCCAGTTATGTAAGGACTCTCGTGGGTATCGTGTTTCCTGCTTGTCTAGCCTGCCCTATCCTGTCCACAACCACAAGAGATTGACTCATTAATTTAGATTCATCTTAGTTAGTATATATTAGACCTTAATGCTATATATCTTTTTTTTTACAAGGGAAAATCGCTAAACAAGATTAATCTAACTCTCGCATCGCTCTGCGGTATACAGCTCCTTGCTTGTCCCTTTGGATGAGTTCCAGGATTGGCAGTGGAAGCTCCTAAAGAATATGAATTCTTGGGCTGATTTTGAGTGTAATGGTGGCTAGGTTATCTGCGCACTAGTTTCTTTCCTGGTGTACGTCCTAGATTTGCATCTCCCAATCTCGTTGGAGTAAGCCACGGATACCTGCTAACAAAAAATTATTTACATCAATCTCGAAAATGGGAGAGGAAAGCAAGTTAATGACTTCAAAGGCGTCCACTTCTAATATGATCCTGCGATACCCAAGGGACCAAGCCAGCATGAGGCTCAAGTGGACTCCCCAGAGTTCGGTTATTAATGACAAGCTGCTACCAATGTGCTAAAAAAATCCTCCGCACCACTATCCATGACAGTCGCGAATTAAGCCACCAGCAGTAGCGATGTGTGATCCCTGTTTAAAAGCTCCATCCTTGTTGAGTTTGACCCATTCTTCCGACAGTTTTGTCCATCCCACTCGACTGCCCACCAAGAGGCTCTGGTTCGGAAACACGTAGCTTTTCACCGCTCTCGCTCTTACTATTCACTCAACGTACTCCATAACTACCTTTGTTCCCTCTTCCGGCCAAACAAACTCATCTTTAAAAAAACTTGTTTTGCCACATCCAAAGCATCTAGCATGCGACTCCAAATATGGTAGACCAATCGCCTTGCATCACCTGTGAGTGCTTCATTAGGTTGGACTTCACCCATACCTCCTCGTCCTGATATAAAAAATCCAGATTGACTACCTCCGAGGGAAATTTCCTCTAAAAAGCTAACAATCTCGGACAGTCCCGAACGACATGTAAGGTGGACTCTTCCTGGCTGCAGATGTGGCAACTGCTATCTGTCACAATATGTCTCGCTACTCTGTGTTGGTTCATTAGGAGTTTTTTCTTAGTCATAAGCCAAAGGAAAGCTCTGATCCATTGAGGTCCTGCCTATTTTCAAAATAAGGCCCAGGAACTATTATATTGATCTGCCCAGGAACTATTATGTTGATCTGGGGTGCGCCCTTCGATTAATTCATAGGCTGACGCTATTGTGAATCTCCCATGTTTAGTGTGTCCCCATCTTATGGTATTAATGGCTGCATTTGGGGTTATCTCCATTAGATCCATGCAGACTAAGACTGGAAGGTACCGTTGAAATAAATTCTACTTCCAGGTTCCATCCTCGTTCTGCACAAGGATGGATCTAGAAATTATTTTGAGTGGGGGCAAAATATTTAAAATACTCTT
>JANZLD010000001.1:32800804-32812677 GCA_026413575.1 Erythroxylum carthagenense
ATAAAAACAATAGTTATGAATCTTTCTAATTATTTTATTTAGAATAGATAGAATTTTAATTTTAATTATTCTCATATATTTTGAAGAGAATAATTATTTTGACCAGTATTCTTATTTTTATTTTTTAAAAACAAAATTTTAAATTTTGATGAAAGAATTCAAACTTTTCATTAATTATTTCTTATAATTAAAGTCAAGTTATCATATTTTTGTCATTTCTTGAATTTAATTCTAATACAACAAAATTAATTTACGAGAGAAAACAACGTAACACGTTTTAAAGAGTTGTCAATTTTCTAGACAACGCATTTACTTTGTAGACCATGTTTTAAGACTTTTGCTACATGCTTCAACTATATCATGGTCAGGAGAATTGATACCTGAATAGGTTCGAATAACTTATGACCTGAATCCAACTCAAAATTTTGTTAGTCTCGGTTAGGCTCGACGTTGAATTGGGCGAAGATCATATGGCTCAAGTTGATTGAATTTTATGGCTCGTAACTTAATCAAACTTAAATAATTTAATTGAAATTAAGCTCAATCATAATTCTTCTAACTTAAAGATCGATTGAATTAGGTTAAACACACAAAAATTTAAGACAATTTTATTTTATATGCCGAAGTAATTTGAGATTTAGACTCAGATTGGACTATAAAACCCGAGCTTGAATTTATAGGCAAATTATCAAGCTTAACAAGCTTCATGATTTCATGAATTAACAAATCTTTTGATTGAATGCTTGGTTAGATGTTAATTAATAGAACGGGATCGAATGTAACACAATTTCATCGTTTAGAAGGAAGATTTATAATGGAATAGAATGAGATGGAAGCGGATGGTTTCATGTTACGTTCCGTTACATCCTAAACAGTAAAAATAAGAAACCTCCGATTCGGGAGATTTAGGATAAAACGTAAACTAATAAATATATACTATCTAATATATCTTTAATAATTTTTTCATAATATTAATTATTTCTCCTTATTCTAATAACAACCAACACATTTCTATATATTTATTATTTTTCCTAATACCAATTATTTTTCGTAATATTAATTAATTTTTTTAAAAAGATATTGATTCATAATGTGAATAAAAATTTAAAAATAGTAAATAAGTTAAGTTTAAACTTGAAAATGATATTTATTTTCATAATTATATTGAATAAAAATTTAAGACTATTAAAAAATTAAGCTAAATTTCAATCATACTCGATTTAACTAATATACATAGATATAAGTTTCTCATAGTTATTTCAAATATTGAATAATTCATTAATTTATTATTCAATTACGTATAAAAGTTCATTAAAAAATAAGTCAATCACGTTTTTCACTATGAAGTAAGTATAAATAATATCTTGTTTTGCTTGCCAAACACACATAAAATGTTTTCATCATCAGTTATACATGTAGTTATAATAAAAGATTAGAACACTCTCCACAATGATTTCTCTTGGTCTTGTCTTTGCGTGAACTCCATAACATTCAAAACTCTATCTCCATATCATTTGCATTATTATCATCATATAAGAAAATAAAATATGATGAACAATGTGAGTACTGAGGAATAAAGTGAAGATTTTAAAGTTATTTCTTCTCATAAAATATTAATATTTTATTATATTTAACCATAAATATTCAAGAAAAAATAGGAAAAAATAGAGTTAATAAAAAACGGGTAAGTATGGGTATCTATGGTTCGGGTTATCACTAAACTCATATCAAAATCCATATTCACATCTATTTTTTAACATCCATTTAAAATATATTTTTTAGCCTCCATATCTATCTTTTGGGTCGGGTAGTGCGGATATTAATCGGGTAGAAAACCCACGGCCATATCTAATTTGGATGGATGAGAGTGCAGCTAATCTTTTACGTGGTTGTCAATTGGATGGATGAGAGTGCAGCTGTGTTTAACTTATCTTTATTCTGAATAACGTATCTTTTTTGTTAAGACTTAAACTATACTGTCATAACTTCTATATACATTTGATTAGATAGAACAAAACGGCAGCACAGCAACACGTAAACGACGAGTCCAAAGATGGTAAATTGAATATTTGGCATGTTCTAAGCAACTTGCCCTTCGGAACAAGCTTTGGTTTTTGCTGATTTAGGATGAAGTAGCTTAGTCGTTAATCCTGCATTGTAGTTTTCTTTCAAGAATTGATAAAAACACTTATTAATCCTACTAATGGTTTTATTTGGATTGATTCGTGGAATTTAACTTTCGATTATAGACTGCCTTCAAATATTAAAGAAAAAAGAGTTATGAATCTTTCTAATTATTTTATTTATAATAGAAAGTAGAATTTAAATTTTAATTATTCTCGTAGATTTTTAAGAGAATAATTATTTTGATATTCTTATTTTTATGAAAGAATTCAAACTTTTCATTAATTATTTTTTATAATTAAAGTCAAGTTAACATATTTTTTGTCATTTCTTGAATTTAATTCCAATTCAACAAATATAATTTACAAGAGAAAAACGTAACACATGTATTGACTTTCTTTTTTTTTGCATTGGAGGGAAAGTATAATAAACAATTACATAATACTGTGTGGGCGCCGAGACCCCGTCATATCATCTAGGAGGATCGAAAGGCACCCTAAGGGTGCATTTACAAAGGTGGTAACCCCCAAATCAAAATTAACTGCAAAAGCGGCTAACCAGTCGGCGCAATTGCCTTCCCGGTAAATGTGACCCGGCAAAACTGTCCAATTGCGGTTGAGAAGCTCAGTGATTTCGAAAATGAGGGGATGAGTAGAGGTGAGGCGGGTGTCGGAATCAGAAATGGAGTGTAAAGCGACCTGGGAGTCCAGCTCCAAGATCACTCTGCAGTAGCCAAGATCCCAAGCCAGTTGCAACTCGGTGAAAACTCCCCAAAGTTTAGCGGTAAACGATGTACACCAAGCCAGGTGTTGAACAAAACCTCCAAGTCAGATACCGGTGCTGTCCCTAATGAGGCCACCCACTGAGGCCAAAGACGGGTCTGTTCGACTCGCGCCGTCCGTGTTGAGTTTCACCCAGTCTGGCCCTGGAGGACTCCAGTCGATGAGCTGTAGGTGCCGCATGCGGTGTCCTGACAGTGGACCCCCGTACCAGCTCGAAACAACTCGGATCTGATGCACATAATCAATAATGCTGTGGACTGGGGAAGTGGGCCAGAAAAAACGGGGGTAAAAAATGGACCGATTCCGCCACGACCACAAGAACCAGCAGGTAGTCCCAAAAATAAGGGACCAGTCGAAGCCACAAATCTGATGAGAACTTTGAAGGTTTCTGGAAAGCCAATCGTGTGCCCGAAGGGTGAAAAAATCGGGGGATAGGGCTTGAGGAGGGAAGGTGAGCCACAAGTGTCTAGCTCTGTTGCACTCTCGCATCGCATGGATAGAAGATTCCTCCGCCTGGCAGTGATGACAGTCGGCCGTTGGATGAAGATGCCGACGCAGCCGTTGTTGATTGGATAGTAGCTTATCATGGGCCAGTAGCCAGAGGAAAGAACAAATGCGTTGGGGACCAGCCCAGCGCCAGATAAGCTGCCAAAATCCGGTGGAGTCGTGTGGATCATGCTCCATAAGCATCGAGTACGCGGAGGCTGTTGAACACTTGCCGAAGTCCGACCTTCCCCAGTTCAGTCTGTTCGGCCCAGAATGTAGTTGAGGCGGGAGAATACCTGTAATAAGTAAACAAATAGAGTGAGGAAGGAGAGACTGAAACTTTTGCCATGCCCAGTTACCTGTGGGATCCACATAATGCTGCACCCTGCGAGACTGCTCAGATGAGGAGATAGGTCGCAGGGCGTGGGAGAGTAATGGGCCCGAGTCTACCACCCAAGGATCCAGCCAGAACCGTGCTGTCGTCCCGTCAAATATCACCCATTTCCTGCCGCGAAGGACATGAGGCCAAACATCTTTAAGACTGCGCCAGGTCATGGACCCGCCAGTGGTCGGCAAAGCCGGAGGTGGATTGTGAACATTTAGTTTGTATTTTGCGGTCATAAAGCAGGTCCAAAGTTTGTCAGGTTCCGAGAGCAAAGCCCACCCTAATTTGATTAGCTACGCGCCATTGGTTTCCCGAATGCGGCAGCGACCCAACCCGTCAAGAATTTTGGGGGTACAGACGGTGTCCCATGGCACAAGGTGGACCTTTTAGGCACTCGGTGTGGAGCCCCATAAGAAGGTGCGCATGACTTTTTCTAGATCATAATAGAGACGACGTGGGAGGCCAATAGTCTGCATAGTATACGCGGGAAGAGCGGAAATAACAGATTGAATCAGGGTAGTGCGGTCGGTTAAGGAAAGCTGTTGCCCTGTCCAACCAGAAATACGTTTTTGAACCTTCTTGAGGATATAGTGGAAAGCACGTTGTTGTACCCGATCTTGAAGTAAGGGAACGCCCAGGTAACGGCCTAAGTCCAAGGTCTGTTTAAAACCCAGTGCACGGTTCAACCGGCGCGCCGTAGAAGGAGGAACATTCTTCGAGAAATAACTGCGAGATTTATCAGTGCTAATCTTCTGACCGGAGGCACTGCAAAAAGAGGATAAGGTGTCCCGGATGATCTGAGCTTGCACGGGGGTGGCTTCCGAAAATAAGATGAGGTCATCTGCGAAGAAGAGGTGGGACACGGGGGGACCATGCGGGCTGAGACGAATCGGCTTCCAACCCCCTTGGGCTACCGAGTGGTTAATGAGATGTCCCAGGCATTCCATGCATAGCACGAAAAGATACGACGATAAGAGATCTCCCTGATGAATCCCTCTAGTAAGAGTGAACGGCTCACCGAGCTTCCCTTCCCAATTAACTTGCATAGAAACGGATGAGACGCACTTCATGATGAGGGAAATAAGCGACCTCAGGAGCCCTATATCGTGTGGGGTGTCCTGGATGAAATCCCAAGAGAGGCGGTCATACGCCTTTTCGAGATCAACTTTTATAGCTAGGAAACCCATTTTACCAGATTTCCGCCTCATCGTGTGAATGATTTCCTGGGCGATAATGATGTTATCAATGATAGAATGCCCAGGGACAAAGCTACACTGGTTTGGGGCGATCAGAGTGTCAAGAAGCGGTTGTAAACGGCTGATGATAATCTTGGTAAGGGCTTTGTAAATCATCGAGCACAGAGCTATAGGGCGAAACTGAGTAATGGAAGTGGGGGAAGGAATTTTGGGAAGGAGGACCAGGATAGTGCGGTTGAGCTCAGTCTCCCACACTGTATGCTGAAAAGTAAGTTGGAGGAAACGAACCAAGGAAGGCCCGACTATGTCCCATTGAGATTGGAAAAAGAACGCCGTAAACCCATCGAAGCCTGGGGCTTTGTTAGGAGCTTGCGCGAAGAAGGCGGACTTCACCTCCTCAGGGAAGAGGGGGCGAACTAGGTCTGTGTTTGCGCTCAGAGGGAGAAGGGGAAAATAGTCCTGGAGAGGGGGGTGTGCGGGAGGAAGGGGGTCCGCAGTATAGAGGGCTTCAAAGAAACCTTGAACCATGTCTCTAATGGCCACAGGGTCGGAATGAGGAAGCCCCGAAAGGTCTTGAAGTGAGGCAATGTGGAGCTTCCATCTTTTAGATGTCGTGAGGGCATGATAGTACTTGGTGTTTCGGTCTCCCTGATTGAGCCACTGGTGGTGAGATTGTTGATGCCAGTAAAGTTCCTCTTGAATAAGGACGTGTTCCAACTCCTGACGGAGAGAGAATTCCAGTTCTTGTAAGGAATGAGAATGCTTGGTGTCTAAGGCCCGTTGGATACTCGTGAGTCGAGCCAGAAGCCGCTTCTTGCGAAAAAAGATATTGCCAAAAGTTGAGTGATTCCATGTGCGTAAGCGTTCACCCAGATGCTGAACCGTCGCACAAATAGTGGGAAGAGCAGGATTCCAATGTTCCGTAATCGTGCGGGGAAATGTTTCATGCGTCACCCAAGCGGATTGAAAGCAGAATGGTCGCGGCGAGGAAGAAGGCCGAGAAAGTTGTTGGAAAGTCACAAGAATGGGGCGGTGATTGGATTTGAGGAAAGGCAGATGTGTAACCGTAGTGTGGGTGACGGTGTTAAGCCAGGAATTAGAACAAAAGATGCGATCTAAACGGGCTAGGTGAGTCCCACGTCGCCACGTGAATCGTGATCCCGTAAAACCCAGGTCCTGAAGGTGACAACATTGTATGCAGTCGCGGAATTGAGGATTAATGACCCGCTGATTGGGAGCTGCCCCACTTTTGTCGGCCCAGTCGAGCTTGGCATTGAAATCGCCCCCGATGAGTCATGGAAGAGTCGTAATGCGGGCAATATTGCGGAGGTGCTTCCAGAGAAAATGCTGAAGTGAATAATTCGGACTCGCGTAGATTGCTGTGAAATTAAACGAGAATTGATGCCAGTCGATCGTAACATGAAGTAATTGACGGTGGGCGAGAAGCACTTGGACCTTAAGATCGGACTTCTATAGCAGCCAAATGCCCCCGGAAAAGTCGTTTGCTTCCACTCGGAAGGCATGAGGGAAGTGAAGAGAGCGGATCACCGAATGAGTGCGATCGTCGCTGATACGCATCTCAACCAAAACGACAAGTAGAGGATTATGGAGTCTAACAAAGTGCTTGAATATGGGCCGAAATTTTTTGCCACCGACCCCCTGACAATTCCATATGAAAATGGACATAAAAAGGAGGAGGGGCGGCCTACTCGGGGACTACGTCCACCATCTCGGACTGCTCAGCGATACCCTCAAGTGAAGAGGGTTGTGGGGGTCCATTGGATGGGCCTTCCACAATCTCCATAGCTTCATTAGAATGCAGATGCTTTGGACCGAGGTCGGGAGGGTCTGCCGGAGTGGGGACAGGTGTGGCGGCTTGTGCTGCAGAAAGAGAGTCCGGATCATCCTCCATATGATTTATCTCTTCCGAAGGCTGCAGCATAGGGGCCATAGAGTGATCATGTAGAACTAATTCTGCATGAGAGGGGGATATTAATCACGGCATGGGGACCAGCTGGGATGGCCTGAATGGGAATTGGGGAGGAATGGGCTGCGGGAATCAGGTGGAGGGCTGGGGGGGCTGGTGGGGCTGAGCCCTAAAGGCTGGCAGATCGAGCTCGCATGGGAGGAGGATCCGATCCCTTAGGCAGGGCGGTGCGTGGGCTCGAAGTCCGACCCGTGGAGGCTGCCTTATAAGCCGTGCGTGAGGGACGACCGAAGGATCAAGAAGCTGTTGGGTCGGCGGTGCTCGCAGGGGAGGGATGGGACGTTGAGGACGTGGTGTCGGGGCGGGAGTTGTCGGCTAGGAGTTGGAAGCGGGAGCCGCTCGACATGTCACGAGGGGAGGGGCGAGGGCGGTCTTGTCGTGTGACCGTTGAAGCCTGGGGTGTACGGCGGCCCCTGCGTGGAACTTGAAGCCAGGGGCCGTACACCGCCTAAGTGGCGTCCGAAGTGGATGATTCTGGGGGATTTGCCGGGGGAGAAACAGTGGAGGGGTCTGTCGAAGAGGAATTCATGATCGAAGGATGGGAAGGGGGCTGGGTAGGGTAGCCAGCGTTGCTGTGACTCACGCGGCCGCAGGTGAAGCATATTTGGGGGAGGCCCTCATATGCGACTTTGTCATGTCTAAAGAAGTCTCATCCTAATAGCGCATTTACTTTGTAGACCATGTTTTAGACTTTTGGTACAAGCTCCAACTATATCATGATCAGGAGAATTGATAGGAAGGTAACGACCTGGCTAGGTTCGAATAAATTATGACCTAAATCCAATTCAAAAATTTTTAGTCCCGGTTAGGCTCAAAGTTGAATTGCGCAAAGATCATATAGCTTAAGTTGATTGAATTTTATGACTTGTAACTTAATCAAACTTAAATAATTTAATTAAAATTAAGCTCACTCATAGTTTTTTTAAAACTTAAACTATGATAAATAGGTTAAACACAAAAAATTGTTTAAAACAAATTTGTTTTATATGCAAAAGAAATTTGAGATTCAGACTCAGATTGGACTATAAAAGCATGAGCTTGAAATAATACATACTTTTCATCATTTATTTTTTGTAGTTGAAGTCAAGTCAATTGTGGGAGGTAGATGTCACCTCTCGTCTTTCACATCCACATATTTATTCCTTTAGTTAGATGCATCTTATCCTTTTAGCATAGATAAAAGGAATTTATCTAGAACATGTATTAAAGAACTAGATGGACAAATTTGCGTCAGAAATGTTCTCAGTTAGACGACGTACTGATGAAGTGTTCAAAAATGGTTGAACGCTTCACAGTTCCGTGAAGTTGGCCTTACCAACTTCACTTAGCAATGCTTCTAAACTGGAATTAATTGAAATTATAATTAGTGACGATAACTTTGTTGTTTCAATGGAAGTTTTCTAGCTATGGAGGACAACCTTTTAACTGGTTCCATTACCTCTGAACTTGAAATCTTATCCAACTTGCAACCATTATATTTAAACATAAACAGGTTGTCAGGTTGGTTTCCATTTTCTATAGGCAACTTCAGTCATTTTGTACCTTCAAAGGGTATCAAGTTTCCATCTTCATTCCGCTTTCAGTATACCTCATAAACAAACACTCCCTCAATTCCATGCACAACACCAACCAGTATCGCACGCTCCTCAAAAATGGCAGTTGCATCTTATTTCAACAACTGTTCTTGAAGATTGTCAATTGAATACTTTGCATGTTCTGGAGCGACTTGCGCTTCCAAAGAAGATTTGGTTTTTGCTGATTAATCCTCCATTATAGTTTTCCTTCCAAATATTCATAGGAACACATATGAATTGTCCTAATGGTTTTATTTGGATAGAACGGTGAACTTTAGCTCCTTTATTTATGGATTATAATTATTGTTTTACATGCATTATAATAAGAAAATATATATTTAGTAACAATTAAATAATTTATGTCGACCTATAATGTGAATAAAATTTAAAAATTGTAAATGAGTTAAGTTTAAACTTGAAAATGATATTTATTTTCATAATTATATTGAATAAAAATTTAAGAGTATTAAAAAAAATTAAGCTAAATTTTAATTATACTCGATTTAACTAATATAAATAGGTATAAGTTTCTCATAGTTATTTCAAATATTGAATAATTCATTAATTTATTATTCAATTATGTACAAAAAATCATTAAAAAATACGTCAATCACGTTTTTCATTAGAAAGTAAGTATAAATAAGATCTTATTTTGTTTGCCAAACACACATAAAATGTTTTCATCATCAGTTAATATGTAGTTATAATAAAAGATTAGAAAACTCTCGACAATGATTTCTCTTGGTCTTGGACGGGTTGAGTACGGCTGCAAATATCCCACCTTGTACGTTCTTTGGCAGCAAACATAATAATAATTAATAATATCATTATTTATCAATTTATTGGAGTGATTCTCACATCAACATTAGTTCTACAAGAAAAATCTGCGAGTCGAAGTCTTTCAGATTTTGTATATTTCTATTTTATTGAATCAGAATTTGCTTTTAAGGAGAACTTTATAATATCTTAAGATTACCGATTCATTAGAGTCATTTAACTCTCGACAAAGACTTTTAAGAGTTGAGTCCCACCTTGTACGTTCTTCGGCAGCAATCATAATAAAAGAAGACATTCATAAACTTCAATATTCGCAAGTTGAAAACAGAACGAAAGAAAAAAAGAAAGAGCTCAACCATCATCACAGTTTAAGCCAAATGAATCTTTATACGAGCACCGTCCTCTCTTCATTTGCATGTCTGCAACTGATCCTTTTACTATCTTCCAACTTCCAACGGTGTCAGGCAAATGCTTTAGGGAATGAAACTGACAGGATTGCTTTGCTCCAATTTAGGAGTGGGATAACCAGTGACCCTTTCAGAATCTTTAACTCCTGGAATGATTCCACTTCCTTCTGCAGCTGGCATGGCATCACATGCGGTCGTCAACATAAACGAGTCACGTCCTTGGACATATCTGAAAAGAATTTGGTTGGAACTATATCGCCTTTCATTGGAAATCTAAGTTTTCTCAGGACTCTAGTGCTGAACAACAACAATTTTACGGGTGAGATTCCGCAGGAAGTCGGCAACTTGCTTCGGTTGAGACACTTGGTTCTCACAAGAAATATTTTAGGAGGAGATATTCCAACTAACTTGTCTCATTGTACCAAGCTCGAGGTTATAAGTTTTGCATACAACAAGCTTGTTGGAAAAATCCCTGAAGACATTGGTTCTCTTTCGGAGCTAAAGTTTGTGGGCATTGGTCGAAACAACTTAACAGGAAAGTTACCATCTTCACTTGGCAACCTCACATTGCTCAATTCACTTTATGCTCATGAGAACAATTTGGTGGGGAAGATTCCTGTTGAGATAGGCAAATTGTCAAGCTTAACACTGTTTGCTATTGGAGCCAATAGTATTTCTGGTACAATTCTCGAGACCCTTTTTAATATTTCATCGCTTAGTATCCTTTCAATTTGTGATAATAAAATTCGTGGGACTATACCATATGACATTGGCCGCAAACTCCCAAATCTCAAAATCTTTGGAATTTTTGCAAATAGATTCTATGGTTCGATCCCAGATTCGTTTGGCAATGCTTCTAAACTGGAAGTAATTGATATTAGTAGCAATAACTTTGTTGGACAAGTTCCAGTCACCTTGGGAAATCTAAAAAGTCTTCGAAGATTAAACCTTGAACAAAATAGCCTAGGAAGTAGGTCAGCAAATGACTTGGCTTTTTTAACTTCCTTGAAGAACTGTACCAATCTGGAGGGCGTGTCTCTCTATACAAATAACTTCGGAGGTGTTTTGCCTACGTCACTTACTAATTTGTCTTCTCGGCTAAGTAGGTTATACCTTGGAAGAAATTACTTCACGGGAAGTATTCCTGCAGAACTAAACAAACTAATCAACCTAATTGTTTTAGCTATGGGCCAGAACCATTTAACCGGTGCCATTCCCTCTGAACTTGGAATGTTACCCAACTTGCAAGTATTATATTTGGACTGGAACAAGTTGTCCAGTCAGGTTCCATCTTTCATAGGCAACCTTAGTCAATTGGTTAACCTACACCTGGATGGGAATAATTTCGAAGGAAACTTTCCTTCAAGTATTGGAAATTGCCAATCTTTAGTTGAACTCTATGCTTCCGAAAATAAGTTCAGTGGAACCATACCCAAGGAGATACTAAGCCTGCGTTCCTTAAGTAAATCACTCAATTTGTCACGGAACTCCTTAACAGGAAATCTACCAACAGAAGTGGGAAATCTGAAGCAATTGAATATATTAGATATCTCTGCAAACAATCTATTTGGTGAAATTCCAACAACCATTAGACAATGCCTTAGCATAGAAATACTTTACATGAATGCAAATTTCTTCCAAGGTTCGATTCCTTCATCTTTGGCTTCCTTAAAAGGCCTTCAAGAATTAGACTTGTCACGAAACAACCTTACTGGTGAAATTCCTCGAGATCTACAAAGCTTACAATTTTTAAGTTATCTAAACCTTTCTTTCAATGACCTTGAGGGAGAGGTTCCAACTGAAGGGGTCTTTACAAATGCAAGTAGGGTATCATTGATTGGAAACAAAAAACTTTGTGGTGGTATTCCTGAACTTTTTCTGCCAAAATGTCCCTCCAAAACAACAAAAAAATCTGTTGCTTTCAAGCTATCAATCATCATTCCTTGTCTCGTTGTAAGTGCCTTCTTGATATTCATCATCTTATCTTGTTTATGGAGGAGAAAATCTAAAAAGAAGTCACTTTCTAGAACTACTTCTGTTGGAAAATTGCTCAATGTTTCCTATAAAGATCTTCATCGAGCAACTAGTGGATTCTCTGAAAGCAATTTAATTGGATTGGGTAGTTTTAGCTCTGTGTATATGGGGTTTCTAGATC
>JANZLD010000001.1:32875078-32886048 GCA_026413575.1 Erythroxylum carthagenense
TGTTAAGTGAAAATGTTTATGAATGAATGTGGGCCCAATTTGAGTTTCGATTTTCGCATTTTGTGTTATCGATTTTCAAAAAAAAATTGTGGACTTTTGAAAGATTGAGTGCTTTAGCACACCACCCTCGTGGGGCACGGACTCGGATATTACCATCGATGTCGGGTTTAGGTCATCGCGGGAGTGGGGGTGCTACAAAATTTGTGTTTGCTTAAAATCAAAGACGGAAAAACTAAGCATCAATAACACCTATTCTTAAAATTTGGAGAATACACAAAATTGATCCCAACCTATCTTTACTTATTCGAAGAATAGCTATTCTTGTTGAAGACAACTTTATCCTCTGACGTTCAAGCCTCCAAAACTTCTTATCCTTCTTCGATGTTGAAACATATTTGAGCCTCCGAAACTTCTTATCCTCTCACGTTCAAGCCTCCGAAATCTTCCACTTCTTCAAGTACGTGATTCTATTCTCCAGTTCGTGATTCTAGCATTCTACCATTTCCAAATTCTAGGTAAGTTATTTGTATTGTTTCAATTGGTGATGGGTGTCGATTGGGTGAGGGGTATTTTTTTATCTAGGTATTTCCGGCGGCGATGAATTTCATTAGGGTATTTTTTCGCACTAATTTTAGTTATTTTGAAATAAATATTGGGTTATGAATAGAGCTAGTAGCCAGTTGAGAATGTGATATAGCTTTGAGTAACCATGGACATCCACAATAAAATGTTTGTCTTTACGTCAAAAGGCTATAATGACATTCCAAGCAGGCTAATTAATAAAACGTAACCTAGTTAAGCAACTGGGGGACATTCATGACAAGGTATTTGTCTTTGTATCAAAGGACTATGTTAACGTTAAAGAAAATAAAAAGTGAATTTTGATAAATAAATCATACTGTTCTTTGAAAATAACAAAAATTTTCATGAAGGGATATTTAGTGATAGTTGCAATTTTAGTTGATTACTAATTATTAATGTATGTATACATGTGCTTTAGGTTAATGAATAAGATGTTAATGTCTTGATTAATATGTATATTCAATCCAAAGTACTTAGCCGTAAATTGCATAGGTTAATATGTTGGAACAACTTGAATGATTTTTGTTTAAGGTTAAATTGGTTTCATCAAGTTAGATGCCATTGTACCATTACTACATGTGCATGAATGCATGTGTTTTTTGTTTGAGTTTTTTTTTTTACTTGAGAACAAGCAAGAGTTTAAGTATGGGGATGTTAATAGTTCTAGTTTATATTATGTTTTGGTAGGTGTTTTAGTATGTTGATGTTAATAGTTCTAGTTTACATTATGTTTTGATAGGTGTTTTAATGTGTTTTTTTAGGTGTTGATTAGATGATTTGTGCATGTTTAGCTTGAGAATTATGTTGATGTGATTGTGTGTTTATGGTTTTGAGTGTTTGTGATTTAGAGTATGATGTTGGACTTTAAATTTGTGCGTTTAATGTGTTTTGATGTGTTTGTTAGTGTATGAGCCTAGATAATGAAGTTTGAAGGAAGTTGGAGCGAGCTTGGACAAGATGGTTAGGTCACGATTATAACATAAGTGTCACGGTTGTGATGGAAGGTCTCTCCTGGGTCACAATCGTGACACCTTTGTCACGGTCGTGACAGAAGAGATTCAATGCAAGGTCATAATCGTGACACCTATGTAACGATCGTGACACAAGGTAATTTTCACTGGGTCCAACCACTCCAACATAGCCATCTCAAGTTATTTTATATTTCCTCTTGTTTATTTACTTCATCTTAATCTATGCCTTGGGATTGAGTATGTTGAACATATTGTTAATGATGTTCTAACTTCATTTTGGGATTAATTCTTAAATCATTTTGTGACATTTGCTTTTGATGTTAATGAAATGTTTAGGTATTGTGACATTTATGGTTTTTTTCATATTTCGATAATAAATCAAGAGATTGAATCGATAGTAATATGACTAGGTTAGGTAATGAAAATTAACATCCAAATGGATCATATAAATATCAAATCGATAATTATACGAAGAGAGATCTTGTGTAAGGACCTAATTGTCTAATAGATTGCTTAAGAATTAGTTGGGGATGTAAGTTGTTTTTGCTAATTGAGAAATTGCAAAATCAGAATTTTGAATTCAATTAGGAGTTATGAATTAAGATTTAATGATTAGATCTTGAGAAAGAATAATCAACCCTTCATAATTTTAAGATCAATACCAATTAAATCAAAAGGGATTTGGGTAGCAAAATGATGATAAAATAAATCTCTTATTCTCATAATTGTTTGATCTTGTCTTATTGGGATTTCTCATTTGTTAAGCAGTTAGTGCTCTATTTTGATTTACTTGCGTTAATTTTGGAATTTCAATTTCAATCAAGCCATACTCAATTGCCTAATTTTCTGTTTAGTTTTATTTATATTTTAATCTCATTTCTATAACCTTATACAAAGTTAGGATTCAATTAGCTTAACTAATTCCTCGTGAGACTGACACGTCAACTACTACTCTTTATGATCCGTGCACTTGCAGAGCATTAAGGGTTTTTCACTTGCTCAACATGGCAAAACTTTATAGGGCAATTATAGGAAAACAAATTAAGCTCAATTTAAGAGAATTTATAATAGATGAAAGTCATTTTGATTTGACTCACATAAAATTGTATTCAAAGGTGGCTACCATCTTTTAGTGAAAGAATTGAATATAATTATGATATGATGAAATGAATTCGATCAAATAAAATTAAAGATTCCAGATATGACATAACATACATTATCTATTCAATGATCGATTCATTGACCAGTACGTCATATACTCCTAATAGACATATAACAACATACTTTCATCATACTAGTCACAAGAGTTATTGGACAAATATGAAAACCTCAAAATTCTAATTGATTGAACTTATCATGTATAAGTGGAAGAAAATCAATACAATTACTACTCATATAATATATTAATAACTTCTTAACTACTAAAATATCATATATAAGATATGTTCAAGAATATTCATATCAAGATGCAAGATACAATCTAAGGAATAACTTATAAAATCTATTCAATGATCAATCAATTAACAATATATGAGACCATACTCTCATTATAATAGTCGCATAATTTCCTAAACAAATATTAAAATTGCAAAATTCTAATCAATTCAACCTTTCATATGTAAGTCGAAGATAATAGGTACAATTAATATACATAATATATTAGTAACTTCTTAATTGCCAAAGACAGTTAACCGTATTGAAGTTATCATATATAAGATATGATCGTATTAGGAATATTACAACTATCATGAAGAAGTACTTGATCTATAAGAAAACTAAATAAAAATTCATAAATGATTTATGTTAGAAAAATCTTCAGTTTCAAACCGTGTTACACTCAAACCACCATTTCCTATTCTGTTTCTTCGATTATTTTACATCAACAATCACATACACTCAACCAAATAAAACCAAAATGCACCCAAAAGTTAAAAGATGTTAAAAATATATGAAAAGAAATCACACAAATCGGTTAAATGGCTTTCTTCCAACTGTAGCAGGCATAGAGACTGTTGAATCCACACTCAGATCTCCTATGGATTTAGGTGACTGATGCTTATCTAAAACCCTTTGTGAACTCGATTCCTTATTAGATAACAAGGAACTTTTGTTCCACTTAAAGGAACCAGTGCCTTGTGTTAGAGGGAATGAAAGCCTCCTCTTTTCACTGCTTGGCGTCCCTGGGAACCTCTCGTTAGGGTTGCTGTTACTGTTAGGTCTTACTTTTGCCTTGGCTGAAACTGTAGGAGTCATGTAGTTTGGAATTGAAAATGGTGGACAGCTCATGAGGCTGTCATCATCCTTCAATGGTAAGTCAAAGGGAGACTCAGCTCCTGTAGCTCTTCCTCTTGAATACTTTGACAAGCTGGGGCTGTTTGCTTGTGGAGTTCTATGCATAGGAGCTCTTGCAGGTCTTATTGGCACAAAAGCAGCTGATTTTGTTGATCGGGGTGTTGGAGTATCCATGTTATCGAACCCCGTGTGCTGTTGCTTGTGATTGCTAGAGGTAGGCCGAGAGCTAGGCTTCAGCTCAGAATGAGGTCTCGGTGGAGTAACTTGGAAATTCTTGAAGGCCAGGCTTTCAGGAGTATTTGCTGGAAGTATTTGGCGGTCTAACCAATTCCACCACCATGGAAATCCATTTGCTCGGATATCTGTTAGAGCTGACGAAGTGGACTTTGGAGTGCCTCTCCACAACTGTAGGCAAAACGAAAACATGATATCACAAAAACTATTTATTCCCGAAAGCTAAGACAGACTTCAGATTTCTGCCTCAGACGATATTTTTATCACTGGGATGGCAAATGTGAATTTCAGCATGAGAAAAATACGTCTGTAAAATGATCCTGTGTCATGAGGACTTTAGTTCCTAGTATTATATATATTGCATAAACCTGGTGGGAATACGAATAGGCCATAGCTCTTTCTCTATTGACAACTGCTTCCACCTTTCTCTGCATCCTTGCTTCAATTTCTTCTTTTGTCAACAAACTATCATCCCAGTCTTCATTACCTGTTTCAGACTACACAAATAATCCCAGTAATTATTCACAGACATGTTTACATTCTTCTTGCATGCCTATTTTCGAAAAGAAAAACTTAGCATACCATATAAACTGAAAATTTGTCACACATCACATTAAGCATAAATCTGAGGTCAAAGTTTATTTAGACATATAAAGTCAAATGGGTAATGAAGCAAAGGTAGCAGCAATTTAGACAGAAAATTAACTATAAATTACACCAGAAACTTACAATGTGGCTCCATTTTCCCAATGAACTCTCTACTTCTTTGTCATTCTTATACTGAGCTTGACGCCGTGCTTGACTCTCTAGCATCTGGATCCTCCGTGACTGAATCTGGGACTGGATCCGCACTAAGAGCTGCATATACTTCATTGCATTCGCAGTTTGTCGTTTTACATTCTGTCCTCTGATCACTCCTTGAAGTCTCACTAAGCCCTTCAGAGCTCTGAAGCTCTTTCTTGCCTGCACAAGAGTCGCGAAAGTTGTTGCAAATAATTTAGTAGTTGCCAAAAGCATAAGAACCAACATTGTCAGCACCAAACCAAGTTGAGTCTATCCCAAAAATTCTACCTGATTCCTAGTGTTGGTCAATTTGTAAACATGTCATTTAAGTTCATTAATGCAACAATAGGTTTGACTGTTGGCCGCTTGACAGGACCAAATTTTCAAGATACTGTTATGCTTCCAACGACTTCCCATAAAAATAAGTGTGCTAAATTTTCAATCTACTACTAGAACATGGTTAATTTCTATATAAAAAAGGTCATTATAGTTTCCAATACTCTTGCGTCATGTTTTATCATAAAGCAAGCAATAAGGGAACGAGAAGCTTACAACATAGCCTCTATATGCTTTTTGGATCTTAGTAGCCGAAGCATATTGGTTTCTTAAAGTTGGTTCTGGTCTACAGTATATCTCTTTCTGACGATTAACATTCTTAGGAGACACTCGTCTAGGGGAAGAAATCCTTGGAGATGGTGCCCTGGGTGAAGTAACTCTTGGTGATATAGACCTAGGGGAGGAAGCTCTTGGAGACGGAGCTCGAGGAGATGTAATTCTTTGAGAAGGAATCCTTGGCGAAGCAAGTCTTGCAGGTACAAAAGGAGGTGTCGTTGGTTGGTCAGGTGGCGTTGGAGGCCTGAAGATCAAATTATGTTCTCTTTCAGCCTCATCCAAGATTTTCTCAATGCTGCTAGGCTTTCTAAAGAGGGGAATGAATGAAGTGGACTCTCCATGCCTTTTTCTTGGTAGCCCATTCTTCTGCTTCTTCTGTTTTGAACTCTTCTTATCTGATTCCTGCAATTTGGTTGAGTAAGATGTTGTCACACTTTTGAAGGCACCTATTATAATCTTAAAAGCAAAGAATTATACATGCCTATTGAGTAAATAATATTGAAAACTCGGACAAAACACATATTGGAGAAGTTGGATCGAGAGTCACACAACATGTTTATGACACTTTGTTTCCTTTCTAACATTGGAGACAACTAGAAAGACAAACAACAGACATCAAGAGCAAGCAACAAAAAACATGTCAGCCTCATCAATTTGCATCTTCATACAACACTATAAGATATATCTGCATCAAGCACTTCCAATCCAGCATGAACCTCTGCCTTTAAGGATGAGCGGAATGAAGTTAAAAGTTAGAAACACTCAAAGTCATTCATGTTGTTTGCCCATGATACTTTAGATGATCCATAACTATTCAGGTAAACAGATTGCGGGAAAATAGATTTGAGGTTTGAGAAATTTTATTCAAAAAAGAAATTCACCATAAGAATACTACTTACGTTAGCTAGTTTGTCCTTGGAGTGCGGTAGAAAGACCCTCTTGATGGCAGAAAACCAACTCCCTTTCTTTCCCATGATCCTAGCATTACTATCTCCACCTGAACCACGAAACAAATTGTACAATCAATTATTGGCAGAACCAGCCTAATCAGTCTCATCTGTATGAGTATGCAAGGACTACAAGCAAAGAAATTTTATGATCATTAATTTGTAAACTACGAAGTTATTGTTTCATTAGAGCAGCACTGCAACAGATAAGAAGTTCCCAGGCAAAATTCAACAGATAAATCGACATATGATCCATGAATCTTCTTCAACAAGCACAGTGAAACAAACTAGATTTGAACACAGTAAAGAGCAAGATAGATGGCAGAAATTTTTGAATAAACAAGTAAAGGAACAAAACCAGAAACAGAGGATGAACTGATGGATATTTAAGACGGACTCAGGACCCCCAACAAGTTCGTATCATTTCTTAAAAGAGTGGGCTTAACAAGGCTTGAAACAGAACTGAAACTATAAAATTGCCTAAAGCCAATCGAAGTCACAAAAATACAAATACTGCCCAAGCCAAATCCTTTCAAGAATCATCTCTATTTTAAACGAAAACAAGTCCATGACACAATTCTGTTCAAGGTTGTCTGACCAAAAACAAGGAGAAGATAACAATTTAGCTACAAAACAACTAGAAGATGACAGAGGGAGAGTGTTGGTTTCAGAAACACTTCTATGTATTTCCAGGCAAATTCACTTTAGATGCAATTACAAATCTCGAAAAGGAATAATTGTTTATGACTGTACAGGTGATTATAACTGTCTTAAAAGATCAATCAGTTGACAGTTCAAAGAAAAAAAAGTTTTGGAAGACAGAAGGAATTTGACATGAAATTCACCTAAAATATCACCAGAACAGTACAGAACTCTGGAAAAGACAGAAAACGATTCCACCTTTTAAACATAATCCTTTTGTATCTCCAAAGAACAAGAACAGGCATGATTAACGCTCACACATACCAAAAGAGGTCACATGATCATAATAAATAGCTTAACAAACACAGCCAAAAAGCTTTCCCGAACAGAAATGACACAGAAACTGAGATCACATAAATTTATTACGAAGTACCTTATTTAAGACCCAGTTTTGCAAAGACCTCGAAAAAGCTGTTTAGAAGCCCAAAAAAAAAAAAAGAGAGAAACAGGAAAGAGAAGCAGACAGAGAAGACTCCCTCTTTCTATCTCTAGGCTTCCTATCCTTTACTATGAAACATTCTGCGATTTTTCTTTTGATTATGTATATCTATGTACTTTCTTCAGAACCCAAAAGCTCCAATCTTTCTCTCACCCCCTTTCTCTCTCTCTCTCTCTCTCTATCTATAGAGAACTTTGAATCAGGTTCTTGCTTGTATGACTTGAGCTCTTCATTCCCGCATCACCATCTTTCACAACTTTTTGGTGGGTTTTGGAAATTCTTTTTCTTTTTTGGGTTGATGATGTGTGAGTTGGATTTATAAAATTTCATTTTGGCTTGGTGATGATGATTAAGAGAGAAAAACGAGAGATGACCACTTCCTCACTCAATGTGGCCAACCTCAACTAATAACTTTACTTCAATGGGAAGACTATTCCAGACCAACATCCATCCCCACTTCCATTAAACGGTTTTGGTTTGGTACTCTTTCTCTCTCTTATTCTTAATTATTTTTTCTCAACTAAAGAAACGCTATACTTATTCAAGGAATTCTTCCTTCTCTATTCCCCACGACCAGCCTTCCACGCGTGCAATTCACGACCCACTTTTGGACCACGATTTCTTGTATTTCCTCCTTTGTTGTTATACACTAAAAGACAAGACTACAGAACAACAATCCATCCTTTGGTTTGTCTGTGAAGATCTCAGAACTCGTAAAATGATACGAGATTGGTACTTACCTAGTAATACAATATCACATTGGTACCAGACACGTAAGGCATTTGTTTAGTGTAGTTTGCCGATTGTTTATGGACCATGTTCTTGCCACTTGGACAAAAGTAAATCTATCTACTTTGATTCCATTTGGTTGACCTAGTAATGACAATTCTCTTAACTGAAATTATAATAAGTCCAAATATTCTTTACCAAAATATAAAGTTTTGGACTTTTCCTATATTTATAATAGAAAACTAAACACACACAAACAAAATTCATGTCAAGTAAGTAATTAAGATCAAAGTTGGGGTTAACTCATGTTAATTTGATTGAAAATGATTGTATTAGTGTAATCAAACCTTATGTCATGGTGCTCTTCACTTTCTTATTCCTTAAGAAATTCTTTGAGTGAGCTTAATTGATCGACAACTGTTGGTCAATATATAAACTTTACTCTAAAATAATGCTATCTTAATTTGTAGATAGAAAGATTTATCAACTGATTCTTGAAAGCCATATTCCTAATTAAACTATTAGACCAATTAAAATATGTAGGGGTAATATTATAACATAAAGAAATTAAAAGAGATTATCTTATAAATATAAGTATTATTGGAGAAATAATCTCTTTACTTGTTAAAGATAAGATTATGTGTTATTATACTTTCTTAAACTTTACATTTTAACGAGATTTTTATTAAATATTATTGTTGTTATTGCTGTAATTTTGAAACATAAGAATAAAATCTCCTATATTGGAATATAAATTAAATTAGAACATACGTCATTACTTGATTAATTTCTATGTCACATGAAATTTCACAAATTGGCTGTAAGATGAGTACTTATCTCATCTACTAATTTCAACAAATCCTTGATCTTTAATTAACTTGAAGAGCCGTGGAAAACCCTGTCTATACACGTATGCCAAAGATTTGGCAGGCCCAGATGGCAACAACATATTGGGACATGATACCCTACACCGAGAGGGGCACGATGCATTCGTTTCTTGTCTGTTTGTAAAGAGGAACGTATTCACCTATACCCAGAATTGTTATGCCCCATCTTACCTTTACATCCAACCGGTGTCATGTAATTCTTCCACGATTGGCTGCGGTGGGGCTTTCCCTGATGTCCGATGCCCCAACAGCGACGAGAGATGAGATTAGGACATACTATACGTACGATGGAGCTCGATGTGATGATGAAAATGCGGAAGCCACGACAGTACTCCTGTATATCTGATGCACGTGACATGGACCATTTGATGAAGAACAGACGTCGTATACATTGATTGCGATAACGTTGGATATTTGTTGCAATCAGACACCTGTCTGTCTGTGCCCGTGAAGAGTTCGTGCAGACTTTTGTTGGTCTTCAATTAGAAGTTTTAACGTCGTTTTTGGGCTTACATTGAATATAAAATTTTAAAAGATTTCGGTGCATTGCTGCTGTCTCTGCTCTTTTCAATACTAGTAATTTGCAGCAAAGATCTTCATTTATTTATGACGTATTAATGGACCTATAAAGACAATTATTTACCTTGGCATCCTCCCTTTTTCCTTTAGAACAATTATGTCACCCAAAAGAAGTTGATGCATCATTGTCAGAGATAGTTATATTATTCTTATAGCCAAAAGTTTAGATATAAGGAAATGATTTTTTTTATAAAAAAAATATAAAATTTCCTTATAAAAAAGATAAAAGAACGAACAGAAAGTCTTATATACTAAAATTCGTTGCGTAGATTATTCTTATGAAATAGTTATATAAATTTGAAAAAATAAATAAACTATTTCAAAAATCAATTACTTCATATGTGTTCTGACATACTACTTATAATATATAGAATTATTTTAAATCATTTTTGTCACTCTTATAGAATAATTACATAAACTTAAAAGAGCAGTTTACATCACTAGTCACTATTCCATAAGATCATTATTGCATTATTTGTACCCAGCATGCCACTTACAATGTAACTATTTTAGATTAATCACATCACTCTTCTAGAACAACAATAACATCGATTTAAAAGAGTAGTTGGATATTGTTCTAAATCAGTTTTGTTATTTGTATTCAACGTGTCACTTATAATCATATTATTCTAGAACAATTGCATCACACTTTTGGAATTGTTGTACTAATTTGAAATAATAATTATACCACTATTTTAGATAGTTTGTAACATTTGTCTAATATGTCAGAGAGAGCGAGAGAGAAACTAAAAGAAAGAGAATAAGAGTACCCATACACCTCTCTTTCTTTTATGTCAATAGAGTAGCTGCTGGTTTTTATGACAGCGAAAAAAACAAAAGCTTTTTTGAGGATAAATTTGTTTGGCCAGATGAAGCTACTAGAATTATTTTGGATCATGTTGATTGGATAGTCAGGGTAAGAGTTGTGAAAAGTTGCATATTTAAGACACGGAATTTGCCTGTGGAAAATTTAGTTAGTTAGACCAAACCGATGGAGAAATGTGCTAAATTAAATATAGATCAATGTTTTTAAAACCGGACCGGACATCGAACCGGTCGAAGGAAAGGTTTAAGGTTTAGAGGTTCAACCAGTAGTGAACCGCTATCAAACCAGAATATAATAAATAAGATGAAATTTTTATAAGAATAAATAAAAATAAAATATTTTATTGAAATGAAAAATAGACCAATGTTTATTATTATCTAATGAACT
>JANZLD010000001.1:32977856-32995804 GCA_026413575.1 Erythroxylum carthagenense
GAGCAACAACAAGGAAGAGATCCACGATGAAGGAAGGAGTAACTTTCTTTTCTCAAAATCAAGGAGTATCGTGGAAGTTAAAATTCAAAGGGTAGGGTTTATAAACTAAGGAACTAAGGACTTGTTTGGCAATTTTAATTGCCACAAGACTAATCCGAACAACCTTAATCCAGTTTCTTATTCTAATTTCTCCCGAATTCCAATGACTCTAAACCCTAATTCCTCAAGTCAAATTTCTAATCTTTCTGTGCCATCAGATAATCAATTCCGGAACCAGAAATCCAATTAATCAGTCATTAGGTCAATTTTTCGGTCTGGCCTATTACTCCGAAAATTTCAAAAAAATTCCTATAAATCCTCAAAATTATAAAACTCATAATCATAGTCTCTAATTCCACAATTCAAACTCCTAAGTCTCAATTCTTACTCCAATTTCAATTTCTCACAGCTCCATTGACCTAATTATCTCCAAATTATCAATTTATCCAATCAAATCGGGAATATGTCATACATGTATGTACGTTCATATGCTAGTGCAATAATTGCTCAATTATCTAATTTATACATAACTAAATAATGCATGCTCATGCCAATAATGAATGCACTCTCACTGTACTCATCCCATCGGTGACGGGATGTTACATGCTATGACTTTCGAGGAATTTAGCAAACGGACTAGGACACTGTCCAGATTCATCATACTTTCCATAATACTCACCACTGTATTAGATCTTATAATTTTCACTTTTCTATCTATTTAACTCTCAACCTCCTTTACAAACACCTTAAGGGTATTTACAGCTTGAGAATTTTTATGCAGCAAATAGATATATCCATACCGTGAAAAATCATCTATAAAGGTGACGAAGTATTTTTTTTCCATTAAAGGAGGGAGTGTCAAAAGGTCTATAAATGTCGATGTATATTATCTCAAGAAATTGACTGGTTCTTGTGGCTCCTTTCTTGCTATTTTTGGTTTGCTTACCCTTAATACATTCCACACATAAGCTTAGATTAGTAAAATCTAGATTCAGTATAATCTCATTCTTTACCAATCTTTTTAACATTTCTTTGGATATATGACCCCAAACATTTTTGCCACAAATAAGTAGAATGTTCATTCGTCAAACTACGTTTCATTCCAACATTATAACTAACAATAAATAGGGATTTAGAAATAACATCATCAAGTTTCAATTTATATAAACCATCCATAAGCATTCCATAACCAATAAAGAAATTATCTTATATAAATTGAAACAACTAAGTCCACCCTTAAAGGTATATCCCCTAACATCAAGTCTAGAAACAAAAATTAAATTTTTAGAAATTAAAGGTACATAGAGAGTGTTCATTAAATCCAACTGATGACCAATATCTAATGTTAGCTTGTAAGTCCCTATACCTTCAACTGGGGCCTTCATTCAGTTCCCTATAAGCAGAAAGTTGCTAATTAAGCTTATGGTTTGGATTGTAAGAAATCTATATATAATATTGGAAACATAAATGGTGGTACCAGAATTAAACCACCAAGTATTAGAAGGAACTTTAGATAAGTTTGATTCAAAGTATACAGAAACATAATATATACCTTTCTTTTCGAACCAAGCCTTACATTTTTGATAGTCTTTCTAATAATGTCATTCTTTCTTATAGAAATGGCATTTATTTAACTTTTTTCCCTTCCTTTCACCATTATCAACTTGTGAAACTTTAGCATGTCCTTTCTTCTTAAAATTCTTGGTCTTTGGCTTGAGGTTTTTTCCAACTCCTTGACCCACTAGGTTAATATAATGAACTTCTTGTTTCTTTAATCTAGCTTTCTCCTAAATAAGCTTACCGGACAATTCATCAATATTTCACTTATCATTTAATATGTTATAATTAATGTGAAAAGGTCCATATTCAGTAGCAAGTGAATTCTTGATAAACTATATTAAGAAGGAGTCTTCTACAGCCATACCTAGTGTCTTAAGTCTTGCTGCGATATTAGTCATATCAAGGACGTGTTGTTTCATATTCTTTGACCCATTAAACTTTATGGTCATAAGTTCAGCCATCAGTGTCCCTACAAGTGTCTTATCGGCAGAACGAAACTTATCTTCCATAAGCTTAAGAAAATCATTAGCATTCTGATTTTCAGTGCTAGGGAGAGTATACTTAATGTTGTTGGCAATTTTCATTCACATAAAGTTCAAACATAGCCTCTTAGACATTGCCCATGCCTTATAGCGTGCCTTTTTAGCCCTTTTATTGGTATCATTAAGGTCAGAAGGCTTATCCTCTAATAGCGCCAAGTTAAGATCCAAAGTAAATAAATGGAAAGTGACTTGTTCGCTCCATTAGGAGAAATTCACACCATTAAACAAGGTATCAAAAAAAGCTTGAGCGTGAAAGCTAATAACTAAAAACATATAAACGCTCACTGCATAACAGATTTAGACAGGAAGCATATATATTAAATATATTGCAGGTTTCCTTTGGATAAACACAACAACACATATTATCACCATCATTAGAATGCCATTTATACTTTATAAGAAAATTAAATAAACTTCATAAAATACATTTAGCATCTTTGGATAACTATACATATGTGACAAGAGTATATCAATTTTCTCCTTTATATTTATTAGTTATAGAATATCGATTTATCTTTGGGTAAAGCCCTTAATTGCTATTAACTAATCTGGTCACTTTGGTGACTAACAAATTAATTTTAATCATGCTGTCATAAATTTAAACTAATAATAATAATATATCCATAAGATGAAATTAAAATTTTAATTATAAGTCAAAAATATCATTAATATGATCAAAACATAAGAAATCAAAACTTTAAAATCAATTTATCCATCATCAAAATTATGGGATCAAAACTATAATTATATACACCTAACATAGATGAATCCTGAAAACAAACCTAGAAGATTTGTTGTTTTCGTGGTCTGAAATTTTTGATTAATAATTGCAAAGTTCTTATTTTGATTTTGATTTCTACATTATTTATGAAGCAAATGATGGCTTATAAAGAAAAAAGAAGCCAAGACATCAAACCACCGCTTTTCTGCGATTCATTGCTTAACTTTGATGGAAGTGTAGTAAGAGACATGTGAAATTAAATCAATTGCAAAAGACAACGTGGTTAACAGGTAACCCGCTTTAAACCTGGTTGTTAAACGTGCCAGGAAACACCTCTTCAGTTTTCAATCATTGAACATTGTTCATATGGGACCCTAAGAGATTACTAACCCTAATCTTGATATGGCTCTAGCTTGTTATTTTAAAGCATCGTCACTTTTCCCTCTCTCTCGTGTAATAGATGTTAGCTCAAGATTCATTTTTAACAATTTTGATATAACCTTATAATATTTCAAAATTCAAATTAGATTTATTTCCTTATATAAAAATAAAGTTATAATTCTTAAAATGAAATAAAATAATGGAATAATTGCTTTTCTTCTTGCAGGAACCTTCTTTATGAACTTACCTCGTTAAAAAATGGTTTGTTCGAAAGGATCCTACTTAAAAAATGGTTTGTGCGAAAAGATCCTACTTATTATGAAGATCATATATTAGTCACATGATTTCTAGAAGATTTTTTGGCAACAATGACATTGAAATTATTCAGAGCTAAATGCATCTAGTTAACTAAAGATGCAACTAAATTAACGACTAGTTGAAAGAAAAGCCTACTTAACGAAGAGTAACTGCTTTTGCGAACACATATTAGAGTTATGAAGACATATCAGACTTTCGAAATACAGCTATAATATAAATTCTTTTGAAAGTGATATCATTGAAAAATCTCTTGTTATTTAGAAAGTGAAAATATTTTTGAGAGAGATCAGTGTAGGTCATATCGAGTAAATTTCATTTTTTGTTGAGAGGTTGTAGAGACTAGCTAAATACTACTAGTTTGGAAGGTTAGAGAACTTTGAAAAATATTAACTTATGAGCTTGGAGAGGCTCGTCAAATTATTACTTGAATTTTCATAATGAAACACTCAAGTTGAAAACTTGGGGACTAGAGATAGGCTTGAGTTGTAAGTTGAACTAGTATAAATTGACTGCGTCCTTCTCTCTCTTCTCTTAACTTTTATATTTTTACATTATATTGTGTATGCGTTCATTTCAGCAAGAGGCTCCTTCAATTCCAAAATAGGTTCCTTATAAATAACTTGCTAAAGGTTCCTTTTATTTCAACAAGCGCCTTCTGTTTTAAAATTGTTTTTAACTGGTCTTATTCTTTAGCAATTTCATGTCATTTAACAGGCTACTATCGTCTGACAGACTCTTATTGTTTTTAATTTTTAGCTTAATTGGTCTTATTCTTTGGCAATTTCATGTCATTTAACAGGCAACTATCGTCTGACAGACTCCTATTGTTTTTAATTTTTAGCAGACACTTGTCTTTATTCGAATTGAAAGCAGCTTGCGAAAATTTTTTAAGCTACACACAGTGTACCCCCTCTTGTGTATGTTTGCTTTTATCAATAGTATCTTCTTTCTTTGATTTCTAATAGATTCTTAGTTTTGAAAACACGTGATAGAAAGAGAGAGTAACGTGGATAAGACGACTTGGGAAGCTTATAATTAAAACACTCCCATCAAAAGTTCAAGGGGAAAGAATTATTAATTCTTTATATAAAACCCTAAAATCATTTTTTTTTCTTTGCAAACATCAAATATCAATAATTTAAAGATTTTATCTATTTGAATTCTAAACTCTGATATCAGGTTTTTTTCTTAATTATATTCAAACATTAAAAACATAAATAATGAATCATATGTAAATCATCTGTGCCCGTTCAGATCTTGAATATAATAATAACCACATAGATGAAGCAAATAAATCACTTACTTTAAAAGAAATTTATCATCACGTAGAGAGAAAGCTTTCGATGATCATAAACTAATTTCCCTCTCTTAATTGTCTTTTTGTACGATAGCTTGGTGTATAACCCAATAAACAAATACTTACGTTTTGTATTTGTCTTTGTCTATATTTAATCAAGGTAGAGAGAAAACTAATTTATATACACTTCTTTGTTTACATTAAATTTTGTACTTTCATCAAGTACTAAATTAATAGTCAAGATTTAACATACTATGAAAATAAGAAAACTCTAAACCAAGTTTAATATTGGCTTACAGAAAATATGAGTTATAATATTAGGCCATATTTTTGATAAATGGAATAGTTTCAATTTTACTATAGCTTTGGAGCTGTTGATAAATGGAACAGGAGTGGGTAAATAAGAGTGATTTTATAGTAACAGTGAAGTTATCCGGTTTATGTGATTTATGCTCTCTCTCAGTTAAGGTTCTGGTCCTGTATCAGAAAAGATCAGTCGCTTTTCCTGACTATTTACGTTGGTAACCTGCCTGTATCAGAAAAGATCAGTTGCTTTTCCTGGACTATTTATGTTGGTAACCTGGCCTCGGAGATAAGAGAATAGGCAGTTGAAGATCTGTCCTATAGGTTTGTTTCTAATTTATAGATGAGCAGGCTAAAATTCATCCAACTCTAATTGCAAAATGATTGCAGTTTAGTGAATTGGCGCCTCCATATTAGGGCTCAGTTTGCTACGTTCACACACTTCATGCAAGCTGTCCGTTTCATGTTGCTATATGACTGTAAATTGAAGATGCATAGTTATATGTAGAATTAGCACGCTTATTATAGAAGTGAAGTTGAAAGGTTTCCGAGGCAGGTTGATTTGAACTTGTTTGCTGTTAATATGTGTTTAGGTGAAGAAGTACGAGAGCACTCCCCCCAAGAAGCCGGAGCAAAAGCAGAATCCAGCGAAAGAAGAGAAGGTACTTGTTCAATCATTTTCATGAGCAAAAAGGTATCCCGTCTGGTGGTTCCCTGTTAACATTCGCTACTTCAACTTTTAGCAGATCGTTGGACCGCTCTGTGCCTAGATCACCTTCAAAGTCCACATCTAAGCATCCAGGTACGTGAAACAGGACTACATATTGTCATCCTCTTCATCAAAGGTCTCCTTTATTGCACGTATTTTAGATTTGTTATTCTTGCGACTGCGGAGAGAAGTTGAGTTCTAGGTGAAGGTCAAAAACAAAAAAGCGTATAGGTAGCTTTGATCTTTCGTTTTTAAAATTAAAACTCTGATGACCAAGCCATCTTCATCATACTTCTCATTTTCTAAGGATATTTAGTCAATTGCCATTTGGAACAACCAGCCCTCAAATCTGTCTTGTTCTTTTGTCTCTGTCTGCTGATTTCCTTCACACGTTTTCAAAGCCACCTCTATTCATGACGAAGATGACCTTGAAGTTCTGTTTTCCATTTACAAAATCTTTTAGATTTACTTCTAGATGTATGCTACAATGACATTGGAGACTCCAAGCTTCACCTTATCGTCAGCAATTGCATCAAATAGACCTGAAACTATGTTCTCCAGAGGATTACTACAAACAGATATACATGAATCCAACTGCCAGTCAGTATCATTCTATTTCCACAGGATCACATAAATGTAGGGGCAAATTAGTCTTGAAAGAAATGATTATATTTTACGGTTTCAGACTTTTCTTGGTCGCAGCAGCCTCTTTTAGATTATTTAACGTTAATGCTTACTTTTCAAAGTCATCTCCTTCGTTCAAGTCTAAACCAAAACTTAGTTTCAAAGGCTTCCAGAACTGCACTCAACAAACACAGCCCTCCAAAAATGCCCAAATTACAAGTCCAAACCAAGCAGCATTGTCGTGAATATACCACTCTTTGAAAATCAATTCCGATACTTTGTTAAGAAACAAACGAAAGAAAACGGTTTGCACAAAGTCAAAGTCGTCGTTGTCGTTATTTTCTCTCTCTAGAGAAACACTCTCATTCTCTCTCCCCCTCTCTCTCTCTTTAGAGAATGTTGGCCCTTTTTGATTGTAGAGTTCAACTTACTCGCTCTCTCTCTCCATTTTCAAATTGCTAAAACCCTGAAAACCTCTCCGAAATATTTACCGAGAGCAACAGACAAACATGGTCGAGGTTGCTGTTGTGGTCCAGATGGCTATGGAGTTCCTGGTACCATCGTGGCGGGAGGTTGAAGTGACCGTGGCCGCGGCAGTGTTCGTGATTGCATCGTATTGGTTTTTCGCTGGTGGTGCTGGTGGAGGAGGAAGAGGTGGAGGTATCGACGGTGATCCAACGGAGATGCAAGAGAATTCCGGTAACTCTGGAGATGGAATTGGTGATAAAGACAAGGTTACTTGGTTTTATTCATGCGAACGTTTTTAGTTTTCTCGCAGTGGTTTATTGATCCTGGATTAAAGATTGACTTCTGCTTCTTGGTCTAAATAAAATTCGAGCTTTTTACTTTTTCGCTTTTATTATGATCTTATAACAAGCTAGCATAATATTCTTTTCTTGAAATCTTTCCATTTAAATTTTAACCGGAAAAGATAGCTTTTTTCTTTTTTCTTTTCGTAGCTTTTTTCTTTTTTCTTTTCTCTTATAACAATCTTTTAAGAAATTAATTGATTACGTGGCTTTAGTTTTATTACTTGTTGATTGCAAGTAGTCGCTAAGTGATAATCTACTGAAGGATAATGGTGGTTCTCATAAGGACGGGTATTTAAATTTGTTGGTTGTTGTCGATACTCGATGGAGTGTTTGGGGTGATAGCTAAGGCTGATGCTGAAATACTGGTCGAAAAATGATTGGAATGATAATTGACTGGAATTAACAAATCTTTAATGGTGAATATGGATGGCTGAATAGTTTGTAACTAATGATGATAATCTGGTTTGCAAGGTGCTTATGGTTACATGTTGATCTGCCAGAGTGCAGTGGCTCACTTCTGACCACTGGTTATGTTAACCCATGCTCGAGACGGGGTAGCGGTGGTTGGGTTGATGGAGCCTATTAATTGTGTACGTCTTATAAGGAACTCTGGCATTAAGAGTCTTTTTGAATCAAAATGAATTGGTTACCAATAAAGCATGTGGCTTTTGATCGGTTTTTAGATATGAAGAAAATGTTAAATCATTTGAGAGAAGATATTCCCAATAGAACATAGTTTTTTAAGTTTGTGTGTGTGATGATTAATCACTTTTGTCTTACTATTTTGTCTTACTTTTGGACGTACGCCTGGTTCATATTACAATTTCGTTTTCTCTTTTTGGGATTTCTTGTATTGTGACATCAACTACTTGACATCTCCCTTATGTGGATGTTTGGAGTGTTGCAGAGTACAAGAAACTGTATGAATCAATGAAGCTAGGAAGGGTCCTGTGTTCATTAGAGGAAGTTTTAGTTGTACATGATCTTCGGTTCTACCAAATGAAACGAGGAAGAGACTATATATTTTCATTTTTCTTAGTGTCTTCCTTTATATCCAGGAAGAGTTTTTCTATTTGCAATTAATTGTAATCCTAAAATTTCCTCAAACTTGCTTAACAATGGTGTTCTCCTATATGCTTCTCCTGCCACTCCTACCGCCCTTCTGTCTCTTCTTTCCATGTCTTGAAGACAACAGTCTGAGTAAAGGTCATAGTTTATCACCGGTTAAGGTGATACTGAGACTATTAATTTGTGTATTTGCTGTATCATTTCATAGATTGTGCTGAATGAGGTTAAATATGCTACTTAATTTCATCTGGTCATGAATATATGGCGTAAGTCTATTTTTTCTCTGCATGCTCGAGTATCTTATTTGGTTTTGTTTTGATTAGCCAATACTGTGTACTAATTGTTTCATGGAGTAATTTTCCACTTCTTTGACATGCAGTTCCTCACTTATTTTGTAGATAGGACTTTTCAAAGGAGATTCACAAGCGAAAACTGCTTATATAATCAAGGTATCTTAACATCTTTAGGCCTTTGGTCTGACTTAATATATTTATTTACCTTAGCTTTTGAGTTGACATTTTTCATCATTTGTGGGCAATAACATAAGTTGTGCTTTGTTTTTCAGTTGGAACTGTTAGCGGCTAAGAATCTTGTTGCTGCAAATTTAAATGGAACATCAGATCCTTATGCTATTATTACTTGTGGTTCAGATAAGCGATTCAGGTTACTTCATCTTCTTTTTCATGAAATTTTATAAGTGGATGTACCGTACAACCGATGGGATGCGATGATGGGAATCGTAAGGTTTAAGAGGACCAACTTTTTCAAGTCATTATATCAGGAAATTTGATCAACATTTAGAGAACCAACTAATGAAACAATCAATGTGGTCTGACCGGTGATTGCGGGTCTTTGGTTTCATCACTTTGGCTTTTTTACTCTGGTTAAGTCTCCTGATTATTGTTTGCACTGAGGAGGCTTTGATAGTAATTAATGCATTTGACAGCCAATGATGAGGGTTATGAAAAGCAGACTTGTCCACTTCACACAACCAACGAAGGGAAAAGGAAGAAACTTTTCCAAACATTTCTTGGTGAGAGAGGGGATAAAAGTACCTTCTTATAATGATGATTTCCCCCTTCTAGATGTGTGATAATAAGTAATTGAAGCTATTAGTTGATCAGAAAGAGGAAATATTTGAGCATAATGAAGTTTATGTAAAATAACTTACAAGTAAAGGAAATCGGTATATATAAAATCACAAGATAAAATGTGCCTATTGTATGCCACATTATTTTGCACTATGTGAGAAATCTTCTCTCAATAGAATGTGCTTCGTGGAGTAAGATATTTGGTCGAATCTTCTGTATCAAGTTAATTTTCTGTCTTTGGTATTATGACAGCTCAATGGTCCCTGGGTCTAGAAATCCCATGTGGGGAGAAGAATTTGATTTTTCAGCTGAGGAACTTCCTGTTGAGGTAATTATCAGAGAGTTCTCAGCTGCTGCACGTAACTATTTAATGTCTTCATTAGTCATCTATTATCAAGCAGATACGCATGTGCAATGAACCTTTGCTGAAGTGGTATACTTCTGTTTATGTGGCAGATCAATGTAACAATATATGATTGGGACATAATATGGAAGAGTGCTGTTCTTGGTTCTGTAACTGTTACAGTTGATACTGAAGGTCAAAGTGGTGCAATATGGCACACATTAGATAGTCCATCGGGACAGGTGAGTTTTGTTCATGAATTTATTACCCATTGATCCCCTATTTTCTTAATTTCTTTTGTTTTGTCCTTTTGTTTCTCAACGAAGGTAATATAAATGCTCATTTTTTTCAGGTTTGCCTCAATATAAAAACTTTAAAACTCTCTGCAAATTCAACCAGGTAGGCTTTTGGTTTATTCCTTTCTAATAATCAGAGTTTATGGTACTTTGTTTATGTCATAATACTTGTATATGTTCCACGTTTCAACACAAATTTTGGGGATGGTAAATGAATCGGAGGCACTCTATGTCTGGACACAGATCTAAAATTGAGTGCATGTAATTGAAATTCCACATATTCAGAACTGCCATGTCTTGATGATTTAGTTAAGTACCATGAGTTAAACTTGAACTAACTTGAAATGTTGCTGTCAGGATAATGAATGGATTTGCTGGAGCAAATCGAAGGAGGCTCTCTATAGACAAACAAAGGCCTACCGTGGTTCACCAAAAGCCTGGCCCTCTACAAACAATTTTTGATCTTCTTCCAGACGAGGCAAGTTGTGTGCCTCATTTTCAGAAGTGCTTTTTGTCTACCAACAATTCCTTTCTGAGTTCATACCAAGTATTTCCCTAACTAATCTATATATCTCAGGTTGTTGAACATAGTTTTTCATGTGCCCTGGAGAGATCATTCTTGTACCATGGCCGCATGTATGTCTCTACGTGGCATATATGCTTCCACTCTAATGTGTTCTCTAAGCAAATTAAGGTTAGTTAATTAACTCATCTACTATACCTCGATTTTTTTGCATATCTGTATCTTTTTTTGCATATCTAGAAACTCTGCTTTGAATTAGTTGATATTTTGTTGGTCTGTGCATATTAATGAGAAGGTTGCACTTTTCTCAATGTAGCTTCTTTAAGCGAAGATTTGCTAGTTAAGCTAACCATATGTATCATTCCCTCTGCTCAGTAATCTTTAAAATTGGAAACCAGAGTGGTCAAGCTTATCATGGAATCTGGTGACTTTCGCTATGAAAAATTGTCTCATTTTGTTGCAGTAATTGAAGCTGGGCATAGGATTCTTGGCTTGTCTTTCAGTTGTTGTTCATTGTGCTTGAGTTTGCGTACATTATTCACTCTTCATTCCATAAACTTCCACCTTTTTTGTGTTGAATAATTTATTTCATCACGTTGTTCATGTAATTTGCACCTGTTGGCCGTGCCTTTGTTGTGTTTTAGTTGATTGATCGTGTCTTCTTATGTCACAGGTGGTCATACCTTTTGGGGATATTGATGAGGTATATAATCCAATATGTTCAACTCTGACGGTATTTGGTAGGCCAAATTGGCGGACCTGAAAGTTTCTCTCATTTAACCTTATTTATTTATTTATTTAGATACGCAGAAGTCAACATGCATTCATAAATCCTGCTGTAACAATCATTCTACGAATGGGCGCTGGTGGTCATGGTGTACCCCCTTTAGGAAGTCCTGATGGTTAGTGGCTAAATTTATCAATCAAACACTTGAACCTTCTAATGTTTTCGTCCAGATTTCTATTATGGGCAGAAAAGTAACTTTGGATTGCTGATTGTCTATGTGTATGTTCATTTCTGTCATGCAAGAAGCATTTAAGTTTGTCGACTAGCTTGAGTGGGTATTAAGCTATATGTGGTTGATGTTTCTGATCACTTCTGCTAGTTAATACATAGAATTTATTGTTTCTGTCTAAATGGAACTGCTTTGTTTTCCATTTAATTAGAAAGCTAACAAGTTGCTTGGCATAGTTTTTCCTCCTAACCACCAGTTAGAAAGTCATGTCCAATGTAAAATATGTGGTGATCTGCCTCCGCATATCTGACTTCACAAGGATTATAACTAGTTCTCCTCTTTGTCTGCAGAATCCCCCTTCCCCCAGTGAGTTAGTACCGTGGTTTTTTGTTATGACATTTACTTAAATTATGATGCTTATGACGAGAGATGTAGGGAAGAGAAAAGTAGTATGGAAGACAATATGTATTCATTGACATGTCTTCGTTATCGTTATAAGAACATGCAAATTGAGCTTCATAAACCTGATGTATGAGAAATAATTTTTCTTTACTGATTGTAGAATAGTTATATATTGTCTAGATTGTGTCATTTGGAGCACTTCATTTGCAGCTTTAATATCCATGATTCACTCTCATCATTTTGCTAATCATTTTATCTTCTTCATTTTCAGGTCGAGTCAGGTACAAATTTGCATCTTTTTGGAACAGAAACAATGCATTAAAAGCACTACAGCGTGCAGCTAGGAACTATCATGCGATATCAGAATCTGAGAAGAAGGTCTGTTATGTGCTTTATGGCTCCCTTTTCCAAAGATTGCTTTTCCCTTAAGATCTACCATTAGTTTTTGAATCAAGAGTTCGGAGTTCTTGATAAATTCCAAACACCAAGAAAACTGCTAGGACATTGCTTACATATGGACATGTCTTTGGGCTTATATCATCAATTAATAGTGTTTCATTCATGTGTGAAATCGGCAACTGTCGGAACCAACACAACCTTCTGCGTGGTCCCACAGGAAAGCCCCTCGGTCATTATCTTTCTGGGCATGTTTATCATTCATAATGCTGTTATGATTGTGTAGGAAAGCGAAGAATCAGCACTGCGTGCACATAGTAGTTCTGTTAGGGGTGGTAGAAAGCAACCCAAGGCTCCCGAAGATATTGCACCTAAAAGTGAAAAGCTTCAAGCTTTTATCAAAAAAGAGGTTCTAGTTGATATATACAACGTAAGATACTTGTGGCCTTCTTTTTCGAAATTGCGACTTAAAATAAACTAATTTTAGTTCTGCAACCCATTCCCGAGTTTTGTAAGCTATCTTTTTCAATTTGCATGATCCGCAACCTTTTCTTTCAGGATGTATTCCCTTGTACAGCTGAGCAGTTTCTCGATACGTTGTTAAGTGATGATTCCAAATTTACGAATGAGTATCGTTCTACTCGAAAGGACACGAATCTTTGTGTAAGTTCGAAATTGTTTACGCAGATCATTGATACAGAAGTATTTGCTGAATGCTGATTGAATATACATGCTCTTCATTCGTTATGCCTCGCATGTGTTGAGGGTTATGGGTCTGAAAGCTAGAACCAGCTGTGGCATGCTGAAAGCTTTAAGATTTTGAGAGATGTTAGTAAATTTTCTGATGATTAAGTGAATTCTTTGGTGTCAGTTCTGACCTAATGTTATCCTTTGTACTGTTCCTTAATTTAGGATAGAAGTTTGCCCATTTAAAGTATCTATTATTTCCTTATCAAGCTTAGTTTGTGGGAGAGTTTGTCCTTTATTCTTCCTTTAACATGCTTGATTTGGTTCTGACTTAATGTGGCTGCACAGTATTGAGAGACTTGCTGGTTCTACTGCAGATTGCGAAATAACTAGATTCATTGTCAATTTTATTCACGGATCCTCTTTTAAGTACTTAATTGCAATTTTGATATGTGTGGTGTTAAAATTTTGTGCTCCTTCCAGATGGGACAGTGGCATGCCGCTGATGACTACGACGGTCAAGTTAGAGAGATAACATTCAGATCAAAATGTAATAGTCCGATGTGCCCTCCAGATACAGCCATGACGGAATATCAGCATACTGTCTTATCACCTGACAAGAAAATTCTTGTGAGTCTTCTATTTAGTTTTGCATTAATCTTTGAATATTCTTAATGTTGTTTCTAATAGCCTTTAATGCCGTTTCTTGCTCCATATTCTGTTCGACACTCCATGCTATATTAGGACAAATCTGAATCTTGTTCTGTTTCTCTTTATATGATTTGTATAATGTAATTTTCATTTGTATGCCTGGGATAGGTATTCGAGACGGTCCAACAGGCACACGATGTTCCATTCGGATCATACTTCGAGGTACATGCCTTACCCACTGAAGTTTAAATAGCATCATGCATCTACATTGTGTGAGAAGAATCAAAAGACCTGGGTTAAGAGATTCATGGACATTTTGAAGATTGTAAAGCATAATTTCAAATTCGTTTGCTTGCTCCCAAGGGAAGTTTGTCACATTATGTAATAGTTTCCTTGCCCTCCTTGGGTGCGAAGAAATGATATCAGTTTAAAGATTAAGAATTTGCTGATGTTATTTTCATTACCCATGTCGCCCTGATATGGAACTAACTAGTTTCTATGCTGGTGCTGCATTAGATTCATTGCCGATGGACAGTAGAGACCGCAGATGAAAATTCATCAAAGATAGATATAAAAGTCGGTAAGGATTCAGTTGCATTGTCTTGTCTTCATGACCATTACTCTTATCACCTTATTCTCATTATTTGTAACAATGATTGGAATTTGGAACTTTTACTCTCTCATTTTTACAGGTGCACATTTCAAGAAATGGTGTGTAATGCAGTCAAAAATTAAATCAGGAGCCATAGACGAGGTTTGTTCACACCTTTCTCTTGCCTTTTCCTTTTTCCTCTTCTGCTTGCCCCGCTTGCTCGACTTCAGTTTTTAATCCTTTAAAACGTTTGATTGTCTTCATGACATTATTGTATTAAAAGTTTCAATTGTCTTTATTTAATCATGTGCAGTACAAGAAAGAGGTTCAAGTGATGTTAGAATTAGCTCGCTCATACGTCAGTTCACATGGTTCGGCTGGTGAAAATGACAAGCCCTCGTCTCCTCCTTCTGTAACACAAGTACCAGCTGAAGAATTGTAACATACATTAAATTCTTTCATTATACTGTTAGTGTATCGTTTTCATTTTTACTTGTAATATTGATAGAACACCGAGTTTTCCTTGTGATGAAATGTAGGAGTTGATTTTTATGTTTTCTTTTTTATAATTTCACTATATCTCAAATGTTTCTTGTAATGATCCAGTGTTAAATGTAATCTTTAAATATGTATAGTTCCCTAAATTTTAGAATCTAATAATTTTCTATGACAAGATAAAAGAATCTTTTTGAATTTTGATCAAGATCAATTTTTGATAAAACAAGATTTTGATTTTCTTTTTCTTAACCCTTTCTTTCTTTAGTTGAGTTTTTGATGAAATAAAATTAATTTTAAAAGGATAAAAAATTGTTGTTAAAACTCAAAAAGATAACTTTTAATTATTTTTCTCTTATTTTATTCTCCGTTAACGTAAAATTTTAAAAATAATTATTTTATTTAATGATAATCTCCTTTCAAGTGATTAATAAGATTTAAATACTTGCATAATTAAACCATTAAATATGGGTCACTTAATGATATTATTTACCCATATAACATAATCACTGTTTAATAATATGATATAATATGCATAAAATAAAAGTTAAATTCTCTTTTTTTGTCACAACATTAATCATAATTGAAAAAAAATAGAGAGGATCATAACTGTCGTATGTCTTTTAATGTAACATCGTTCTCTATATCATAAAACTAGTTCAAAATTATTCAACCATTAAGATATACATACATACATACATATATATATATGTACATACATATATTCATTTATATATAATAACAATAACCAATAAATTACAAGATACTTAAATATCATAAATAATATATAAGAGATCTGAGTGTCAAACACATGAAATACATAAACAATAATATTTCCCAACATTCGGAGTCATAAAAACGTGGATGAACTCATATCTTATAACTTCATAGCATAATTTGGGAAATATCAAATTGGAATTTTAATTTTCCATCTTCAGCAAATTTGTTTCCCCTTGTCTTAACTTTCTAATGACACACAAATCGTTCAATTTAGTTTAGAAATCTGAAAGTTATGGCCCAAACACTTTTGGACTATTCTTAGACAAAACTGTACACTATGCTCTATTTCACTCCAGAAATTGGAAATCTTAGAGTTGGAATTAATATTTTAATCCTTCAGATAATTTATATCTCTATGTCTCTAGTTTATTTAGAGACAAGAATCATGACAATTGGAACTCTACAGATCAAGATATCCTCAAAACACTGAAGCATGTTCAGTGAAAATATCCAACTCATGCTCTTCAAACGGAAACCCTTACTTTGATTTGATCAGTCTTTTTCAAATTAAGCCAAAAAGCTATGAATATTTGTGAAGAGATGGAGGAATGAGTTAGAAATCTAATGCTTTAAAAGTCAGGTCATTTGGAGGTCGGACGAAAAAGTTATGGCCAAAATAGTGAAAGATGTTCAAGTCAAGAAAATCGGCAAATTAGCGATTACAACGCGTCGCGACCGTGAACTGTGAGGCAGACGCTCGAGATCGCGACGGCGTCGCGATTGCGAACTGAAGGGCGGACGCGCGATTTCACGACCGTGACGCGTCACTATTGCGAAATGCTCCTTCCTCCTTTGCTTTTTCTTCTTCCGACATCCCAACTTCTATACTCTATAACTTTTGATCTAGAACTCCAAATTTTGCAAATTTGGTATCACTGGAAAGCTAAAAGAAAAATCTACATCTTTCATGAAGAACTTAAAATCAATTTCTGTCACTATAGGGGTCAAAATTTCAAATCAATGTGGCTGTCCTGAAAGTTCCCTCCTAAACAACATCCAAACTTCTAATGATCATATCTTCCAACTCTATTGTTCAAAAATTTCATACTTTATATCAATGGAAAGATAAAAAGATAAGCTACAACTTTTATGGAGACAACTTTAGCTAATTCTGCCTAGATCGATATAGTTTTTCCTTTGAATTTCGAACACTAATCCTACACCTAGGAAAGCTTGCTAAACACAACATCTCTTCATATTACTCCACTACTATGTACCTTTCAGTAACTTTTGAACCTCACCTCAAGTAATTCATCCCATACAACCTTTCCAATCTCCAACATGCTCTTCTAAAACAAACACCCATTTGCAATTTCAACAAAGAAGAATATGCACGTACACATCCCTCTTCCAAGACTATCATACTCAACCTATAAAATAGCATAATCGTACACAAAAAGAAATCCTTAAATTCTCATTCTCATTTCTAAACAAAATAAATGTTCATACATAGCTTTAATTATATATCAACCTACACATCAAACTTAATACAAGATACAAAAGAATGCTCATGATTAATATGCTTATAAAGCTATCCAAGAGTTTAGTCACTAACTTAGTTACAAAAGTCCCTAATATCTTGGAGTTTCTGATGCCTTGCAAGGTTCAACACTCATCCTGATTTGCACCTGAGGAGTGGAAAAATATGGGATGAGCTACAAAGCTCAGTGGCTAATACATTTATAGCCATCGGCAATTACCACAAATTCAAGCATATACGTTTAAATGTCTAGCCATTCAGTCATTCACCAATTTAACCCAAAACTCATAATTAAGCAGTTAATACATAACAAATAACATAGACTTTATCCATTAAGCAAATCATTCAAATGCATCACACTTAACAATTTAAAGATGCAATGCACAACCAGATAGCTCGAGGGGTTCCATGGGTATGAAATGGAGAAACTAAAGTTTTCACCATAAACAAAATGAGTCCATTTTCGGAGCTCATACGCCACAAGCGGGCAACCGGGAGAAGGCTCTTGTCTACGTGCACGTAACAAACGAAATGGTTCGTCTCTCGCCCAAATCAAAGTACATATTCATTTCATCATATGCTCATACTTTCATGCTTTTTCCTTCTTTTCATTTAATTCAAAATGTTATAACCTCTTTCAAGGTATAACATACTCACAATGCATTATGCATTTCCAATCAAGTCACAACAATCTAATTTCAAGAAATCAATATTTACACATATAAGCAAGAATTTTCATAATCACACAATAGCTATAAATAAATTACCTACCAAATTTTGTGAAAAATCCAAGCTCAAGATTGCTTTTCCTCTTGCTCTTGAGTAAGGTTTTCTTGATTCCCTTCAAATAAACCAATTTCTATTTAATCCATATTCAAATGA
>JANZLD010000001.1:33010187-33032315 GCA_026413575.1 Erythroxylum carthagenense
GTTGGGTGGACCATCGATGATGGTTTCTCGTTGAGTTCGCAAACTCACCTAACATTGCAATATTTTTCAGGACAGCGCTAGTGGGTTTCCTAGCTCTAGATTGTTAGAGTCTTCTCTGCCTTGTGGACCGTGTCGGTAAGAGAAATTATGACACAGAGGTGGGTCAGCTGGGATCTTTTGGATGACCTAGATAGGATGTATTTAGCTTCTTTTGAGCAGTGTTTAGACAGTGTATTTAGATAAATTGTATAAGTATGGATTTGAGATAATGAAATGAAAAGTAAATTTGGTTTCAATTTTTAGTGATATTTTATATTCGATGCCATGTGGATTGTAGTTGGTTGCTCAGTAGTGCAACTTTATCGTGGGTTACGTGTCGGAGCGACCTGCGGGCATCCCGATATGTACCCTACGGTAAGGGGGCGCTATATTAAGGATTTCTTCTTAAATTTTTGTGGGATTTTTTTCACATTATTATACTTTTCGTTTTTTTTAATACATAACTTTATAACAGTTTTGAACTTACCTAAATGGGATTGCTTTGATCAAATCTTAAGATTTCTTTTCTACCAAAGAAATTTTGGCATTAAGAGCTAATGGAATTACGAAATAAAAAAGAACATTTCTTACGATTTTCTTTCTAAAGTTAAGTGATATCAATGATTGCCATTCTTTAGCTTCTACAAGTAAATTTCTCAATTTTAGTACTTACAAATCGTTTTAGTGTTAATTGAAATTATTTATGGCTAAAATGGTTTACGAGTGTAGATCTTGGTCACCAGTACATATTATGGGAAAGCAATGTATTATAGGGCTAATAATTAACACTTGAAAGATGATTAAGAAACTTCTTTCTTATAATTGCCTAGTTTATAGACTTGGAGAAGACAAAATTGGTGTTTCTATTTTTATTAACGAATTAAAGTAATTACATCAATAAGTGGACAGATAAAATTGAGGGCTAATAATGTTACTTGTATGTATCATTGATAGTTTATAGTTACAATACATAATTTATGGTTTATTGACATTCGTTAGTTGTTTTTTTTACTAACCTCACCTTTTATCTTTTATATCTATTTATGTTGAGCTTTATGCAATATTAAGGAAACATTAATTTATTTTTAAAACATAATTATTTGTAACCTTTTACTTATGTTCTTATTTAATTTATATGTATACCATATCTTGTTCCTTTAGAAGATTGAAGATAATAGTATCAAAAATTGATAAAATAGAATTAATTAGTGTGAGATAACAAGAACGACACAACATCCAAAAATGAACTGCTTCAATTTAATATTTCTAAGAGTGATGCATTAGAATAAATAATACATGTCTCTGTTATTCCTTTTGAAGATATAAACATTTAATGGTAAGAAGTTAGGTCCTCTACCCTATCTAAATTTATATCATTCCTTAACATACATGTGATGTATCTTTCTTTTCTATTTGGTTTTAATTAAGGAAGTTAGCTTTGTTGAATGGAATTAGTTCACAAGTTTATGTTAATAGACTAAAAGTAAGGGTGGTAATGAAAACAACTATATATATGGAATCTCCACTATCTCAAGTCTAGTCCTAAAAAAAGAAAAAAAAATCTCATAAAATACTCTTCATTTCTTAATAACCAAATCAACCTTGTATCATGCATCAAAAGAACACATATTTCACACTATCAAGTGTTTCTTTTTTTTTCTTTTCCTTATATGAAGTTTAAATTAACTTTATTTAGCAGTTTTTGATATTTTTATGAAAATTAATTTACATATGTTTGTATTTATTTTTTACAAATAAATATAAGGAATTTAAGTGGTCACACCATTATAACCTCTTCAAAATAATTTGATAATTCAATTTAGGCTTATAATTCTAGACTATATTTGAAGACAACCTCCACCTCCCCTTCTTTATAGCTTACATTAGTTGTAGTTCCTTTTTAACCTTTTTAATGTTGTCAAAAGGAGGGGGAATATGTGATTATTTTTTGAATGCTTGTATTGTTTATTTTGGGGGGTACACAAACTTAAGCAGGACTTATATAGATGTTACTCTTTAAGATTTTGTTTACTACAGATGTGTTCTTTTGCTTATTTAATGATATTGTACATGTTTCAATTTTATTCACGAGCAAATTTCACCTTTTGTTTCCCTTTTAGATAATTTATCTTTCATTTGATCATATTTATATTGTGTATGGTTAAATTTGATGCTTAACTAATTCCTAATCTTTGTAAGAGATGAAACTCATAAAACCAATGATACATAAATCAAAGGGGACTTAATTTATGTTGCTTTGACATACGGAAAATTAAACTTAAATGGCAATGTTATTAAATTTTTTTAATGTTACACTATGTTTTGTCATAAAAAAGGAGAGATTATTAAATTAAGCGAGATCTTAATCTATATTTTGATGATAATAAAATATATTTGTTATAATGGTTTATGTTTGGTGATCAAAATATAGTAAAAAGTAAATTAGTCAAGTATACAAATCAATTGATACAGAAGACATAATATATAGCCAAGTCAAAGATTAAGTGACTTGATACTCCAATTAGATTGAGTGAAACTCAAGGGTCATTAAAAACTCAACAAAATAAAAGTCAAGTGGTCGTGGAACTTAAGACTTGGTGAAAGGAGTAGCTCTTTATATATAACTTAGTGATTGGAACTAAAAGTTTGGACTAATGAAATAAAGGCATATTTGTACCCTTATTATCAATCAGGTTTTCTCAACTGTTAACCATTATGAGGTAGATTGATGCAGCCGTATAGGTTTCTTATAGGAATAATTAAGTTGTTTACTAGTAATGGCTAATAGTTTATGCTTTAATCGTGGTTATTAACCTCTTAGTATCTAACTTGTAATCCCCATTCCAAAGCTTTATATTCAATATATTTTTCCTTTAAAAAAAATATCATGTGACTTATAAAGCCAAAAAAAGACCTTTTATTTTGTAAAATCAATACAATCTTTCTTATACCCTTAACTTGGTTGCTTAATATTTTAGGGGCTCTTTATGCATAAGTAATATCATATTTAATTTTAATATATGAGTATTTAATTTATCACTAGGAATTTAGGTTTTGATTTTAAAAAAAAGACTATTGATATTTTAAAAGTAAGAAAAGTTGAGTTTTTATGAAAATGGGATATTTTGATTTTTTGAAAAACTTGAAGTGTTGAAAGTTGATATTTCAAAATATTTTCAATTTGATTTATGTTGGGGTTAACTCGTCTAAGGATTTTTGATAGACTAGTCAGACAATTTGTTTAAAGTTATAAAATGTTTAGATTTCAACTGGCTAGACATTTGATTAGTTAGTAGGCTAATTGATTAAAAAAATTGACTAGATAAAAGGTTACGACTAGCTAACCAATAGGCACATATTCAATCTTTTTAGTAGTCTAGCTTACTAGTAGCTCAACTGGTGGTTATCCAACTAACCAAAGGAGGTAATGGCTAGTTTGTATGTCTGACGATTTTTTGACGTCTTGTAAATTACAAACACTTGAACTTTTAATTGTTATACAACTTTGTGGTTACTTCTCACCATCATAATATATTCTAAAGTTACTCCTTTTTAACCTAATAAATAAAGATTCATGTAAAATGATACTTTTCACTTAATTGAAAGAATATTTTTAGTGTAATCCCAGATGAGTCTTAGAGAGTGGACATAGGCATTTTTTTACTAAATAACTATAAAATTGGCATACAATGTTTATTTCTTACTCTCTCTACATTATATTGTCCTTATATTTGAATTTGATCAAATTGCATTTTAAGTGAAAAAATTATTTAAATTCACTATCACTCAATTTACCTCGCATCATTTGGGTTCTATTAGGGACCAACAGTTGGTCATGTTGTCAAATATCAACTATAAAGAATATAAGAATAGAAAAGAAAGATGACAAATAATCGACTATGAAATTGGTAATGGTAGTCATTTGACAATGGTGATGACGCTAATGATAATACTAACGGTAATATGTCTACTTAACAATAAGGGATTGATGTAATATTAACTAATATAAGGAACAGAAAAAGATAATTGTCAAACTCTTTTATTCCACGAACAAGTTATAGAGCTTAAATTACAATTCTTAGAGCTCAATCTTTAATATATACTGCATTGTAATCTAGATGATTACTTTATAATGCGAAAATGGCAAGGACTAGATGACGATATGATTTAATTTTGCTCAATCTTACTAATATTAGCATATAATATATGCTATTACTCTATTGGACCAAGATTTAAGGCGTTTTTAATTGATAACTATATGGGTAATATTTTAAGTAGTTCTATCATAAAAATAAAAACTATTTGAATGAAAAAAAAGAGTTAGGCGATTTATGGGTGTTTATTCATATGTGATAGTTGGAAAAATAGCATAAATGATCTAATTATGAATCTTTTGGTTTATTATATTAAAGGATCAAGTGCTTTAAGTCAATTGATATATCAAGCCTTGTAAAAATGTTGATACCCCATTAGATATTTTTATAAAGTTATAAATGAAGTTAGGATTAAGAATACTATACCATTTATCGTTGATAATGATGTTGGATATAAAGTTATAAATGAAGTTAGGAGTCAAATGTTCACAAATTTCAACAATTTGCCTAACTAATTTGTTCAATTAACAACAATCAATATAAATATGTATAAGAAATTGCTTAACAAAAATTAATCAAATAATTAAAAAATAATTTAAAGAGGATAAGGAGGACAGAATGCAAACTAATTTATAGTGATTTGACAAACAACGCTTGCCTACGTCTACTTTAATACTCTTATTAAAATTCTACTATAATTCTTCTTTCAAGGAGAAGAATAACCTTTGTACAATCTTCCTTAGTAAAGGGGAATTACAATCATTTCCTAAGGTAAAAAGGAACCTGAATCTCACTTGGTACACTCCCCAAGTATATAATATCCAACGTTTTAACTATGATACTCAAATGATTGAAAAATTATTTGAAATGTGTGTATACAATTCTTAATGCTAAAACCAATGAGAAAGTACCTATTTATAGTGTTTTAGGACCTTACTAATTGTTGGAGCCAAGAACTAGCTATTAAAATGATTATATTTAGTGCATTGATCAATTAGTATGCATTGACAACACCAAATTTACTAATTTTTAGGATACTGGTCGACCAGCAAAGGATACTAGTAAACTAATATAACAAAATATTCAACCAATACATAAACCAATGTTACAAACTCTCGATACTTTCAAAATTAACAACTTTAATTTATATTAGTCGACCACTAATCCTTAAAAATATGATTTTAACACTTTCAAATACTCTAACTCAATATGATTAGTACAAATATGGTTTAAATACTTCCCAAAATGTTCGTCAAATTTTGTTTTAAAAATCAAAAGGCTTTTATATAAAAATCAAAAGCTTCAATGCGTCTTGATGACTGAAAAGACTCATTTATTGAAGTTAAATAACATGTTTATATATTGTGCCTTTTAGATCATCAAATTAACAATGTAAGATTACAAATAATAATATTAAATGTAAAATGAAACTAATGAGCCTTAATCTTCTTTTGTTCTTATTTTGATCTTCATTTCATCAATTGTAAACTTTAATTTCTCTTGTTCAACTTTATACAATATCTTCTTAAGTTTATGTTTTCATTTTGTTCTAATATTTGGTTTCATCAAAATAATAAATACATTAGTAGTAATTATATTATTATCATCAAACATCAATTGAAACCTCCATTGGTTTAACAATCTCCCATTTTTTATGATGACAAAACACTTATAGTATTAAAGATCAACAATAATAAAATTAAGTGCATAAATAAATATTAAGATTGTGATTAGCTCTCCATTAATTTATACATAAAATGTACTTCAACGTGAAGAGCACAATTCAATATCAAGAAAGTCATAAGAGATATTCAAAATCAAAGAAATATTCATATATGAAGATAACCTGAATTTACTGTATCATACAGAGTGTAAGAAACAAAAACAAAAAACAAAACAAAACAAAACAATCACTCCCCCTAAATGTTATCACTCCCCCAATCTAATATTGCCAGGCTTTCTCCCCCATTTTAGAATCATCATAAACAAATCTATTATCCAAAAAATGGATATAAAGTGTCATGTGTTAAGCTAACTTAGTTAAAAAGATGAATTTGATCAAGATTGACAAACTTTTTCACTCGTGAGTGCTATTAAATATTTAAAGAGTCAAAATAAAAGGTTAAATTTGATAGAGAAATCCTTAATTGTATCTAGTTTAAGAAATCCACAATTTAAGTATCGTGCCTAGGTTGAAAGATTCAATTAAAACACCAAGGGCAAATTTTGACAAAATTAGTAGTTGGATTTGTAACAAATAAAAGAGTAAATTGCAATATATAAAGGATTGTATAAATTTGAAAGTCCAAATTTTTTTTAAAAATAAAGACATGAAAAGGTGCCCACAATACCAATACTGAACAAAATTAAATATGTATCAATATAATTGAAAAGAAAACAAACTTAACTCTTTTTATAATTTTACTATAACAGCGTCAACTTGAAAAATAATTCTTAATTAAAAAAGTTTGAAAAATGTTAAATGTGAAATTTAAGAATGACAAATTTTCAATATGATACAATATAATGAGACGTTTATGTAATAATAGATGATTTTTTCAAGGAAAAGAGCGAATTGTGTAGGGTTTTGGAGGATATAAACATAAAACATAAGAATAGAAGAAAAGAGACAAAGGAGAGATTAAATACAAGAGTCGACTAGTTAACTAGTGTTGGTGTTTTAGATATAAGCAAAAGTAAAAAGTGGAGGCATGGAGAAAAAAAATGGTTTAGATGTAAAACACAATCTACTGGTTAACCAGTGAAGTATATTGGTCAACCTATGTTGGTTATTTATCAATCATAATTGGAGATCAAAATCTTCTAGAGAGAAGGGAGTATCAAAATCAGGGACATTAGTCTACCATTAAAGGATATTGGTCGACCAATGTGGCTGTCTAGGTGACCAAATAAGCAATGAAACAAAGAACAAATTCACTAGAAAGAGAGAAAACATGGTTTTTTGTTACACTGGTTGACCATACTAAGATATTGGTCAACTAGTGTGTTATAAAATGCTAAAAAACATTCTTAGAACTCAAATTTAAACATCAAAACACATAATGAGCTAGTAAGATTGATAAAAAAATTATCCAAAACCTTAAAATAAACTTACACACAAAGTCAATTAAGAAATAAAATGGTTCTTTATCACGTAGGATTTCCATCAAACCTACCTAATTCTTTTCTAATTGAGCAAAATCTTATCCTTATTTATTGTTTTAGAAAAATCATCACCCATACACTTTAAAAATAATTGTTAAACACCTTATTAATAATTAAAACACAATAATCATCCCTAAGGGTTTATACTTAAATTCATGTATAAATGCAAGTTATCACATATTTTTAAATTATGAACTAATAATTCCCCATATTGAACATTACATATAAAAGATTTGAATGGAGATTCTTTTTGGGTTTACAATCAATTGGATGCTTCATACCCTTTATTTCTTTCACTTGGTTCAATAATTGTCTCTTTTGAAACGTCTTTGGTGGCTAAATTCTCTACATATTATGACAAAAATTTCAAGACTTTTTTAAAAGCAAGAAGGTTAGATTTATAAAGATAAAAAGTATAAAAAAACCTCAGTAATACTTAATTTAATAACCACTATCTCTACTACTTACTATTTGCTCTTCCTTTTCTAATAGCCTTACAAATCAAGATAATCAATAAATTTTAGGAATCTACATAAGCTTGGTTCTTTCTTGTTAGATTCTTTCTTCTTTTTAACCCACACTTTAAAGTGCTTACTTAATATATATATCTATATATGTATGTATAACGGGGAAACTTCCTTTAGGCATTAAAGTTGTTAAATGTTCTCTTAGGGTAGTGACATGTCCTATGATTATATGTGTTATGCTACTATAAATGAAAACATGATGTACACTTGTTTGAGGCCTAAAAGGGTGTGTGTGTGTGTGTGTGCATAATAGGGAACTTCCTTTAGGCATTAAAGTTGTTAAATGTTCTCTTAGGGTAGTGAAATGCTCTATGATTATATGTGTTATGCTACTATAAATGAAAACTTGTTGTACACTTGTTTGAGGCATAAAAGGGTGTAGGTAGGTTTACATGTTATCATATAAATTATTTCTATTCTTCTCTTGATAGTATTGAACTCTATGCCTAGGTTATGAGCCATATATAAAAGCATGATGCTTGTTTTTAGGATTAGTCCTAATAGATGTGGATTGTGTGTACATATGCTTGGGTGTCTCCATACTCATTTATCATATTAGGTAATGGTTCTTCAATATGCAAATATTTTTCCTTAACAAATTTGGTTTTAGAATTGCCTTCATTTCTATGGTTATATCTTCTTCCATGCCTATCATCAGAAATATATTAAGCTTCTAGTATGTCTTTTTAATTTTTCACTCCATTTAGTAAACTTGGACCATGAGTTATTGGGCGAATCTACCTCCTTTTTCAATGTTTGATTCTCACTCTTTAATGCATCTAAGTCATAATTGTCATCTATAATCATACTTTTGAATGCTTTAATACTATGCAATTCATTTTCATCTTTTTATTCTCACTTATACATGTATTTAGGTTCTTTTGAGCCTCTTTGAGTTTGAAGGATAGTTTTTTCTTTTTCATCCTCATGATTTCAAATTTCTCAATTAATTCATTGTAAATCAAATCAACATCACTATCATTATCATAAGAATTTGGATGTTAACTCATCATTTTCTATAATGGTCAAGTATATATGAGCTATCACTTCTTATAAATTTTCATTTTCGAATTCACCTGTGGCATCCTTAGTTGATGTTTAAGTTCTCTCTTATTGTAGTTTCTCTCGTACTTCTCATTATCTTTGAGTCAAGGATATTGTGACTTTATATGGTTAAGTTTTTTATATTTAAAGTAAGTAATATTAGAGGATTTATGCTTTAAATAATTTTTTCCTACCTTGAAATCCTTTAGCTAGGGGAATTTCTTCCTTAAGAACTTCTTAAATTTTTTATTGAATAAGCTAGTGTCCTCTTCTTCACTTTCACCAGCTTATATCTCTTCCTCTTCGCTTGATTCTTCCTTTGAGGCTTTAAACACTAAATTCCTTTTCTTCGTGAGTTTCATTTCTTCTTATGTCTTTTAAAGTCTCATTTCATATATGAGGAGAGATTCAACTAGAACTCCTCCAATGGCAATGTTATTAGATACTTGACTTATTGTATAGTCGTCACTTTAACTTCCCATGTCTTTGGAAGCGACCTAAGCAACTTTCTTACAATTTTAACGTTATTATAGGTCTTTATAAGACCTTTGGTAGCATTAATAATATCAATAAATCTAGCATATATGTAGATATGCTTTCATCATACTTTATTTGATGCATTAACATGCTTACTTTGTTCTCTTTTACTTGATTAGTTCCTCTTGTGTAACTTTTAAAGTAAGCCAAATTTCATGAGCTGTTTCACACATAGAAACCTTATTGAATTCATTTTTTCGTAAGGCATAAAAAGGATGTCTATGGACCTACTATTCAAGGAAAACAATCTCTTATCTTAAAGTTCTCATTCTTCCTTTAATTTGGGTAGCTTTTTATTTGAGACAATTTCCCAAATGTCTACACTTTCAACCATTAAAAAGAATCTTATCCTAGTTTTCCATTAATGATAATCATTTCCATCAAAGAAATGTGATCTTCTAATGCTTTGTCCCTCTTGGTTGAATGATGATGATGATTCTCTTAAATATGCCATTATGATAGGATTTTGTTAGAAATACTAGCCTACTAAATCCACTCTAATACTACTTTTTAGTCCCTAATGGCACCTAAGAGGGGGGTAAATTGGGTATTTATAAAATTAAAAAAATTTCTAACCAATATATTTAATTTAAAAAATAATATAAATAAGTATAATAAAATTGTTTGGTATAAGTTAATCAAACAATTGAAAAATAATTTAAAGAGAATAGGTAGGAGAGAACGTAAACCGATTTATAGTAGTTCGACAAGCAACCATTGCCTATGTCTACTCCTAAGACTCTTCTTGTATTTCCATTATAATTCTTCTTTCAAAATGAAAAATAACCTTTGTATAATCTTTCTCGTTAAAAAGGAATCATTCTTACAATATTTTTCCAAGGTGAAAAGAAAACTTTATCCCATTTGCAACATTTCTAAGTATAGTATCCAACACCCTAACAAAAGATTACAACTAAAAAATATCTCACTTATTCACTTGATAACTCAAAATGGTTTGCTCACTTAAATATGACACAATAAGGCTCAAATGATTAAAAAATATTTGAAATGTGTGTATATAATACCCAAAAACCTTCTTAATGTTAAAACCAATGAGAAAACACTTATTTATAGTGTTTTATGACCCTTTCTAGCCATCAAAGAAAGAACTAGTTGTTACAATGACTATACATAGTGCATTGGTAAACCATTATAGCATATTGTTTGATTAATATACATTAACTATATCAAACTCACTAGTTAATAGAGCACTAGTCAACCAGTGAAAGTTATTTATTAGCCAATCTGATAAATTGGTCAACCAATACATTTACCAATGTTGTAACAAACTCTCAATACTTCAAATTAAACAACTTAAACATATATTGGTTGACCATTAACCCATATAAGTCGATCAATCACCCCAAAAGTATGATTTTAACATCTTCAAATACTTAAACTCAATTTGATTAATGTAAATATGAATTAAACACTTCCTAAAATGTTCCCCTAAACTTTTTTTATGACTTTTAATGAATAGAAAGATTAATAAAGTCAAATTAAATGTTTATACATGGTGAGTGTTTTGGATCATCAAATTAATAAAGTCATATTAGAAATAATAATACAAAATGGAAAATGACTTTTATAAGCCTTGATCTTCTTTTGTTCTTATTTTGGTCTTCACTTCTTTTGTTCATTTAGATGTTAGCGATAAAAATTTGACAATAGGTTACTTTTATATTGCTATGGAAAGAGCTAAAGGAACAATCAAGGTCTACTTTAAAAAAAATGCCTTCCTTGTACATGAGTTATCTAATTGACATTAATGAGAGGTAGAATAAATAACTTACTCTTATTGGTGTTGATGTATTTATTAATCTAAATTTTTTATTCAAACTATGTTTCATGAAGATGATTAAAGTTAAAATGATACTACAAGGATGGGAAAAAAAGCTTTTAGTTTGAGTTAAATGGGCTTAAAGCTAAGTTTGAACTTTTTTATAAAAGAATTTAGGCTTTAAGTTGTTGAGCTTCAGCTTAGCTCTTTTAACAATACCATTTTTGTGTGTTAATGAAATGAAACGAAAAAACTACTTTGTGTCTCTTATGTTTGTCACTCCTTTTAACCTAGTTGACTACTATACTTCTACTTTTTATATTTCTAGCTTCTAGGTGATTTCTTGGCTTGCTTGTCTTTGCTACCGCTTTAAACTTTGAAACTTCCCATTAATTATGAAATGTTTATAATCAATTCTCTTTGGACATGACAATCATAGTTCAATGCTCATTTTCAAAATTTTTGCAATCACACTTCTTTTATTTATTGGCTTTATAAAGATTCAAACCCATATCCCCTCTTGTCTCAATTATCTACCATTTTTGCAATCTCTCTTTCTGAACCTTTATAGCCTTTGTTATTACCCTTCTAACCACCAGTTCCAATAATATGAAAACACCATAGTTCTAACTAGGAAAGTGAAAAAAAAAATCAATTACATCCTTTACACTTATCAATATTTCCACACTTAAACGTTTACTTAGCAGACGAAACAACAAACACATACTAATTCACACAGCACACAATGCAATAATGAGACAATGATGTCAACTTCATAAAATAAATTTAATTTAAAACACAATCATTCAAGTTATTTCAAATCATTAACATGCAAAATCTATGTCTTGAGGCTCTGAACTAAATATACATATTAATCTAGGCTCAACTGTTAAATTGTTTACCCTTCTCAATTGCACACACTCATTAATAATTCTTTGGTCGTTCAACTCTGTAACTAATCCTAAGTACGTTTTTATGAAAAGTCAAACTATTACATGTTTGGTAGGTTTTACTCAAAAACACATTTTTATTTTTATTAACTTTTTATGAACATGGACTTGGTCTTTTTACGCGGAGACAAACATTGGTAATGAATGTCGATCTGATTATTCAACTCAATAATGATTTTTATTAAGTTCCTTGGTTGGAACATCATTCTATCCTCTTTACGCGAAGGCACACATTTGTGATGCGTGTCGTCCAGTTACTCAGCTATATTACATTCTCAAATGGATACTAGCTCTATTTATAACCTGAAGGCTAACGAAACAGTTGCTTATTTTAAAATAACAACCTTTTATTTATTGCCTACCTTATTGCTTTAGTTACTCGTTTTTATGAAAAAAAAAAATACTAACAAAGCTACTTTGGTTAAAAGGCCTCAAATTATGAATGAATGTGATAATTTAGAGGGCTACAGTTAAACAATAAATCCTAATTAAGTTGTATATTTAATAAAAACCCCTCAGTTCACTAGTTCTGCCAGTTAAATAATTTTTATAACCTTATACAATGTTCAAAATTAAATCAATTTCAATTCATCTAAGCCATTGACATATTCACATGATTTACAAAATGCAACCTAATAACTATAATATGAAAAATTCATATTCAAATAAACACATAACCCTCCTCACACTTGAACAACACATTATCTTTAATGTAAGAAAGGTGATAACAAACACACATAAAGAAATAAAAATAAAAATAAAGACTAAATTTAAAAAGAAAGAAAGAATTTAAAACAAGGTTTATGGTGATGGAGATGGTGATGAGGTTGGAGGTGGCAGTTGAATGAGTGAGGGAATTAATTATGTCTGCTCAATACAAATTATTAAAGTTTTATTGAAAACTCAAAGCAACTCTACTTAAACCTATGATTTTAAACAACTACTAAACATGCTCATTTATGGTCCTTAGCTTGACTTTGCATTTATAGAGGCGTCTTAATTATTTGAAGAGAAAGATATCACTTTTTTGTCATTGGGAATTGCTCCTCCGAGATAGCTTGCAACGATACCTGTTGACCTTAAAAGTTTCCTTGTTAGCGTTTTCCAGTTTGAGGGCTCCATCATTGAAAACTTGAATGATCATAAATGATCCACTCCATCTAGATTTTAACTTCCTTAGAAATAGCCTCAACCTTGAATTATATAGTAGAACCTCATCTCTTACTTTAAATTCCTTTTGTTTAAAACGAGCATCGTATCATTTCATTACCTTTTCCTTGTAGAGTTTAACATTTTCGTATGCATTATAACGAAACTCTTCAAGTTCGTCCAATTGCAGAACTCTTGTTAGTTCAATTTAATTATTTTTCATCGGTTCACCCTTTCAGTTTATTACCAATTTATGAAAATGCAGAAATCAATCACAATGAATCCAATTCACATAGACAATCAGTTTTTTTTTTTAATCAAAGATAAAAATAACCTGAAGATGAGTTTAGACAACCCTCAACATTTATAAATCCTATCTCAGCAGCTATTCCAATTCTATACATATATAAAAATGGAAATACATTGGACAATAAATCCGAATGGATAAGGGAGGTAGCAATGACGGGGGAAGTACTTTGTGTAGGCTTCTTCTTTACATCCTCTCTTCCTTCGTCTCTTTCTTAATCTCTCGATGAACTCTCTCTAGGGTTTCGTGATAGTGGCTAATGCCAGATGCTCCTCCTCTCTTTTGTCTCATTATTTACATACTTAATGTGTTCTGTATAGCCCTAGATTTTTTTTGGGATTGAAAGGTCCAAAATATCCCTTAAAAATTGACTTTTTTGTGTATATGGGTCTCTCCCTGACGTAGCCACGATCATGGGCCACTTGTATGCTTTATGTCACGTGGACCAAGTAGCTTTTGTCACAATCGTGGCCGTTGTTTCGATCCAAGTCTCTTCGAAGCTTCTCCATTCTTTGTTGTTGACCTTGAAATACTAACAAACACATCAAGGTATCTCAAAGACTTAAAATAAGTGTTTGATGCCACTTATTTTTATTGTTTTTTGTGGTTTAAACCGGGCTTCTTTCAGGAGTTTTGATTGTTGATCGGGATCGAAAACTCTCACTTGCTTAAGAAAGAGCCTTCCTGGCGATCTCAATCAGGTTTTAGACTCAGGCTAGACGCTTGAAAAAAATTTCAAATGTACGCTCTTTTATTTGCCATTTGTTTTAGAAAATCACTTGTTTTATAGGAACACTAGAACAAAAGGTAATTCAAATTCTTACCATTGGATTGAACGCAATTGATTAAAATATATTCAAGTTCATTGATTTAAAAAAATAAACAAGAGAACATTGATTTAGTTTTTATCTTATATAATTTGAAGTTTGAAGGTAGGAGTAACTGTCATATGGTTTGAACATTTTTTCACTTTAATACTTATTTATAAAAATGTTATTTAACTGATCTTATTTCACTTCCATTAGAAACCTAGCAAAAAATGGTGCAATAATCATAGTATTGTAGGTGACATAAGTTAAAGTGAAAATTGACTTTAGCGATGTCTTGTTTAATTACCCTTTATTGTTGTCAAGTTGAATAGAAACCTAATAATAGCGAATGGTGAAATAATATTATTGCTTGTGTAGGTGCGTGACACAAGATTCTTAGAATAACAAAAGTAATATTAATTACCCTATCATGATGTTATTTTGTCATTCCCTGTTAAATTTTCTAGCAGATAGAAACATAACTTGATAAAATTTTCATTTCATTTCAATCTATTAAAAAACTATCATTTATTTGAAGAACAAAATTTAATATATAGAATGAATTTAGATTAATCTTAGATGAAGACTTATCATTTAAATTCTATTGACAAAAAGTGCAAAAGTTGATGTCACTTTTATCAAAATAATCCTTAAAATTTATAAAATAAATTAAACTTTGAATAGACGAAAATTTGAACGAGGATAAGCTCCTATGTGTTATATTAACATTAATATGATATTAGTTTAATATTTTTATTACATATGTCTCTTCCTTATTTACTGAATTTCTTGTGACTTTTTGAATTTTTTCCCTCTTTTAGTTTTTTATTACCGTCCTCCCCAACCAAACACAATCATTTAACTCAATAGTAATACCAAAACATTGCATTTAGCTAAAAATAAAAATTTATAAATTCTCATCACTACCCATAGTCATTAAGAGGCTTTATAGTTTGAGACAAACTTTGACATAATATACATCAAAGGCTTATGAACCTTCACCTTCTTTGTCGTCCCATGAAATATTGAACATATCCACTTCAATCCTCATCTCATAGCCCCAAAAGGTAAAAACTTCATGCATTTAGGAAATATCATCCGTCGAGTGATAAAAAAACATTCAATAAAGAGACAGAAAAAAAATTGATTGTTTTACGTCAAACATTAAGTGGAGTAACTCTCGATAAAACAATAAAAGCAAGATGTTCCCTAAGATTCACACAATGCATTAGGGGGCATCTTGAAAACGTCTGGGAAAAAAATATGACTTTGTTGCTAAGGGGAGTGACAATGTCATACGCCAAAAAAAAGAAACTTAAAATGCAAAAATTGCATGAATAAAATGCATATCTCAAACAATTTTAAAAACCAAATAACGAAAGTGTATTGCTGAATTGAAGGTTGGATGTAAACGAATTTACAAAAGAAGTAAAAATTATTGTTTAATTAAGGAATAAATTCTCCCAAAAAGTAAACAAGAAATTAATTTCACAGAAGCAAAAACTCTTTCTATCCAAAATTTTTTTAAAAAATTATCCCAATTCTAAAAGTTAGCATTATTTTCTTTCTCGTTGTTTGATTTCCTTTTTAAGTTTTGAAGAAAATTTTAAATTTATTTAATCAAGGTCCCAATTCAATTCTGAAAGTGATTTTGGCACCATTCTTCTTTTGATTATTGGAGTATAGAAAGATTTGGATTTAAGCAACTTGAAAAGATAAAAACCCACTTTTCATTCAACGAATTAATGAAATATACTGTTTCTCAAATATATATATCTGCCCTTAACACACAGGACAAACACAATTACAAAATATCAATCAATTATCAATAACAAAAGCGAAAGCTGGGCGTACCAATATCACTAACTCCATCATATGAACTCTTAAACTTGGAATGGCCAAGGCCAGTTTTTCATGTCCTCATCTTGATCCTTCCCGTTTCTAACATAAGAGCCACCACCAGCCCCACAAGCATTACCATTGCCCTCGACAAAGGCATAGTACCTAAGCAGAAAGGCAAGAGCAGACACAACCCACTCCAAGCAAAAGATCAATACAGAAAGCCCACCAGCCATCTTTAGTATCACTGCACCATCCTCTTCTCTAACATAAGACTTCAAGTACCCCAAGAACTGACTTGTCTGAGTGAAGATAAGCACAGAAACTGCGCCTTGAAATATCGCAGTTAATGAAGTGCCCATCATGTGAGTTGCATACCACTTACTGGACCCCGACGCCGCCACGGCGCAGCCGGTCACCGCACCAACGATGGTTAGAATGTGGAGCAAAATGAGGAAGAAACCACATAGAGAAGGGTACAAACGAAGGGAGAGAGTGAGGAATATGCAACTAGAGGCTGCACACAAAAGGATGTAGTTTGATATAAGGAAGATCTTGTACTTGTGGGGGTGAGACTGAGCCACATACCAAGACCTGCTGTTGTTGATGGAGAGACCCATTTGTGGATTTGCGAAGAGAACAAGATTTTGGAGATGGGTACGTTTTCAGCAGCCAAAATCTTGCTATGATCTTAAAGAAAGATTGAATCTTTTGAATGGAATTGAGAAGTAAACTGCAAGAAGCCGTATATATATAAGGGGAGCAAGGAGAAAAAAATGACCGTTGCAAGGGACCATCCAACGGCTAATTAGTGACGTAACCGATGGAGGCTTAATGCTTTTAGTTCGCCGAATGATCATTAAGTACTTTACAGCCTGCAAAGCAAATCATAGACTTCTTTTACCTCGAAGTGCAAAATTATGTCTATCATGTGACCGTTGGGATGATAATGATATACTTAGGCCCAACAGTGATAAACGTTAGAAGAACCACTATATTGACTTTGCAGCTATTTAGGTACCGATGCTGTAAAGTTCATAAATTTACAACTGACTAAACTTACTTATAAAACTACTGCATTAGACATTAATTCATGAGGTGCCAAATAAACTAGGCAATGCTTTATCCAACCAATAGACGTAGTCATCGCTCTAAATTTTACATTTGGAAGGCTAGCGTCCCTCCTCAGATCCCGTATTTATACCCTTAGATCATAGAGTGCCTAATTTCAAGAATAAATAAAAGTTGATCTTTTCACTTCATTTGTATTCTTACTTCAAACGTAGATTTTATATAAAATCTAGGGCTAATTATAACAAAAATTCCAAACTTTGCTATATTTTGTAATTATAATTCTACCTTTAAAAATAGCAACTAATTAATACTCAAAATTTTAATTGTTTTTCAATTGTTGTCCGACATTAGTATCTCTATTTACTACAAGAAATTTGCAGTTTACCAATAGAAAAAACCGAGAGTAAACGGGAGAATTCTGTCGGTAATAAAAATTATCGATGGAATAAAACGACGGAAAAAAGTGTCATTAATATAACCGTTGGTAAATTTAACGTCGAAAATTATATGTATTCTTTCATTGGTAAAATATACCGACAAACAGATATAACCGTCAGTAAACCGTCGTTAAGATAATTGCAAAAGATTCAATATTACCAACAGAAGAGGAAGAATGGTCAGTAAATATTATAAATAATTTCCCGACGGTTTATGGTATTCTGTCAGTAATTATAGTGTTTTTTGCGACGGTCGTGTGTATTTCGTTGGTAATTGAAACTAAGAATTTTTTTTTTAAAATCCCGACATGAAATTTTATTTGATGATCTTACGAAAAATGCATAAATTCAACAGTTATGAATTATCTATGTATAATAAATTTATTTGTTTATATATTTAATTTATTTAAACATAAAGTTGATTGATGATATAAAGTTAAAATTTTCTTAATTGATTATAAAAACATTACAGTGTACATAATAAGTTTTTTTAGTTGAAAACAAATTACTACAACAATCCTAATTTCTTAGTATCGCCGGTGCTCTCAGCTGTTACCCGTCCCCTTCAACTACTCCATCTCCTATCTCAACTGAGTCATCTGCTTCATTATGGTCCGAAGCTTAGTGACTTCATTGGTTTGCGCTGGTCTAGTAGACGCTGCTGTACTAGACATAGAGGATTGCAAATAACATACATTCGCAAATGAACCTAGCCTGAATATCCGTTCATGACGATCCCTACTACCGACAGCATCAAGATACGTCTGAGTCTCATCAACAAATTGTTCCTCTTGAGGCTATCGCTGAATGGTTTGTTGTATTTGGTCCTATTAGGAAGCAATGATTATATTAGTAAGGGATTATTATTAAATAATAATAATCATATATTAATTTCACATACATTCAGCTCTCTACATCAGCTGTTAACTAATGTCACACCGTTACGCTTCTTTATGTGAGTGTGCAAAAACAACAGAGTAGGTGTAGGCTTATGCTCAAAGACTTTTCCTGCATATTTAACCTAAATTGTTAGATGTAAACTACATTTTATAAAAATTTCGACAAAGTTTTCTTTATTTTTATAATATTTCCCCTGTTAAACAGATAAAATCACTCAACACAACCATATATAGCATAAGACATCTATACTATTATCATTATCTATAATACAACAAAGTAAAACATTTACAATATAAGTGTCAAGTTTAGATACTTACAAGTCTTTGTGCATAATCGTGGTGGCTTATTGATCCTCCCGTATGTACGGGAGGACTCTCTCCTCTCGGTTCTCCATGTCTATTGATGGAGTTACGCCCTGAGATGGGCATTGCCTCAAGGCTTCTCCAATACTTCTGCGAACAATTCCATATTTGCTTCGACATATAAGACGGTCATACATCAACCTTATGTATCGCACCAATAAATTCGCGATAACGTGTACGAGCTCACCTCTCCCATACTATATGTATGATGGCGTTGATACAAGAATCTCAAAAAAAAATTAAACTACTATAATGTAATAATATTTATCTAATTAGTGTATATAAATCAATATAAAAAGAAAATAAATCTTTTATTGTACCTCAAACTCCTGAAAGTAAATCCCTTTGTAGCTTGAGAGATATTTAACCCTCAACATCAATCATTTCCTTAAACTTAGAAATCATATTTCTGGAACACGATCAAGAAGGAAACAACCTAATATAAGAAGTAATTTTATACAATGAAAAAATTGACAAACGTATAACTTAATTAAAAACAAATAGTGATTAATGTGATTTCACTTACAGATTGTTGATAATTGTTATGTACTTTCTTCCATCAAGTTCCTTAGTTCTAGGCTGGTGGACTTCTCCTCCATCAGATAAATTGATATTGGATGATATATAAGTCAGGGATGGGACGGTGTAGCATGACGAGCAGTAGGGAATGCCTTATCTGCAACTAGGCCCTGGAGGGGGAGGAGGTGAGTTAGTGCGAGCTGCAGTATGTGACGATCCACCTTCACAATAAATACCTCCAAACATGCCTCTAAACCTGGGCCGCATTACCTCACACTGTCTCTTTGGTCCCATATTTTTACCTGAAATTCATTATTTGTCGAATTTTCTACAAATATAAGAATTTGAATTTAATATTTTAGACAATATATGAAAAAGGAAATAAGGTGATTTGTTGAATATCATATTCAAGTACAAATGACAAAAATGAAGGTTAACAATTGTTAAAGTCATAGAACAAGAATAATAACAACCCACATTCAATAGGATACAGGTTGACCTCTAACTAATAGGGAGGTCGTTTAACAAATTCTTACAGATACAGCAATAAATCAACTTTAAAGTTAAGTCTAGTGTATTGCATCGATAAATCATTGTGATATAATTATTTTGTTTGATTCCATATGACATGGGAGTCGGTAAAGGTAAATGAGTCCTCGATGTTTGGATTCCTGAGAAGTGTCCTAGCATATTCAAACTCACCAATTGAAATAGTGATACTTCTTCCCTCAGGTGTAGGCTTTTAAACACCTTCTTGCAACAGTGTTTTTGCTATAACTAAACTTATAGAGGATATAGTGAATGAGTTGCCGCTCTTAGTATGGAAGACTAACTCTCCAAATGAACTACTAGCGGGAACATATTTTTCTAAAATACAATCAGTATAGAACTTTCATAATGTCATATTAGAAAAATGTTAAACAAATCAAAATTGGATATTAATGCATACGTGAATGTCCAAACGAGTTTTGTGAAATTGACGAATTTTTCAAAGGAACCGATCTCCCTAATCCTTTGTAGATTGTTGTGACATCGCTCTCACCTTTATCGGCATACATGTCATCTTTGAGATTCAAATAAGCTTAAAACAACATATAGTATAGACCATCAAATTTGAATATATATAATAACTTCATCAAAGGAAATAAGATGTACATAATAAGGAAGGAGAGGTTGTCCAGATCATACTAAACACCTTAAAGTAGAAGATTGGTCATGAAAGGCAAACGATCCTTAGTGTATAAAGTGACAATTTTTCCAGCACTGTTTATTCCTTGGGTTGGGACAATTTTGTCACATTCTTCCCAATGGAAGGAATTACTACCATCCGGAATCAGTCACCATGTTGACATTCCTTGAATAAAATTTTCAATGAAATAATTTATGACGTTGACTAAAATATTCAATTACAAACACAAATTAATCACTATTATAACTTAATTGTAAATTACAATCATCATCTTCTTCAGAAGAATAAGAATCAAACTCTGGCTCCTCTTTAGATCTTTAATCGTTGTCATCCTCTCCAGATGAAATTTCAACATATTCGTTAGATAGATCATTCAAAGGTTTATTATCGTCATATCTGACAGATGAATTTATAAAAATGACATCTTCCTAAAACACTTCTCTTTCAATTCTCTACTCTCCTTTTTCTTTACACTTAAGTGTCTTGCCAAAAATATTCTTGAACCTTCTTACACATCACTTTCTTCTAGAAAACATCCTCCATTTTATTAAGTTTCTTATGCCTCCGAAACCATTCAATTTGGTTCAGTGATTCAAAAGATATACTTCAAACATTTTTAGACTGCTCCTGTCCAAAACAGTACGCTACGCACAAATTCCACCCAAAACTTGAAAGTCTTAGGAACTAAATCACAATTTACTTCCTTCAGATACCTTGTAGCTCTATATCTTTAGTTTACCCCGAATCAGAAATCATCCCATTTGGAGTTCTATTGATCAAGATATCATCAAAACACTGAAGTATATTTAGTGGGATAACACCAGTTCATATCCTTTAAGAGTATACTCACTGTACCCATCCTGCCTTTTCCACTCAATCACTCTCCATACAATTCAGATAACTTCTATTTTTTGTGGAGATATAGAGAAAGTTCTTACGAATCCAATAGTTCAAGAATCAAGTCATTTGGAGGTCTAGGGAAGAAGTTATGGCCAAAAGACTATAACACGTTTCTGCCCTTACTTGGAATGTACATGTCTCAGTACGAATGCCATAACTTTTGCTACAGATGTCTAAATGACTTTGTTTTAAGATCATTGAAAAGAGGACTTCAAGATCTACAACTTTCATGAAGATTTCAAAGGCTAATTCTATCGTCTACATTCTGTATCGTCTCGTTTTTTGCATCGTTTTACTTTTACTTCGTCTCACTTCTATCGTCTTACTTTTTGCGTCTTACTTCTATCATCTTACTTCCATCGTCTTATTTCCATCATCTTATTTCCATTGTCTTACTTCTATCGTCTTACTTTTTGCGTCTGCTTTTCTGCTCAGAACGTCTCCACTTATAAGGATCATAACTTTTGACTCCGATATCCAAAATTTACAAACTTTATACCGTTGGAA
>JANZLD010000001.1:33052104-33068907 GCA_026413575.1 Erythroxylum carthagenense
TGCATGTACCACTTTTTATGTGAAAACATTCCGTATTTATGCGCATATATGCTAATATGATGTATGAGTAAGAAAATTTATTGTCTTAATTTCTCTTTAAGCTCGCATGTACTGAAATTTCGGGTCATAACCCTTAATATGGGGAAGGGATGTTACTTTAATTTTGTTATTATTTCCCAAACCTTATCTGGTAGCAACTCCCGAAATGCAATTAGAATTAGCCTTTGCATAAACACATGATAATCATGACTTTTCATCCCAAATAATTTTTACTTCCTCAAGTCCACACGCCTAGTCAAGTTTGAAACAAAACCATAAGGAAACTTTAAACTTTTCAACCATTCACACAAAAGCTCCTTTTGTTTTTTGTCCAAAGTGTAACATGTTTTCGGATTTTTATCGGTACGAAGATGTTTATATAACTCATTCCTTCTACAAAAAAGTTACAAATCAGCTTGTGATTTTGCATTATCTTTTATCCCCTTTTAATGTTCATAATGTTATTGAACAAGTTGTCAAAAATGTTTTTGTCAATATGCATGTATCTAGATTATGATGAATCAAATTAGTTTCCTAATATGGCAAATCCCAAAAGATGCTTCGTTTTCTCCAACCAAAGTTTTGACTAATGCTTATATTTACTTCTTCAGCTTCAAATTCTGTTACTTTTATCAAGTCTAATTCCTCAATCTCTTAACTAACTTTGAAACGAGGAGGAGGTGTTTTTACTATCCTATTATTAATGAACTTATATTTATTACGTCTAATGGATGATCTGAAGGAAGAAATTTCCTATAATTGTCAAATCAACATATTTTGCCTCCTTTTGGAAGATAAAACGCATCGAATTCATTGTCACAATAAAGATAAGTCATATTTTCAGCTGTGCTCCATCTAGATAACTTGACAAATGTCAGAAAATCACTAATGATCCACATCAAAGTCACTCTCAACATAAAATTCTGTTTAAGACAGACATCATATATTTGAACACCATATTCTTAAAAATGCTACAATTCAGATATCAATGGTTATAAAAAAACATCAATTTTATGCTTCAGATTTGTAGGCCCTGGCACAGTTACTGTCAAGAACAAATATGCCTCTTACATACACATCCAAGGAGGCAAATTATAAGGAGTAATTATGATTGACCATGATGAATATTGCTGCCCAGATTGACCAAAAGGTTAGAATTCATCCGTCTACAATCCTAACCTAAAATTTTGACATTCAACTGCAAACTCAAGATAGGTGTCATTGAAATATTTCCATGCCAGTGCATCTGATGGATAATTCATTATTCCATCTTCCTATCTATGTTCAGCATGTCATCTCATATGAGATGCAGTAACATCAAAAGTATAAAGTCTTTGAAGTCCCGAAGTTAATGGGAAATAATACATTTGCTTCCATGGTATTAATTTTTGTTTCATTAAACACTTTATAAGCTTAAACCTAAATTGAACACAAAATTTGTACTCTTATAAGTCCACATCATCTCCCTAATATAACATACATCTCAATTCGCAACAATCAATCTTTTCAACAGGCAAATCAAGACCCCTAATAAGTTTCTTCATATTGTAAAAACTATCAACTATTGTATGATCAGCAAGCAATGATTCATTATGCCATTCAGGAATTTTATTAAAACTATGGTCCGAAATAAGTCTTTCAGACTTTATGTTCAAAAATTGAGCAATTGAAGACAATTGGGTCATTGTCTCATAATTTGGTCACAATTCTTGGTCAGCTGACTGTAGCAAGTCAAAACTGTTTTACTTGTGGGTTAGGTTCTTTTTCAAGATTTTCCTTATTTTCCTCAAAGATATAACTAGCCCCATCATAAACCATTTGCATGTACAGATTTTTAGTTCCATCCACATAATTTGTTTTAAATCCAATCCCCTTTTTATACTCATTTAAGTTCATAGACGATTTTGATTAATTACCCATTAAGGTGCTACAAAGTCAGGTTATCCATGTTGTGTCCACTCAAAATAATTGGGAACAAATCCTTTTCTCAGCAAATGCCCATTAACTTCATCAATAAGAAGGAAACATTTGTGTTTATACTTTTTACATAGATATCTGATCTTTGACCCATCTATATATGTAGGTTAAGAACATGCATAATGAATAAAAGCTTCAACTCCAGCAACAAATTTAGGATTAATGTAACTATTAGGTGTTAATCATCTATACATCCAAGATCTATCAATGTAACTCATTTTTACAAAACTATTAATTTAAAATAGTGATTCCATAGTTAGTATCATTCATGCTCGCCTAATATTACAAAATATCTAAGATAAGACTTGTGAATCAAGATAACAAGTTCTCGTTATGACTCCTAAGCTCCTTGTATATTTCACCGATAAGCCTCACAAGAGCTCTATCACAGGTTATGGGTTAAGGTTTATGGGTTTAGTTCTAAAATATTTGTAAACTTAAGGTCGAACATATATGTTTGTAATCATATATGTTACATAATAAGTTTGATATTTAACCTATATTAAATATGTACTAGTGCCAAATATAATAAGTATTCATAAAACTATGAACTCTTATTTTAATAAATTGTTTTAACAATTACAAATTTAAAAAGATGCGTGTAAAAATTTACACATGAAAAATAAAGAGAAGCAAATAAATTCAGATAGCATAAATGAAATAACATATTGACATAATTAAGGTAATTGGAACAATAATATAAGTCAAACTCATCCTATATTAATTCATTGATAAACCGAAGTTCATACAAATAAGTTTCAGTTCGTGCAAGCCAAACATTAGCCATGTAATACGTTTAGATGGGAAGTTTCAAACTGCAAACAAAAACCCAAATTAAACCAAGTTCAAAAAAAGATAGTTAAAAAATTCACTTACCTCAACTGACATGCAGAGGGTTCTTCCTGAATGTACTGAAATAAGAGGATGATGGAGCTAGAATGAAAAATAAAATGGATGCATATAAATTTAGATGAAGCAATTTCACTTAGACAGAAATAAAGCAGAATAATATGATATTTAAGATACATAAACCTTTTCAACTTTTGACATCAAACAATGGTCATATTAAAGTTAACAAGCAGAACTCATATCTTCACTGTAGTATGGTAATTTCATTAATGAGCAACCACAGATAAGCAGAGTACAAAAGAAAATAAAAGTTTTTTTTTTGATAAATAAACTAAATCAACGTCTAAAGCAGAGTACAAAATAAAAGTTTTACTACAAACTAAAAACACTAAATCAACGTCTGAAGCAACTATGAAATAAAAATAGAGAACAATACAAACTATATATATAATGAGTGATTGCTAATATAAATATCAAGTTTAACGTGCTAAAATGAAATACAAAACGATAGATGCATGTATGTTTATGTACCGAACTAATAACCTCAATGCAAATGCAATAGAAAAGTTAAAGATATGTCAAAAGTTGTTTGAAATTTAGAAAAAGTTTTAAGATAACCAATGAAATTTAAATTTAAAACAAACAAGGTAACAAATGGTTATATTGTTTCTTGGAAATAAAAGGATATGAATTTTGAAAAAGTGTAATCGCGTTGAATTTATAATTAATGTCACTTGAATTAAATTTATAAGCAATTTTCTTAAAATACATAATTTACGAAATATTTCATGCACAAGAAAATTTATCTAGTATGTATATAAAAAATAATAACAGTGCATTTCATTAATGTATAAAAATAAATTAAGCATTATTATATTGTTATTCATGCTTATTTATCTCTAATTTGTAACTTTTTTCCAAGTTATTCTAGTTCAAATTTAATAATAATTAATTCTAGTTAAAATTTAATCCTTATATAGTATTGTTAGGCTTCTAATTCTACCCATTTTTGGTGTAGGATAAAAGCCAATATAAGATTAATATAATTTATGTGGTATATAATTAAAAATAATAATTTTAAATATAAACAAAGTTTAAAAATTTTTAAATACAAAGATTTTGATTTTGAATTCTTCAAAAAAATTTAAAAATTGAAATCTCTCAAATAGTATTCATAATAAAAAGAAAATGTTACTAACTATGTGATTAATTTCAACCAAAATTAAATACTTATTTTGTATTTTGTACCAATACCATTGGTTGGGAGATGCTAAATACTATGGATTAAATAATTCAATTTTATATATTGAATCTTAAGACATTAAAGTGAAGTTATAGCTAAGCAACTCAAACATGCATGTTACTAAAAATTGTGTGATATTGGTTGTTTAATTACTAAAACGGGAATTATCTAGTAATAGCATTTTAAGGATGGTTCATGCCATTTGTTTTATATATATATATATATATATTGGCACAATTTATAAATATGCATGAAATAAATAATTGCATAACTATAAATTAATTGAAAAATTATTAATTTTAAAATAAAGTTATTATTTTGATTTAAATAATATTTGTGAACTTATGTATATATATATTTTTAATCAATTGACAAATTTTATTTTTGCACACATTTAATAAAATGGTAAATTTGAAAAATGTCATATAGTTTAAACTTTAAAATCATAGAATTATATATGAATTTTATAATTGATATAAAATTCAATTTAAATTTGATATTTAAAGTAACAATTTAGCTCAGGTGTGTTTTAACTTAACCACAAGGAGGGGTATTGGTATGAAAACACTATACCTCCACAAGTTCACAAATGGTGGGAGAAGAAACCCAGCTTCCGACGCACCATCAAACTCCTGTCAACGTCGACGACAATTCACAACACCTTCACTGGAGAAGAAATTAGAAAACGAAGGAGAAGAAGAAAGACGACGGTAACTTAACCAAAACGACGTCGTTTTGATTAAGTTAATAACATTCTCTCGCAATCAGACGACGATGTATTGGTTCGGAGAGTTAACAATGAAATTTCCTGTCCCTATCAATTCGTCATAAAAGTCCAAAATTTAACCTTTCTGCCATAAATTCCCGCCTTAATTATCGACGACATTTTTTTGTCGCTAAAATATATTTTCCCTCAATTTTTCCGACTGACAACAAAAGCTGTCGCAAAATCCTTATATTCTTGTAGTAATTTACAGACGCACATCTTTACCATCGCAAATTGATTTCCTTGACCGATATTTCATCCGCCGCTAAACAGACTTTTTCCTGTCTATATTATTGACGATATTTTTGTTTCCGTTGGTAATTTGCATGGGTTTAAATTCCGTCAGTATTTTTCTGTCGCTAATTCTGACTTTTCTTGTAATGATTAAGTTTATTGACGTACCCTACCACGTGTTTCACGTTTAGATTCTAAATTAAATAAAGTTTGATATTTTTTTAATAATTATTCCTAAAATCTATTCAAGGACTCAAATAACCATACTTTTTAAGAAGAATTACCGAGCAGAAATTATGATCAAACAGGGCCGAGATCTTGCTATCAACTTTGAAGAACCTCCAAATGGAACTTGCAGTAATTATAGATTCACTTCATAGTTCTGAACATTAAGGAAATTTGTATAAACATGACTTTTGTTTTTTTGGTTACACGAGAGAATGCTACAATACGAGGACTTCTCAAAAGGTTACCCATTCTAATACTACTCTCGCCTACCAGGTGAAAATATTACTATAATTACAAAATGCATGATGCCCTTACTAACAAATGAAAACATGAAAAAAAAAGTCACACCATAACCAAGCATCAAATTCAGATATCAAATTGAAATTGTTGCGGCTTTAGGAAACTAAAAATAGCTTTATGAATACGTACCACTCAGTTGAATAGAATTTTGAGCAAACCTGACCGTTCAATCATAAAATAAGGATAGAATCCAATTGAATTCTAAAGACGCTAAACAGAGGTCACTGTTTAAAAGTTATCAAACAATCTGGGGGAGAATTTTTAATCTTCCCTGTCATGCACAGGAAGAGACTTACAATCTTTCCCGTCATGGGTTGGCATCCCTAATAAGTACCTAATGTATCACACATAAAAATACCACAAATACAGCTCCAATACTAATGACTAAAGCAACAGGCAGAATTTCAGTAGGCTGTTACTGCAACATATTAACAAGGCTGCAGGATAGTTCAACTTGAAAACCAAAAAAACTCTCAATTCATGTATCACAGTCACTAAAAAAATCAGATTCAGCTCATAAACTACACTGGAATACATCCAATTAAACAACTCCCACATTTTGGGCGTACATAGATGAAGCAATTAGCACTGGCAAGTAGGCCGCTACATCTGTATCCTCTGCGTGAATTTTGACACCAGCAAATCGGTAATCAGATTTCCCCAAGGTAAATCTGTTTATCGCTACTGCAAGATGCAATGATAGGTTCAGATGGGTGGAAAGCACACTCATTTACAGATCCAGTGTGACCAGGAAGCTTATACAATATGCGTCGAGAAGTTGTGTCCCAGATGTAGACCATGCGATCAGAACTACCAGCAGTAACCTTGCTCCCATCAGGTGACCAACCACATTTCAGTAGGTTCTTTTCAAAGTTATGCTGGTGCCCTTCCAAAATCTTCACACAACGATTTTGTGGTGCATAAGGGCGCATGTCCCAAATGCAAAGCTTGCAGTCCATACCATTGGTTAAAAGATATGAGCCATCAGGACTCAATTGCATACCTGTTATCATATCTTGATGGCCTTCAAGTTTCATGGTTACTTCACCTTTTCGCAGGTCCCACACCTTAATATCATTGTCTATACCACCAGTAAAAATTTTATCTGATGCATCAGAGAAACTGACTGCAGTGATTTGATATTTATCTGGAAATGTTTGGATTGCACCCCTCTGTCGCATATCCCATAGTTTTGCAGTTCCATCATCAGATCCACTAACAACAAGCGGAGGCCCCCGACGGGACGGACAACATGAATTTACAAAAGATGAATGTTCAGCCATTTTCTTTATCTGCTTCCCAGTCTCAACATCCCATGCCCTGACAGTTTTGTCAGGACTAGCCGATATTATCTGGGAACCATCTGTTGTCCACTGAAGATCCAACACTGCATTCTTGTGCCCTTTCAAAACCATGAAGTTTTTGCACTCCCCATGGACATGCCAAAGGAAAATTTCTTTGTCATGAGATCCCGATGCAATGACATTACCGGCTGGATTGAACTTCACTGTGTATATAGCACTTTGATGACCACTGAGTAACATGATAGGTGATTCCAAGCTTGAAGTCCGCTGCTTTCCATTAGGCCCAGGTGCTTGTGCTCCGGCATATCGAACTGTAGACCATTCCATTGGCCTTGGACCGGAGACAGACAGAGGATTCTCACCTTCTCTAGGAACAACTTGCATCTTGACACCAGCTATTCCAATGACCCACAATCCTCAACTGAAATAAATATTAAGGAATCAGAGAAGGAGAAATCAATTGGAGATACATATTAATGAAACGAGTGAAAGAAATCATTTTATCATACATTGGCGTATTACCAAATCACATGTCTATTGCCGTGGTGGTGGATATTGGTATTTTGCTAATATCTAAGCAAGCACAAACACAAACATTATGATACATGACAACGTTAACTAAGAGCCTAAGATTTTCATTTAAACCATCATCTCCCAACCCGATCCTTAATCCATACCATTCTTACTCTCAAAAGGACAACATACAAAACAGATGCATATAAAACCAAGCAAATAACTCTCACCACGGCGATTACCAGATCACGCTTTCTAACTCGCAACATAAACTAGAAAAATACATGTTCCATAACTAAAGAATGACAGCACACACACACATTAAACACAAAAAAAGATGGAGTAAGCAGTGGTTGTTTCCTCTTTATCTTCTCTGATAGCCAATTCAAAAGCTTTCGTATGACATTTATTACATAATTTATCAACAAAGAAGAGATTACCAAACCAGTAGTAAAAAAAACTGACAAAAACAAATTTAGTTGTCGAGCGAAAAATTAAGATGAAGAAAAAAAGCAACTCGCAAACGATTCTAAAACATAAGCACTAACGGAATTCACATGTCTGCTGTTGCATGGGAAGAAAAGTATCGTCACTTATCAAAAATCGATGCAACCCAAGAACCCAGTTCAGGTAATCAAATATATTAAGTTTGGAAGCACAAAGATTCACTAACCAGATCCGAGTGGCAGGCTTCAATGGTAAACCCTAGAGGGGGGTCTCTTCTTTTTAGTCTTCCTCCGGTCTGTAAAACCCAAAAAGAAAAAGAACTCTCCGGAGATTAAGTGGCTGTGTAATGTGTAGTCCTCCGTAAAACGCACCGTTCTACAAGTCTGGGCTTGGGCTTCTTACTTTGATGCATAACAGTTTTGCTAATGTTTCTTTATCTTCTCCTTATACATTAGGAGCCTTGTGTCCTGAGCAGTCATTTTTTTAATTAAAAACGCCACATAATTTTAATGCTAGTCTCGTCATTTGATCATGAAAGCTTTAATTTCAAGTTGTTAGTTAAATACATTTGTGATGTTCTCTCCAGATTTTAAATTTAATTAGTTTTGTTTCATATGTTTGGCATTAAACTAAGTGGGAAGATTCCAAGGAAGACGTTATTAAGAGTGATTAATTGCTAATCACAACTTTAACATAACATATCAACATAACCAAGAACAAACTTTTTCCGAATTCCAATTATGTCCCTTGACCCAGACGGCGTCAACTCCTCCCCCTCACCGTTTGCAAACAGAGATTGGTTCTTTCCTTCTCCGACATTCATCCACCGTCCGCCGCCAAAATCCCCAAAATACCCTCGCCGGTTCTCCACCGCTTCTAGAATCTCCCAACCCTACCTTCACCGCCACCACCCCGACTCCAAGCCTCCGAAGCCACCGCCGTCGCCGTCAACGTCTCATTCTCGTTCACCAGGTCCACCTTCGACTCCAATTCCTGCTGCTCCGAGTGGCTCTAAGTATGGTGAGATTTCCCGACCAGATAGCTTTCTTCGTCGGCCGGAGAACTCCGGGAAACAAGAGGAAGGAGACGCTAAATTCGAACTTTTGAGGGAAACGACGACGTTTGGGGAGGAAGGTGCTTGGTTCTCCGGTTTTCGGATCAGGGTCCGGTGGCAAATGGCCGTTTCAACCGCGGTAATACCTGTATGATTTATATGTACGTCTTTTGTACGTGACAATTATTGGAGTTTGTGTTTGGTTGGTGCAGATTGTGATTACAGCTCTAGCTTCTTTAGTGCACAAGAATTTCTCTTTACACAACCAGGTCGATGATTTGGAGGTATATTATTACTATCCGTGACTGAAATCTGATAAGGTTTCTTGTTTTTGCTACTTAACATGCACAACTGACTGAAAGTTGGTTGTGGTCTACAGGAGCAAATTTCAAAACTACATTTCACATTGCGAGCTTGCAATATTTCACCCTCTCTAGGCTATGTAGATTCCAGATTACAGGAGATAGATGATATTTCTAGTAAAAGTTTGAAAGTTGTGGCTCTGATTGTCTCAGTAACGCTATCATCAATACCAATTGTTAGCTTAAAGTACATTGATTTTGTGTCTAAATCGAGATCGCTGGACACAGTTTCAGAAGAAGTTTCTCTGAGTAAGCAGCTGGCATATCGGGTGGATGTCTTCTTATCAGTTCATCCATATGCTAAGCCACTAACATTGCTGGTTGCAACTTTACTCCTTATCTTTCTTGGAGGTCTGGCCCTTTTTTGTGTGACAGATGATTGCTTAGCTGATTGCCTATGGTTATCTTGGACATACGTAGCTGATTCAGGCAACCATGCTAACTCGGAAGGTATTGGTCCAAGATTAGCTTCTGTTTCAATTAGCTTCGGTGGGATGCTTATTTTTGCAATGATGCTTGGGCTTGTATCTGATGCAATATCCGAGAAGTTTGATTCACTAAGGAAAGGAAAGAGTGAGGTAGTTGAGCAAAACCACACCCTGATTCTTGGGTGGAGTGATAAACTGGTAAAATTCTTTCTAGTTGCATGGCCTGTTCATTTGTGATTTCTTTATTTCTTCCATGAGAAATTGCTGGCTTTTTCCTCTTTGAAACAGTTTTAGTTGCAATAAGGATATGTAAATAGACATTGATTATGCGATTCTGGCAGACATTTCTAAGTTGGGAGATAAAATGTAAATGGTAATGCATGCAATATCTTTCAGCATTTGTTCCTTACCAGATAGTGATTAAATTGTTGAACAACTAGGGATCTTTGTTAAATCAACTTGCTATTGCCAACGAGAGTTTGGGTGGAGGAATTATTGTGGTGATGGCTGAACGAGACAAGGAGGAGATGGAAATGGACATTGCTAAAATGGAATTTGACTCCAAAGGGACTTCTGTCATATGCAGAAGTGGTAGCCCTCTAATTCTCGCTGATCTGAAAAAGGTAATACCGATTGAGATTCTTCCAGTTTTAGAATGTTAAAATTTTCCATGGCTGAACTTAATCTTGCTAAAAAGTTTTTATGAATAAATTCAGTCATATAGAAAATGATAATGGCCCAAGTAATATTTTACTTTATTATGGTCTAATCACATATTTTCATTTGCAATGCCCAGATATTGCAAAAAATGCCAAAGTGCAACCCACAATTGAATGAATAACACAGTGGATGTTCTATGTACCTTACACACATTTTCTTGTTTCAAATTTTCTAATTCTTATCTTGCTTTATGGGCTTTTTCTTTTATTTTACAAGTAGCAAATTTTAAACGTCCTTTTAGTTATGTCATTTCTAAATATGTTTTATGTCAAGGCTTGCTGTATCATCTTCATGTTCTTAGATGTTCAAAATGATGCCTGTTGTTCTAATTTGTCATATACCAGCTTATTTTTCATGTTCCAATACTTTCTTCATATCAGCAATTCCTCTTAATTAGGTTCTTCTTGCCACAGCTACCATTTTCCTTCTTGTAACCTCCGCAATTAGACTGGATATTCACCTTATCAACGTATCACATGGTTCAATCTCATAGGATGTATTTGCAAAGATGATTGTGATGCTATGATTCTATCTATTTTTCTTTGCTAATTATCATTCAAGTTTTCCAGGTATCTGTCTCTAAAGCCCGTGCAATAATTGTCCTTGCTGAAGATGGAAATGCTGACCAGGTCTACTTGACCCAAAAAGTCAATTTGCTGAATGCTTGAGTTGAAAGAAATGGTTATCATCATTTACTAATTCATGGCTGTATGCAGAGTGATGCTCGAGCGTTGAGAACAGTCTTGAGTCTAACAGGGGTCAAAGAAGGGCTGAGAGGGCACATTGTCGTGGAAATGAGTGATCTTGACAATGAGGTATTGGTAAAACTTGTTGGTGGAGATCTTGTTGAAACTGTTGTTGCTCATGATGTAATTGGTCGCTTGATGATTCAATGTGCTCGGCAGCCAGGGCTTGCTCAGGTTACTTTCTGAGTCAGTTTTAATTTTATGAATTGGTAGCATCAATATAAATCCAACCATTATAACAAATCTAGCAATATATGACTTCTCAAAAAAAACATCTAGCGATATATATCTTTTGCTGCTTTAAATTATTGCTTGGAAAACTTGCTTCCTGGTTTTCCGTAATTGACAACTTAAGGATGTAATATGGCAGATCTGGGAAGACATCCTGGGGTTCGAAAACTGTGAATTTTACATCAAAAGATGGCCACAGTTGGATGGCATGCAATTTGAGGATGTTTTAATCAGTTTTCCTGATGCAATACCTTGTGGGGTCAAGGTTGCATCTTGTGGTGGTAAGATTATCTTAAATCCTGATGATACATATGTCCTCCAGGACGGTGATGAAGTGCTTGTTATTGCTGAAGATGATGATAGCTATGCTCCTGCAGCATTACCTACGGTGCTTTCACTATACTTAGAAAGATGGTTTTCCAATAGACTGCCTATCTTTTTCTTTTCTTAGTTCAATCATCCTCTGTGCTTATTATATTTGCTACTATTGAATAAAATAATTTTATGATATTAGAATAATACATGATCTATTTCTAACCTCACCCTACGACTTAAGTTTTTGGATAGAGTAGTTTCCTATTATGGTAATAGAGCCTTGTGTGACTAAGTCTCGAGTTCAAGTTGTTGCAACCATCTTATCTATAGCATATTTGTGATTTGTTGTGTTGGCCAATATTTTATGTGAAGAGGTGTGCTAAAATAATATATGATCCACTGTTGGGCCTCGCCTAACAACTTAAGCTTTTGAATTGAGCAGTTTCCTGACAAATACCACCATTAAATCTTGACTTAGTATTCATCTTTTCCTTATTATCTTAGCCCAGTGATAATTCTTGTCATGGTAAATCTGAGGACTCTTTGTTTAGCACAAGTCCAAATGAGTTCTGTGCATTTTCATACAAATAGAATTGGACTACTCCCAGAGTTTTATGTTTGGAGTTTTGTCATTTTTATAATTCTAGGGACTTGTAAAAGTTAATTGCCTAGCATACTCATACTTCTCAATCAACATTGTATTATTGTGGCCCAGATTGTGATGGCCTTTTCATTCTAGATTATGCAAAACTGGATATTAAATGCAACAAAGGCATGCATTATGTATCCTTGTTTTGGAAAATTGGACAAGTGAAATCAGAATGAGAAAGGAAGCAATTAGTCATGATCAATCAGACCTGTCATTCGTGACAAACTTGCCCCAATATATACAAATATAGGATAATGCGTTCGCTGGAATTTAACTAAGTGGAGATGGCATAATTAAAAGACTTACACAAAATAATCAATTTCATCATTCAGGTCAAAGAAGCATCATTTATACACTTTGCCCGACCAGTCAGAAAGCCACAGAAGATTCTACTTTGTGGATGGAGGAGGGACATTGATGATATGATTGTGGTAAGTTCTGTCTATGAAGCACCTAATTCTTTTCTTGTTCGCCTGGATGCTGCAGGTATGGAGGGGAAGTCTACCCAAAGACTTCATTGTTCCAAAGTCTGCAGAAAAGATACTTTTATGTGGTTGGCGACGAGATATGGAAGATATGATTATGGTAACGCAATAAGGATTACACAATCATACTCCCAATCCACCGTGGGTTGAACAAAGTGGTGGTAGATGCTTCACGATTTTCTTGTCATGTTTTGAGTGTCTATTTAACTTGTGAAGTTGCTAAGATTCAGTTAAAAAAGGACATATCAGTTCCTGATGCTCCTAATAGTTTGGGGTCCAGCGAGGGTTAGCTACTAAGTGTAGCATTTTGGTCCAACTAATTCAGTCTTAAGAGTGAACTTCATTCTGTTATGGCATGGAAATTTGTGTTTAATCACCATAGCTTATATCATTTCCAATTTACTCTTACAATGGTTTATGTCCACCATGTCTACCAGTGGATTTATCTTTTGACAGATTGACAAGAAGTTTACAATTCCCTCCTTTTCTCAAGTATGCGATCATTTTTACCAGTTTATTTTTGTGTTAGCAAGCAACAAAATATTCTTTTTTCTTTTCATTTTTTCTCCTTCATTACTAATATCTGCTGTCATAAGAATTTAACCTAATTTCAAGTGTATGGTTTCTGCCTTCCAGTTTGACTTTATCATCTCATCATCTTCCAAACACAAATCTCACCTGTTGCTTCTATGTACACTATTTTTTTTGCCTTTTCCATTTATTTTTTGTGATGTAGAATAGTTAATGAAGTCATCACATTAATGAATTCTCTTGTCGTTTAAGTTAAATGAATAGTTTGTCACCCTTTAGTCTTGTAATGATTGTAGGTTCTCCTGGATTTTAATTGATGCAAATCAGAGTAGCTTGTTCTACTTTCTTTTTCTTTCCATCACCAAGTTAATAGAAGATGTTACTTTATTGGATCAGGTCCTGGATGCCTTCCTAGCACCTGATTCAGAGCTTTGGATGTTCAATGAGGTTCCCGAAAACGAGAGGGAAAAGAAGCTTATTGATGGTGGTCTAGATTTAAGCAGACTGATGAACATATCATTGGTTAATAGAGAGGGAAATGCTGTGATTCGGCGTCACTTGGAGAGTCTTCCTTTAGAATCTTTTGACTCAGTAAGTAGTACAACCTGTAAAAATATAGTGAGATGGACCTTTATACAGATTTTGACGCAATATCTTGTGTTCACAGATCTTGATTTTGGCTGATGAATCTGTGGAAGATTCAGCCATTCAAGCTGATTCTAGGTCTCTGGCCACACTATTATTGATCCGTGATATTCAGGTATTCAGAAATCGATCTAACTGAATTGTGGTTGTACATGATGATTCCATTGTTGAAGTAATGAGAGCTCTTGTGACCACGGTTGACGAGAGATTGATTGACATTGTAGCTTTCTGGTTCTTCATGGACATTAGACTAACTCACTGAGCTTTCTAATAAAGTTTTACATTTTTCAGAGAGTTGAAAAAAGTAAAGTTTGCTTTGATACTTGTCTTATAGGAAATGCATTATTTGAATTATTGAAAATTCTTTCCTAATAGATAGGGTATATAAATTTGTGGTTCTCATGATTCTTTAAGGCAAAGCGTCTTCCATATAGAGAAACTATGGCTTCCCAGCTCCAAAGAAGCTTCTCACAGGGTTCCTGGATCGGGGAGATGCAACAGGCTTCAGACAAATCAGTAATAATCAGTGAAATTTTGGACCCAAGGACTAAAAATCTATTGTCCATGTCAAGGATCAGTGATTATGTTCTATCAAATGAGCTTGTCAGCATGGCATTGGCCATGGTTGCAGAGGATCGCCAGATAAATGCTGTATTAGAGGAGCTTTTTGCGGAGGAGGTAGTGTTTCTCGATGATTAAAATATTGAGAACGTTTGGGAGTACAAATGTTTTAAGAGAGAAATAAGCTTACTAGAGTGTAATCACAAATTAACATGTTCATGTTACTGCTTTTTAGAAAAATTTATGCTAGCTTGTCAATTGGCATTCTGCAATTCTGATACTAGAAATTCACTAAAGATGTAGATATCATGTTAATTTGCTTATTGGGATAAAACCTCCAGTTGCTTAATTTTTAGTAGTGGTAAATATTTTTTTTTTGGTAAGAATTGGTTAAAGTATGATAATTTCTTTGAGAGACAAGTTCTGATTATTAATGACATGTATCGCTTATAGAACTTTTCTTCATCAGGGAAGTGAGTTGCAGATTCGGCAAGCAGATCTCTATCTTCGTGAAGGTGAGGAGTTGAGTTTTTATGAAATAATCTTACGAGCCCGACAGAGGAGAGAGATTGTAATCGGCTATCGTTCAGCTACTGCTGAAAGTGCAGTCATCAATCCACCTACCAAAAGTGAGAAACAGAAGTGGTCACTGAAAGATGTTTTTGTAGTGATTGCAGAGAAGGAATGACAATCTTTATTATTTTCCAACTGATGAAGATATTCGATTGTGAAGTACCACTCAAGATATGATTTGTTTAAGCATTGACATAGAATTACCTAAAAAATACTACAGGATGTGAATATCACTTGTAAACGAAGAGCATGTACAGTCATATCAAAGTTTATAATTTCAAAGATTGATATCAAGACAGTTTTCATCATTCTAATTGTATTACCAGTGAAAAGTTGAGGTATCGAATGCATTCTCCACCTTTTGTCCTGTCTCATCAAGTTCACTAATGCTCAAGGAGTTATACTCAGCTTGGTCTTTGAGAATTAATGGTGTTAATTGATCTTGAGTATGCCAGGTTAACATTGTTTTCGTTCCACCCAACATGGCTTTAAGCGGGTGCAGACCCAATACTGAAGAACAGGAATTATGCTGATTAGTCGATGGACTTGAGGAAACAGAGATGAAGCTTGCTTGTGGATTGGACCACCTCTTATCATCAATATTTATTTCTCTATCTTTTTCATGTTGGGTTGGATATTATATTCAATTTTTATCGTCATAAATTGTTGAAATTTTTGCTTGAGGAGTTGAATTGAATATCTTCTTTCCCCAAGGACAAGGTGGTAGTTTTGAGGGCAAAAACCCCTTTTATGCCTAAAGTATAATGTAAAGCCCCAAAGGAAGAACCGGACCAAATCTCTTTTGTGGCCTGCAGCCATTCTAAAAAATACTTATCTTATCAACGTCTCTGTCTTATCTTAACCCATGTACAGTAGTGAACTTTCTATTTCTGTGTCTTTTTTTTTTTCATAAATGGGAGTTAACAATTACATAATAAAGCGGGGGAAACTAATCTCAACGATATTTTCGAGGAGGACCGAAAGGCACCCGTAGGGTGCAGTTACAAAATGGATAATGCCAAGATTAAAGGAGACAGCAAAGTTTGCGAACCAGTCGGCACTCCGATTGGCTTCCCTGTAGATGTGGCAAGGGAGGACCGTCCAGTTACGAATGAGGAGTGCATAAATGCCAAGGAGAAGGGGATTGGCCGAAGAAGCACGGGAGGTTGGGTCTAAAATAGAACTCAATGCAACCTGAGAGTTGATTTCTAGGATCACACGGTGGTATTCGAGGTCCCAAGCGAGGTGGAAGCTAGTGTAGACCCCCCACAGCTCAGCGGTGAAGGAGGAGCACCATCCCAGGTTGTGGACAAAGCCACCAAGCCAGACACCAGTGGGGCCACGGAGGAGGTCGCCCGCGGAGGCCACGCGGGGGTTGGTCTTGCTCATACCGTCCGTGTTCAACGTCACCCACCCCTGAGGCGGAGGAGTCTAGCCAATGTACTGTTCCTGTCGGAGCCGCCATCCGGGGATTAGGAGCTCGTGCCAGACTACAGCTAGCATAATTTGTTGGACATATTGGAGGATGCAGTGGATCGGGGAAGTGGGCCAAGAGAACTGAGCGTCAAAAAGAGCTCAATTCCTCCAAGACTATAAAAACCAG
>JANZLD010000001.1:33117893-33142074 GCA_026413575.1 Erythroxylum carthagenense
GCTCCAAAAATAATCCATCAAAACCTCATAATTAACTAGTCTTTCCATATTTACCCTTCTTTTGTCTTTATAACTAACATCTTATACTTCTAACTCCTTGACTAATGATCATGGAAAAAAATGAAGGAACTTGATAATACTTCCTTCTAGACAAAATTTTCTCATTGTCTTAATTTTCCAATGACACCAAAATCATTCAATCTGGTTTGGAAATCTAAAAGGTATACCTCAAACATTTCCAAACTGTTCTTATACTGAAATAGTATTCTATGCTCAACTTCCATCAGAAACTTGAAATTCTTAAAGACTGAATTACAACTCAATTTCATTAGATAAGTTGTAGCCCTATTTCTCTAATTTAATCCAAATCATACTCAATGAACATGTTTCAACTTATAACTTCCAATATTTCACATATAACCCATCTTGCACATAACTATCTTTTCTACTTCACTTCAATTTCAAGAATTCTTCTTTTCTTTACACATAACTAATCGCGAACAATTTCTAACTCAATAGTTATAATTTCCAAAAATAATTCAAGGTCCAACAGAAAATATGGATTTGTGGTTTTTATGTATTTGATGATTAATATGTTATAAGAGTGTTTTAAAATGATTTTTGAGTTAAAATATCAATGAAAATAGGAATGAAATGAGTGTAGAAATTTTTGGAGAAGGGTTGATATATATATACGCGTATGCTCTATTTTCTTCACTATGTATACTTGAGTGTTTTGAGTGTTTTTTTAGCAATGATTAAAAATGAATTTAGAGTTAAGGGATAGTTGTAAGATGATGTTCTGATATGGAAAAGTGAATTAAAATGAAAGTTTGAGAATAAAATTGGAAAATGTACATAATATGAAAATGCAGAAAAATGACAGTGAAGAAAACACATAAATGAAGAAGATAAGTAAATATGTGATGTTTTTTGATATTTAGTGTTGATTCTTAGTTTTTGGTTTATTTTTCAATGTGTTGGGTTGAATGAAGTTGAAAATGGAGGTTGAAATAAGTTAGAAGAGATAGACTAAGCAAAAGAGATGAACTAAGATGAAAATGATGATGAAGAGTGCTGGAACATGTGCAAATGCAGTGTCTTTACTAAACATGCATCTGTATTTTAGCCATATATTGTTCTATAGACATCTAAATGGGATGATTTGAAGTTTAGGTTAAACTAAAGAAGTATGGCTATATTTTTCATGAAGAAATCGAAATTGAATTCTGTCTCTAAGAGTTTCAAAATTTAGCTCGAAGTTGAGTTTGTGGATTATATCATGGTTTATAATAGTCTGTAGTGTTTTTAGCATAACTTGCAGAATATCAAACTAAATTGCATGAAATTGGTTTCATTTGAAACTTAAGACATAAAGGAATAACTATTTTGAAGAGTGTTTTGCCTAAATCCTTCATTTTTCTTGTCAAAATTGCCATGAAACAATGACCCGAAGGTTTGTTTTCTAAAGATCCAGAATGAAGTTTGAAAAAGAGGGGATCTCACGATCGTACACAAGCACAATTGTGACTCTTTAAGGGTCACAAGGTATCTCACGATCATGCATAGTGAAGGTGTAGTGAAAGTTGACAGACGAGAACATCCTTTGATCTTTTGGCCATAACTTCTTCTCCCGACCTTCAAATGCCATGGGACTTGAACCATTGGACTCATAACACATTGATATTCATCTTGAAAAAAATTTATAGTCATATGAAATCATTTGAAAGAGATTGATTGATTTAATTGGGAAGAAAATGATGAACAATATGGAACTTCATGACTAGAGTATTATCACTAAACATGCTTAGTTTTTTAGGCATAACTTATTATGTATTTATCCAAATGGAATGATTCTTTATTTAGCTTAAAATATATATATAGGGATACAATTGTTATGAAGAAGTCGAATTCCAATTCTGCCTCTAGTGTTCCAGAATCTGACTTGATGTTGGGTATCAAATACTATTATAGTTAAAGAATAGTCTGACTTATTTAAAGTATAAATTTTGGAATATTGATTCACATCGAATGATATTAATGTCATTATAAACTTAAGACAATTGAGAACATTTTCCTAGAAGAAAGTGTTGCCAAATTACTTCATTTTCCTTGTCAGAATGATCATGAAAAATAAACCCAAAGGTCTGAAATTTTGGAGAATTTATAAGAACAAAGGAGAGCTTGGATATTCTATGATCATATAATGTTAGAATAACAATGGTGAATGAATTGTTGGTATTATAGTGCCAAAGGCATGTGTCTAATGGAGATGAAGGTGTTCATGTGATTGTAGTTGTGATTCAAAGGAAATGAGTAATAAGTATCAAGTTAAAGTTAAAGTTAAAGTTAAAGTTAAAGTTAAAGTTAAAGTTAAAGTTAAAGTTAAAGTTAAAGTTAAAGTTAAAGTGAATGAGAATTTGATTTTAAGAGAGAAAATATTGCTAAAAATGAATTGATGAGTAATTGAGTTATAAAATGAGAATGTGGGTAAGATGTGAAATTTGATAATATACCCGGGATTGTCAAGAACATGCAATATACATAGTGTGTTTACACATTTGTGCATAAATAAATGGTTATAATTGTGCAAAGTTATTAATGTGTGTATGCAATATGTGTATTGCATAATTTTGATGTGCAGGATAAACGTCTGCATTCAAACTTTTCTAGATCTTGGAAGTAATTGCTAATCTGGAGCGTACTGTGAGTCGACCCAGATGGTTTCATTCACTGTTTGACATGTTTTAAATTTCTACTTTGAATTGCTATTGAAATGAAATGTGATTGTTCTAATTCCGAACATTGAATATCTGAGGAGATTGTAGTTGCATGAATAATAATAGAAGTGTTCCTTGTATGTTAATTGGACAAAAAATGTGAAACACAGATTGATTGTTAAATGCCGGACTGAGATCCAAAGAGAAATGTGAATGTGCATATAAATGAGAGAGTGATTCTCAACTTAAATGTTGAATATCAGGCTAAGGTTCGATGACATATGTAAAGTGAAATAAAGTAACTGATTGAAAAGATGTGAATGTGATGCATTTCGATTCATGAATATACGAAAGATAAAGGCTGTTGTGACTGGAGTAGCTACCAAAAAAGGAGCTTAATGCTCAGATTGTGAAAAAGAGCTTAAAGCTCAGAAAGTGTATAAGAGCCAAAGGCTCATTATGTAAAATGAGCCTAGTATCCCCAATAGATACGGGACAGTTATTAATAAGCACAATATCCACAATAGATATAAGACAGTTATAGGTGCTCAGTCATAACAATAACAAATTGAAAGTGAGTCTCATAAGCATTACATATGCATTTGATGTGTATGATTTGAGCAGTTTGACTGATTTTCTGAATGTGAGATATGTTTCAAGTTAATGCGAAATATATGTGACTCAATATGATTATTAATGAAATGATGTGAATTATATGATCTGTATGCATTATGTGATTGAGTGAACCATCAAGGATGGTCATTTACTAAGTTCACAAAATTCAACCAAAATTTGCAATATTTTTTAGCTTAGAAGAGTTACCCCATTGGGCAAACAGGAGTATAGCTACTATATTCAATTAAGACATAGAGGTCAAGATGAGTTAACATCTGCATTTGTATTTTCTTATTTTTGTATTAAATTGAGTATTCTGCAATTTTTGTATCATGTGTATTTGAATATGTTTCGATATGTAATAACTCTTCAAAGTGGAAAGGTTTGTAAATGAGAATGATCTTGAGTGTAATAATAATAAATGTGTTTTTGATTTTATGAAAGAAAAGAATGGGCTTGAAATTTAATTGTTGATTTTTCGTATATGCGTATGATAAAATTAAAAAAATTTGTATGAAATTTTTGGGAGTTTGATTATTCTAGCATGCCACCGTTGTGGGGTACGTACTCGAGCATCACTCAGGATGTCGGGTATGAGTCTTACAAGAGTGGGGTGTTACAACATATACTTTTGATGTTCAGTTCATAAGCTTGTTCCCGTAACCTAAACCATTTTTCTTTAGGGTTCCTAGGTTCATTAGAAGGGAAGTAAAGAATTTGAGAGTGAGCTCCCAATAAACAGGAAATTGGAAGTGTATGAATTTTTCCCACTAAATTCTTTATGCTAAGTTCTCTACCCTATCGCGCAGTTCTAGCCTATCAAGCTTATGAAAATCAAAATATTTAGGGACTACAATTTGTTTAGCATTAAGAGATTGAAAACGAATACCTTCCTCTTTTGTGTAGATCGAAAAGGGTGATCCAAAGTCTATTGCCCTATTCCTTCTCCCTTGTCCCGAGACTTGGTTTCGTCCCGATGATTAATCCTACTTTTTTTATTGCTTAATACATGACATACTAGCTTGTGAGTAGGTAGAAGTTAGAAAAGACTGGAAATTTGAAATTTGGGTTGAGAGAGGTGAGAATGTTTGAAGGTTCTAAACTTAGAGAGATAAAGTAAAAATAAAAGTAAGTTAAAAAATGAAGTTAGAAATGAATATCTAAGTGGATAGAGGGAATTTGACTTTAAAAATCGCTTGTCTCCTTTTGACCCAGTCGTAGGCCATGACCGTGATTTGTAATTTTTTCACCAATTTTTAATATTTCTTCTCCTTTTGTTCTTTTCCACTTCCCCAAAATCACTTCTTAATTATTTATGACCCTTTTGCCTCTCTCTACTTACTTCCTTGATCATCTAATTAATGACGAAGTCTTATGCTTTCCCAATTTTATTCGAAAATGAACCAACCTAATTACATAATTCAACTATTTAGAAATCAAAGGAAATAACATCAATTTAGCAGTCCATGGGTTGCCTCCCATACAACACTTCTTTTAACTTGGGTAGCTTGACGCTCTTCTTATGCTTACGGTGGCTCGAATGAATCATGTAATGGTAACGTAGTCATCGATCTTATAATTTCCACATGAACTACCATACCTTGGATTCCACTCTCCCTCTGATTTTCCTTCTTTCTCCTTCTTCTTCATGATCGTTTCTTTCTAAATGCGTTCCTAGGATCCTCAATATCTTCCCATTGTCATTGAGGCTCAATTTCCTTGATGTTAGTTGGAGGTAAAGGAGAACTGTTGTCTTTCTTCGATACTTTGAAGGTTATTTGATGCTTGCCGACCTTCAGAGTTAGTTCACCCCCATCAACATCAATTATGGAGCAGGCAGTAGCCAAGAATGGTCATCCAAGGACCATAGGGGTTCCCACATTTTGTCTAATATCCAATATATAGAAGTTTGTGGGGAACGTAAATTTATCAATTTGTACTTGCACATCCTTAATAATCCCCTTTAGCCGATGAACTGTTATGTTTGTCATCTTCACTAGCATCTTTGTGGATTCTATCTCTCCTAACCCTAATTTTTGACTGAAAGTATAAGGCATCATATTGAAACTTGCTCCTAAATTTGTGATTGTCCTGTCTATTTTGACTCCATTGGTACTATAAGGAATGTAAAAATCTCCTAGGTCGTCTTTCTTCTATACTATATTAAGGTTTTCTTCCACTATGCACTCCTTAACCTTCTTCTTGTTTAATTCCTTTAGTGTAAGCTTCATTTTTAGATGTTTTGTTATCTCTTCAACCTTTAATTCAACCTCTCTAGAATTCCTTGTTGCCCTACTTGAAATTTACTTTCGCTGAGCTAGAATAGGGTCTAAAAATTCAAGTCGAGGTTCCTAAATTTGCTCAATTACGAGCTCACTTGGAAGGAATTCCATAATTACTTGCCCTTCTCCCTTAGCTCCGTCTTCCTTCACATATTCAAGTTACTTTTCCTGGGTTTGAGTAATGGTCATGATCAGTTCCATTGGGTTAGACTAGTTATTGCTTGGAAGCGTTTCTGCATTATGAGTAAAAATTGCCTTCGCTGGTTAACCTACTTGGACCTCCAGATTGTGTATTGAAGAGGCGTGGTTTTTAGTGGCTTACTTGAATTTACTTTCAAGCCTCCTATCTGTAGCTTCCATGCATCCAATTTTATCTAAAATCTTATCCAACTTAGATCCCATTGAGCTTTGTTTGTCTTGTTGGAAGCCTAACTATCCCTAAGGTCTAAACTGTCTTTTAACATTGTTTGTCCATGAGAAGTTAGGGTGATTCTTGCACCCAGGATTGTAAGTGTTGGAGTAGGATTGTTTCCGCCTCCTCGTCTATATTGAGCTCCTATATACTTCACTTGCTCTGGATCACTTTCCTTCATCAAGAAATAGTCCACCATATCATGGTCCATTTGTCCACAAAGTTCACATTTAAGTTGCATGGCTTCCACTGGAGCTGAGGATGAAGCCCTTCATGTTGTTGAGCTTTCGAGTCAATCTATCAATTTTTGCTTGCATTTTTGTCATTTGCTCAACGTCTACAATTCCTTTTTGTTCTTGAAGTGTAGTAGTTTGTCTACTCCGCTCGTTCATCCATAGGCAACTATTACTCGTCATCTCCTCTATTAGCTCTTTCGTTTCATCTATTGTCTTTCTCATCAATGATCCTCCTGAAGCTACGTCAATTGTGCCTCTCATATGTGGGGTTACTCCATTATAGAATGTCTATAATAAGATTTCCTTAGGTAAGTTATGGTGTGGGCTTTTCCATTGCAAATTCTTATATCATTCCCACACTTCATAGATCGATTCCCTGTCACTTTGCTAGAAGTAATGATCTTTGTAGTCTTGGTCAAGCGAAAATACTTATAAAAAAAGGCATGAACTAGTTAATTCCAAGTTGTGACATTGGCTGGATTGAGGGAATGATACTAAGCCTTTGTTCTATCTCTAAGGGTAAAAAAGAAAAGCCTAATTATGACTACATCTTCCGACATCTAATGGTACCAAAAGGTATCACAAATTTCAAGGAAGTTCACTATGTGTGCATTAGGATCTTCATTCGTTAGTCCATAAAATTGCACGTTATGTTAAAGTATGTTTAGGAGAGTTAGTTTGATTTCAAACGATGCAGCTTTTATGGGTGGCCTAGCTACTCCTTGGTTAGCCACATTGAACCGTGGTCTCATGAAGTCCATAAGGGTCCATTGTTGACAATCTTGATTCGCTCTGTGGTCTAAATCTTACTGAAATTCCTTGGCCATTGTTGCTTCTGTGATTTCCTCTTCTTCTTCACAACGAGCTTTCCTAATGGACCATTCTAATTGAGTGATGTCTAAATTTAAGGTTTCAGCTGCACTACTTGATCTTCTCGTGACTCTTGTGTTCATGCAAGAGCACGATTTAAAAAATGGAAAGAAAGAATGAAAATAAAAAATTAAAACTAAATAAACGTCTTAAACTATAAAACTAAACTAATCATTTTTCCAGTAACAACGTCAAAAACTTGCACGTGGTTCTTCGACATATGTAAATTTTAATTAATTACCTCAATAATTTACAAGTGCATAGGTCATTTACGTAGTACCTAAGGTATCAATCCCATAAGGAGGGATAATCTAATCATAAAATCTAAGGTCAAAGCAAATCACAGAAATTCAAATATAATGAAACTAAAACAAGGATGCAATTCAATCAAGCAAATCAATTCAAGAATTAATCACGAAAATATTAACAAATTAGCAACTGCAATGCGCACTTAAGAATCTACCTAAGTAACTACTAATTGAGAGAAAGAGAATTTTACTAATCTTTAACGCTAACCTAATCGATTATGAATTAATGAATTATTGGTTCTAGACAATCCTAGGGTTGATTAATCTCTCTTGAGTTATAACCATTAACCCTAATTTATAAACCCTAATCATATTATTGAAGTTGCAATTTCTCAACTAACAACCTATCTAAAACCCTAATTAGATATGAAGTTGTCTAATAAACTATCAGAAATTATTGCAGGATCTCTTTTTGTACAATTTACCGATTTGATTTAATTCTCGTTCTATTAAATCTCCTAACTCTCGTTAGCCCAATTTAATAATTTTTCACTCAATTTACCCTCTCAGTTTATCACCAAATTATTCTATTGTAAAAATTAAATCATAATAATTCTAGTAAAACACAAACAATCAAATTTCATTAAATTAAAGATAAAACCCCGAAGGTGAGTTTAGAAACAACATCAATATCCAAAAATCCTATCATCAACTATTATTCCAATCCTACATAATAATAAAATTGAAAATAACAGGAAATACGAATTTGAATGGACAACAGGAGGTAGTGACGTCGGGGAACTCCTGATTCGGGAGGTACATCGAGTCAGCTTCTTCTCCATTTCTCTCTTCCTTCTTCTCTGTCTCTATCTCTCGACAATTCTCTCTACAATTTCTTTGAAAGTGACTTATGCAAAATCCCCCCCCCCTCCCCCCTCTTCTTTGTCTTATTCTTTAAATACCTTTTGTGTTCTGAGCAACCTTATGATTTTTCTAGGGTCCAAAAGGTCTGAAAAATCCCTCGAAACTTTACATTTTTTAGTGTCTGCACATCTACCCATTGCATGCTACGATCATGGGCCACATTTGAGCCTTCTATCATGATCTTGGCAAGTAGGCCACGATTGTGGGCTGACTCCAGTGCTTCTGTCACTATCATGGCCTACTGTGCCACGATCATGGACCGTTGTTTCGACTGTAGGGTCTCCGAAACTTCTCCGTTCTTTGATGTTGACCCTGAATCACTAATAAAAACATCAAAATACCTCAAAAACATAATAATTAAGCTCAAAGACTTGTAGTAGCCTATAAAACACTTAAAACATAAATAATTAGAAAACTAACACAATTCTAACCTAAACACATACTAAACGATTGAATTAACAATTAAATATGTATCAAATTAAGCCCTAAAATACGATGTAATTTGCACTTATCAACAAGGAATCTCTATTTTGGAATCAATTATTCTTTAATTATAGGTTAATAATTAGGACAATAAAAAGGGGTGATTTAAATCTCAACATTTGTATTAAAATATAACTAAGACCTAAACATTTAGTAGCGTCCAACAAGAGCTCCACCATTATAAAAACGTTTAACTTACTTCTAATTGATAAAATCATATGTTCTCATGTAGGATCCATCAATTTTGGTATATGTAGCATACTTAATAATTTTTTAAACCTTTCTTGCCAATTATACTTCCTAACTAGAAAAAGGGACCCATTACCATTACCCCTCCTTACTTGATAATTTTTTTTAGATTTATGAATTCCCTTTAATCCCTAAATCTCTTAAAATTTTAGGATTTATCATTGACATTTTTTTGTCTTCATCTGAGTTGGTCATCTCATCACTTGGTTAATACTTTGATGAGTGCAAACTTATTTTTAAAAGCATGGCTAAGTTACTTCCATTTCTCTTTTTTATCACCTAAATTCATTTCTTAAATATATTTCAATACCAATTCATTTCCATTACCAAAAACAACTTTGTACATATTTCTCTAACTCTCCTTTACCAATCAAATTCTCAAATTTTGTGGAATCTATGATATAACTTAGTATTCTAAATGCTTTCGTATCCTATCTATCTTTGTCTTGATTTTTTGAATGATAAAAACATGAAAACCTCATTTAAACTAGCATTCCAACCACTAAGCAAGCTAAAAATAGTCTAAGGTGACTTAATTTCCTAGCATTAGAGGAACAAGATTGAACATCCTGCAAATCATGACTACACAATCTAAAAAATGTAAAGATTTAAGGATCAGACCTACTTGTTGGTTAATTGATAGGCCAAAATTGCTTAGTTTCAAGTATGATAATGTAGTTGGAATTTTACCATAAATCTTGTTGTTGGAAAAATTGAAATATTTTAAATTCAGTAAAGATCCAAGAATCATGAAATATTTTTAGAAAAGGAATTCTCATGGAGGTTTAAGTTAGTATGAGAGACACAATAGCTTAATAAATCCAATATGTAACCTAAAAACATGTTTTCATTCAGATAAATACTTAATAATTTCTTCATTTCTCTATTTCTTGTTGGTATCTAACCAAAATATTAATTTTGATTAACTAGATAGACAATAATAAAGAAGTTTGTGATATTGCATCAAGTAATTCATTAGAAATCAGGCAAGGAGGTGTAGTCATAGTGGACTCCTCTTGTCAACTAGGATGTCCAGTTGGAAGTAGGGGCCTATAAAAATATTAAAATATGCCACAAATACCAAAATTGATGGAACTCAAACTAGAATCTAGATTTCGTCTTTTTATGGTTTAGATTGGGTGTTTTTACAATGTTGATTTGAATGTTACTAAATGTTTAGGTGTAAGTTAAATTTTAATACAAATACTAGGGTTTAAATTACTCCTTTGCAATAAAACAATAGATTAAAAGAGTATATTTTACCATTAGAGTACAGATTAGGAGATATAACTTTCTCAAATCTAGTTAAAGATCTCAATGAGTTGGTGTAGGATCGGGTAATGAAAGAATATTGTACTAAAATTGATTCTTTATCTTATAATTTGATGATTCAATAACCTTATTTGGTGAGATTGCTTTCAAAAGTGTAATTGAATAATTTGTGAAGTTAATGAATCCTAATGTTGTCTATAATGACATCCAAAAAGGGAATAAAATGGGTGTTATTAAATTCAAAAAATATTTTGCAACTTAATAAAGGCCCTTGATTGATTTCAAATTGAATGATGAAATGCAATGACAATTTAGTTAAACTCAATGAATCAATTGAGAATTAAGTAAAGAATATAGGGAAGAGAAGTACATCAATTTTTTAGAGGCTCAATAAGTGAATCTTGCCTGCATCCACTCCTTAAGTCTCTCTTGGAATTCTATTATAACTTTTATTTTAACTACATGAAAAAGAACCTTCTTACAACAATATTTATTTAATAAAGTTCTTCCTTTAAGGTAAAAAAAACCTCAATACTTTTTTGAAACAACTAAATTCAAGAATATCAAACGTAATTGATGACTTCAATAAACGTTGCTTGCTTACTTTAGTGCTCAAAGTCTCTTAACTAATGAACAAATAAAATGCTTAAAAAACTCTTATAAATATGTTATTCTAACCCCTTAATGTCATAAATATGTATAAAAACTAAATACGTAAGTGTTTACAATCATACTTGCTCCAAAATATCTTTAAACACAAAATTTAGTCATTGTAATAACTTGTAACAATGGCACCAATTGAATACACAACTAATGTCTCCATAATAGCATCTTGGTCAACCATATCTATATGTTGGTTGACCAAAGCTATATATTGGTCAACTAGTGTGTTTGAAATTGTATATTGATTGACTACATTAATGCATTGGTTGACTAATGTGTCAAGAAACATGTTTTCAAAAATTTTTAGAGCTTTTTTTAAAGATCAAACTATATTCCTTTGACTAAAACATGATCCAAAATCATTTCAAATGTTCCATGAAAGTATTTTAAAGATAAGATTTTTTCCTTTGAAATTATAACTTTAATTCCTTTTGATAATATAAAAGATTTATGCATTAAGATTAAAACATTATATGATTATTTATAAAGAGCCCTTAAAGTAATAAAATAATTATGTATGAGATTTAAGAAAAAACATATATGAATTTGTCAACTTGTTGTGCCTTGAGCTTCATTAGTCTTGGTCTTCTTCTCAACTTGAATGGTTTTGGTTTCTATAAATTATTTAGCAAACGGGTTAAATTGGACTTTGACTTTTGATGATAGAGTAAGGGCTAGCCCTTCAGTAAGATTTTGGGTTTAGGATAAGAGACGATGATGACAAATTATTGATAGGTTTTTAGAACATTCAGACCCTTATAGGGAATTCAGTAGATTGGTGGGGATTTTAGACAAGTATAAGATTCATATAGGATACTTTTAGGAGACAAATTGGATGGGGACTAAAGCATAGTATTCAGGATGTACAAGGCAACATAATGGGGTAGGTATCTTAGTTATCAATGAACTCATACACCATGTTTCGAGGGTAATGATGACTAATTATAGAATGTGTCCTTAAAGATTGTGGTGAAATTTCTTGTTTTAAATGCAGTGTATGCTTATGCATCCAAAAAAAGGTTGGATGGACAACTTAAGTGTCAGTTCTAAGAAGAGCTAGATGAGGTGATTCAATATATCTCCCCTAATAGGAGAGTTATTCTAGGAGGAGAATTTAATGATCATATAAGGAAACCTTAGACATTATTCATTGACTCATGAGGATCTTAAGTCCAATGATAGGAATAATAGGTGATACCTAATGCTTGCTTGTCAACTCAACTTAAATTGTTGGTTGTGGATCTTATAGTCAAGGGTTAGAGGAAGAAGAGAAGTATAGATAAGAATGAAAAATAGTAGGAGACATTAATCAAATGTAGGAGAGAGTATCATCTCTTTTAAGGAAAGCAACTAAATAGATTTTGGGCGTTTCTAAAAGACCTAGGGGTAGTAAGATGGCGTCTTAGTGGTGGAATGAAGATGAGTGAGAAAAGGTTAAGATTAAGAAGTTGCCTATAAATCTCTTTTGGATAGTCATAGTTGTAGAAAGGGTAGTTAATAGAGAAAGTTGCAAACTGGCAAAGAAAGAGCCAAACAAGATAGTCTCATAAGCTAAAAGTAGAGTTTATGAGAAAATTTACCAACAATTAGAAACTGAAGATGGAGAAAATGATATTTTTAAGTTGGTAAGAGCTAGGGAATGGTAAGCAAGAGACTTAGATCAAGTTCATTATATAAAATATGAAGCAGTACAAGTGCTCGTAGCTAAAAATGAAATCAAGAAAGATGGTAGAGATACTTCTATAGCCCTTTTAATGAAAGTGTAGAGGATGACATCTCTTTAGGTGATCTTATCTCTTCGAAGAGGTTTCAAAACTTTACTTATTATCAATAGATCATAAGGGAAGAAATAAAAATAGCTTTGAAGGAGATGAAGATTGTAAGGGCAGTAGGGCATGCTTAGATACCTATAAAGTTATGGAAGAGCTTAGTCAAATAGGGTCTTACTTAGCTAGCCAAGCTTTTTAATGTGATCCTTAAGTCCACCAAAAAGTTAGATGAGTGGAGATACATTATGTTAATTCCTCTATACAAAAACAAAGGGGACATACAACGTTGTAATAACTATTGAAGCATCAAACTACTTAGTCAAACCATGAAGTTATGGGAGAAGGTGATTGAAAAGAGACTGAGAAATATTGAACCTATCTTGGGGAACTACTTTTGTTTCATATTGGGAGGTCCATGACAGAAGCATTACTTCTTATTAAAAGATTAATGGAATATTATAGGGAAAGGCAACATAACCTACATATGATTTTAATTGACTTAGATAAAGCTTAATACAAGGTGAATATGGAAATCAGGTGGAGATGTTTAGAATTTAAAGGAGTTCCTATGACCTATATACAGGTTGTTAGGGATATGTATAAAGGTGTTAAGACTAGACTAAGGGCAATATGAGGAGATACAGAGCTTTTTATATCAATATTGGGCTACAGTAAGGTTCCTTATTGAGTCTTTTTTGTTTGCAGTAATGATGGATGAGCTCTCTAAGAATATCCAAAGGGTTGTGCCTTAGTGTATCTTATTTATTGATGATATTGTTTTAATGGATGAAACAAAAGAGTGTGTCATTATAAAGCTAGAATTGTGGAAAGATACATCAAAGTCAAAGGGTTTTTAATGGAGTAGGATTATGACTAAGTACTTAGAATGTAATTTTTTATGGGATAGGGTGGCTTTCGATATAGAGGTAGAAGTTATACCACAGAAAGAGTGTTTTAAGTATTTAGGATCCATCATCAAATGCAATAGAGAGATTAATGAGGACATTGTTCATTGTATCAAATCAAGGTGGTTTAAATGGAGACATGTATCAGGAGTTTTATAGGATAAGAGGATATCACTTAAGCTCAAAGGTAAATTTTATTGTTTAGCAATTAGGTTGACCATGCTCTATAAGGTAAGTGATAACCCATCAAACAAGTGTATAGTCGCAAGTTAATGTTGGTAGAGATAAGGATGCTCCATTATATGTGCAACCCTACTAAAAGAGATAATATCATAAATGTAATGGTAAGAAACAAATCAAGGTGACTAATATTAATGAAAATTAAGAGAGACAAGACTTAGGTGATTTGGATGCGTTAGGAGGAGACATCATGACCCTTTAGTGAGAAGATACAAGAAGATTGTCCTTATGGACTATAAGAGGAAGAAAGGAAGGCCTAAGAAAAACTAGGGGAGGTGATTAATAATAATATGGCTTTGCTTAAACTTACCGAGGATATGGCCCTTAATAGAAAACTTAGGCGTACTAGGATATGGGTAATATAATAGAAAACTTAGGCGTACTAGGATATGGGTAATGGATCTCAGAGAGGACTTTCTCTTTCTTACGGGTCTTTTAAACATTTTCTTTCAAATCTTATGTCTTGTTTTTAGCCTATACATGCAATATGTAGTACATGCCTCTTAGATATTTAGCCAAAGCATTTCCTTACTTAGCTTAGCATTTTCTTATAAAGGCTTGTTTGTTTTATTTATTTACTTATCTTCTTTCTTGTTTATGTATTTATTTACTTATTTTATTTTTTATTTTTAATCTTTACCTGTTATGTATTTATTGTATTATTTATTTTCACTTATTTTTACATTTTTTATTGTACGAAGTTATTTATTTATTTTATTGTTATTATTATCTTTATATATTTTTATTTTTATCTTTTTTATTATTACTTTATTATTTTAATAAATATCTTTTAAATATTTTTAATTTTTATATGGGTTTATAAGAAATAGCTTCTTTACTAGTTAGGGGTATTTACTGCATATATTTGGACCTCCTCAAATCTCACATATCAATGGGACTTCTATTGGGATAATGATGATGATGAAGGCTATAATTCAATTTAAACCCTAACATTTCAACACATTAAAATTTTTTAACATTTTAAAAACATTAAATTTGAACCGTAATTGAACTTTTGCATCAATGCTCTATTATAACAAGTATATTTAGTATTTTTTAAGGGTCCCTTTCTAGATGGGTATCTTTCGTGGCAAGTGGAACCTAAATAATAATAATAATAAATGACTCTCTCTCTCTCTCTTTTTCTCTCCTCTTATATCTTATGTTTGACAAAATTTCCACTAGGATATGGCACTTTAGAAGAAAAAACCTAACTATGATGTCTATAATTTGTAGGATAATAAAATATGCAAATGCTAAATTCATAGTGTGATTGCAACCATGACCACTTTTGAGAAATTTTACTTTGAACTTCAGAACCAAGGAATAACATTCGTGAAGATTTCCTATAGAGAGATCATTTTGCAATTTTACATTTTAAGATTAGACTTTGAGGATTACAAAAGATATAGGACAAGAGTTGAAAGTCATAAGTGGTCATTGGTGGAGGAGATGGTGTTAGGAGATAGAAAACATAACTATGTAAAAGATCAACTAAAATGCAACAATAACACACTCATCAAGTTTAATCAGTAAATATCAGTATAAGAATGAAGACTTAATAAAGAAGCAAGCACTAAGATTTACATAGAGAACCCTCCAATATAGAGGGAAAAACTACGAACCAAACAAGCAAGCAAATTAACTAAAATTAAATAAGTATTTACAAAGTTTAATATCTCAGCCCACAATTACAAGTTGTCTCATAAAGTTTCAAGATTGAAATTAAAGTTAATATGTGAATCAACAAACACTTCATTCCTAAAAACAGTAAAAAGGGGATGAGATACTATATTACTTACTCTCTTTGTCTTTTTCGTCACTTTTTGGCATTTTGGCTACTCTCACACATGATTGTGTAAGTGACCGTGACTCTTTAAAATAGCTTCACTTGCAAATGTAGACGGTCATAGAGAGATACGTGGTCATCACACATGGTCATGTATGTCATAGATATAGGTATGTACACGATCATGTATGTCTTTTCCCTTCATGTTTCCTTCACATAGTTCTAGAGACTTATGTAGTGGATCCACATAGTTGTGTAATTGAAGGACATAGACGTGTCTATCTAGAAAAGGCTTGATTAACGCATCATCCATCTTGTCTTCACTTTTTCATCATCCCTATGAACCACAAAAGTGTATACAAGTAGTATAGTATTCTCATCCTTTTTTTTATATTTTTTTTGGGATTGGTATAAGGGTTCGTTGATTCACTTATAAACTTTAGTTTCAATCCTGAAACTTTATGAAAGAACTTGTAGTTGTGGGGTGAGATATTAAAATTTGTAAATCCATATGTGAGTTTAGTGGATTTAATTATCAGTTTAGCCTGTAATTTTTCCCTCTACAATTAAGGGTTTTTCAGGTAAATCTTAATGTTTGCTTCTTTATTAAGTTTTCATTCTCAAATTGATATTTGTTGATTAAACTTAAAGAGTGTGTTGTTGTTTTTTTTGGGTTTGATCTTTTAGAAAGTCATGTTTTTTATATCCCAATAAGTGGTATCAGAGCCATCTTGATGGAAGGTGAAATAACTCTATGGTCAAGTTGACATCAACAAACTTTTTAGTTGTGGAAAAAGCTAAGACTTTATGAAAGCAAAACTACCCATAACAAGACCTCTTTAATTAAAAGGTTTGTAATCTTGAAACTATAAGCTAGGAAATCTATGTCAAAGCATCTGAGTTATTCCCAAGGTATAATTCACAAACTTACACAATGAAGATCATTCTTGATGAAGAGCTTTAAGCCTTTTTTTAGTTTGTTACAGGATAGTTGGGAGATGTTGGTGGTTATAATAAGCAATTCAGCTCCTAAATGTGTGCTTTCTTTAGATGTAATCAAAAAGAGTATATTCAATGAAGAAATAAGAAGAAAAGAGATGGAAGTTGTCAACGTGCAGGCTTTCGTGGTGGAAAGTAAGGGAAGGAGCAAGAGCAAGTGTCCCAAAGGGCATGACAAGTCTAAAAACCAATTAAAGTCCATAAGTGTCAAAGATGTAAATACATATCACTTTTGCAATAAGCTAGAACACATAAAGAGGTTATGCTAGAAATGGAAGAGGGATCAAAAAAAGTAAGATCATTAAAATGATGGAGATTATAAGGGTACAACTGCAACTACTTCAAGCATAGATGATGAAATTTCCCTAGTTTGTGCAACAAGTGATTGCTTCCATATTAGTGATTTATGTACTGAGTGGTTGATTGACATGGGAGTTTTATATCATTATGTTCCAAAAGTGGAGTACTTCTCAATATATAAGAGTAGAGAGAGCATAAAGATGGGTAATCAAAGTTCCACCAAGATTATCAGTATGAGTGATATCCAAGTTCAAATAAACATTAGATGCTTACTGACATTAAGAGATGTGTAACACATTTTCGATTTAAGTTTAAATCTATTATTGGCTAATGTGTTAGATTAAGAAGGATTACAATACACTTTTGGGGATAAAATATGGAAATTGTCCAAAGGGGCAATGATTGTTGCTTGAGGATAGTTACATTGTATATTATATAAGATATACTTAAAGGTGTGTGGTGGTGGAGAATTATACACAATTGAAGAGGAAAATTCTCTAAATCTATGGCATCAACAACTAGGGCACATAAGTAAGAAGGGATTAAAGTTACTGGCTAGTAAATCACTTATCTTTGTTAAGAATACACTATTGCTAATACTTGTGATCATTGTTTAGCTGGAAAGTAACATAGAATCTCTTTTAAAAGAAGATATATAAGGAAGATCGAGAGATTGGAGTTAGTGCATTCAGATACCTATGGCCCAATTAAGGAGGGGCCACTAGGATATAACAAATAGCTTTTTACAATCATTGATGATGATTCAAGGAAGACTTGGGTGTACATGTTAAAAACAAAGAGTCAAGTATTTAAAACTTTTTTAAAGTATCAAGTCATAGTAGAAAAGGAAGCTGAGAGGAAGTTGAAGTGCCTACGAATAGATAATGGATGAGAGTATACTTCCAATGAGAATATTGACCTCAGTACTCCACAATGTAATACTATTGTTGAGAGGATGAATAGAATAATTATGGGGAAGGCTCATTGTATGCTCAGAATGTCTAAGCTGTCAAAGACGTTTTGGCATGAAGCAGCCTAAATTGTAGTCTATTTGATCAATTGAGCTACCTCAATTCCATGAGATTTTGATGTTCCTCAGAGAACGTAGATAGGTAGAGATCCCACATATCACCATATAAGAGTATTTGACTATAAGGTATCCAGACATATACCTAAGGATCAGAGATGGAACCCTGACTCAAAAGCGATACCTTGCATCTTTGTTGGATATAGTGATGAACAATTTGGCTTCAGACTATATAGCCTAGAGAAGCAAAAAGTTCTCAGGATCAGGCATGTGAAATTCTAGGAGCATAAGAGAAGTGTTGATCTTTTGAGAGGAGATAAGATTACTCATAATAGCTCATCTTATGAGGTAGTTAACTCTTCTCAAATTTCTCCCATTACTAAGTAGTTTATAGGTGATGGAGAAGAAGCGTGTGACTTAACACATAGATAGAAGGGTCTTACTAGAAGTTTTGGTCATTCTTCTATTAAATATATTGATATATGTGAAATAGATAAGATGATGGTTGTTGTAAGTTAGAGTTCCTTCTTCTTAATATTTCATTGTCTTTAAAACAAATGATGTTTGTTTTTGTGTTGTTCTTTTAATAAGATGATGGTTGCTGTGAGTTAGAGTTCCTTCTTCTTAATATTTCATTATCTTTAAAACAAATGAATTTTGTTTTTGTGTTGTTCTTTTACTCATTGTTAAAGTTTGATGTTAACATTTTAGGGGTTGCATTTTTAAAGGTTGTTCTTGAAGAAACCTATTATGCACACATTATAAATTCATCTGATCCTATTAGAGATGATTTCAATGGATTGATTAGGGCATTCATTATAATTAGTTTTTAAAATTTGGAAGTTTTTAAAATCCAATAAATACAACCATTTTTAGATAATATTTTTGTGAAGGAATTTGCATTGCATACTTGTAACATGAAGGGCACATAAGCAATTTCAACTAACAGTTTGGAAGACTCAATTTGTATTTCATAATGCTAGAGAAAATGAAATGGAAAGGGTTGCAAACCCACTTTTGTAATTGCAAAAAAAACCCAATGTAGCTTTTATTATTGAGCCATGAAATTGTTATTTAAACACATCTTTAATATCTCAGATATTGGTCAATGCACTTCATACTATTTCATAAACTTTCTTCTCCAGCTTCTGCCTTTAGTACATCAATAATAAACTATTTACATGAAACATGGAGAGACCATAGATGAATTCTTTGGACGATTCAACAACATCATCGCAACTTTGAAGAATATGGGAAAGATATATCCCAATGATGAGATTGTAACAAAAATCCTGAGGTCGCTCCAAAGGAATGGAGACTCAAAGTGATTGTTAGAGAAACTACAAAGGACCTAAACACTATCTCGATTGATTGGATAAGAGGAAATTTGATGATTCATGAGATACAACTTAAACGAGATGAAAGATCCTCTTATAGAAGTAGAATGACTCTAAAAGCAGCTGATGAATCAATTCCATCAAATGGTGATGAAAGCGACACTAAGTTGCAAATAGATGGAGATGATGAATTCAATTTTATAGTTAAAAAGTATGCACGCTTCTACAAAAAGAAGTTGACAAAGAAAAGAGAAGGAAATAAGAAAACTGGAAACAACAAGTTCCTATCAAAAGGTAGTAACAACAATAACAATACGCAAAATAATCAAATCATATGTTATCATTGCAAGAAGCCTGGACACATCAGACCATAATGGCCCGTTCTTTAAAAGGACAAAACAGAAACCAGAAAACCCATAAAGCAAGCTATAACTGCAGCTTGGTTTGATGAAGATTTTAAAAACTTTGATGAAGAAGAATTTGAAGAAGTAAGCAATGTTTGCCTTATGGCTAATTCAGGTGAAGATGAGGTATATTGTTCTGAGTCTGATATTGATTTTGATGAATGACGAGATACATATCATGATTTGTATGCTATACAAAGTTAACTGTGAAGTATTTCAAAGAGGGTTGAGAAGTCTGAAAACAATGATGCATCCCTAAAAAATAAGATTAAATCATTAGAGTTAAACAATTAGAATTTGCTTGTGATTACTTAAAAATTGAAAAAGAAAAGTTTGCTAGAAAGATCTTATATCTAGAAAAGGATTTAGGTAATTTTGTTGATGATAAGAATAATCTTGATGCAATGTTATGTAATGGAAAAGGTGTCTTTGATAAGACATGCATATGATATAATTAGACGTGTTCAAGAAAACCTGCGAACTTGTGAATCGGACCTGAACCGTATAAACCAAACCTATAAATAAGGTTAACTGAACTTGAGTTCAGGTTCGATTCAAACCGAACCTAAAAAATTAGGTTTATGGTTCAGGTTCAGGTTTAGGTTTCTAACTTGCAGTTCTAGGTTAATCAAACCTAAACTAAACCTGATTCATAGGTTTAGGTTTCAAACCTAAACCGAACCTATAGCAGGTTAATCGAACCGAACCTGATTCATAGGTTTAGGTTTAAACCTAAACCTGAAACACCAAAAAAAACCTATCATATATTTTGATATAATTTACATATAATTTACAGAAATATTTTATTATTAACATTTTAATTGATAATTTATTTTAAAAAATAAATAAATTGAGTTATGTCTTTAAATCTATTATATATATATATATATACATAAAATAAATAAAAATCTTTTCATATTGCTTATAATTTTACTATCACATCATAAACTAAGAAGTGTTTTCATTTAGATGTGTTAAGTTTACTGAAGTTCACAACTAATTTTTTTATAGCATGATATCCAATATTTATAAATGTAGAGTGAAATGGATCATAAGAAAGATAAGTTGATCAAATTTTGGATGGATTGAAAAATTCCAAAGTCACGTATTAAAGTCATTACATCTATATATCACATACATAACTAAAAAAGAAAATATAAATCTATATAGTATTTGCGTAATATCAGATAGAATAGTCAAATATGTGAATGAATTGTTAGGGAAGAAACTAATATCTTCAATGTCAGTTGTTGAGTCTTTGTTCAGCATGAGCAACTCATCGCCAAATGGCTCGATCCAGATTTTGCCTCCAGAGTTGTTAGCATCAGATGTTTGTGTGATATGTTCAGGTGCAGCAGTAGATAAAGAATTAAATAATTGGGCATGTAGCTTTATCAATGTGTTATATTTAGCCATTATTAAACGTTAATCTCGAACATTGCTATTATAAGTAACAACTAATGTATAACACTCAATACTTCTACTTCAAATAGTAATTAATATATGTCAAAGTTATTAATCGAAGTATTAAACTATTAATAGAAAAAATTCATTAACTAAAATAATAGAATCATTTAGAGATTGATTAAAGAAATTAATCATTTAGAGATTAATTTAGAAAAAATTCATTGATTCTTACATGTAGAACCTTTTCTTTTCAATATCCCAAATTATTCTTTTTAATTGTTAATGAAATTTACAACTACAACAACTTGAATTTTTTTATTTTTTTCATTGGATGTCAACCTCCATAGACTGCACTAGCAATGCCCTATCATTGACTCACGAAACGAAACTAATGGAGATACTTCTCACTTCTCAAAGCGTTGGTGGTGTTGACATGGCTTTTATAACAACTTCTGGTAATCCCCAAACACCTGATTCTAATGCGTAAAATCTCCCTAAGCCTCCTACCACCTCTTCAAACAAGATATGATCTTGGGTTTGGGAACACTATATCAAGTCAGGTGAAGCTAACGATAGGGTTGGTGTATGTCAATACTGTAAGAAATCTATTGCTTGTAAAAAGAATAATGGTACTACCAACCTAATCAATCACTTGAATAGATGTGTTAAGTATCCATCTAACAAGCACAAGCCCAAAAGTGGACAAAAAACTATAAAAGGAACAATATTAGAAAAAGGTGAAGATGAAGATGGCACATCACGTAAAATGATAACATGGATGTTTGATCAAGAAAGATGTAGGAAGGCACTTGCTAGAATGATTATTGTTGATGAGTTATCTTTTTGTCATGTAGAGTAAGAGGGGTTTCATGATTTTTATACAGATATCCAACCAAAATTTAAAGTTCCTTCTCTAACTACAGTGATTAGAGATTGTTATGCACTTTACTTAGAAGAGAGAAAGAAGATGAAGGAATTTTTAACAAATTGCCTTCCAGGGTTTGTCTTACTACAAACACTTAGACAGCACATTAAAATCTCAGTTATATGTGTCTCATGACACATTTTATTGATGATGATTGGAAATTATGCAAAAGAATTATAAACTTTTGCCCAATTTCTAGTCATTCAGGTGATACAATTGGTAGGGCTGTTGAGACTTGTTTGGTTAGTTGGGATATTGAAAAAGTATTCACTATAACGGTGGATAATGCAAGTTCAAATGATGTAGCTATTCAATACTTGAGAAAAAGAATTAATAGTTGGAAGGGTGGTGTATTGAAAGGTGAGTTCATACAAATGAGATGTGCTGCACACATCTTAGGTTTAATTTTGAAAGAGGGGTTGTCAGAATTAGGTGATTCAATCATTAGAATTCGCAATGTAGTGAAATATGTTCGGTCTTCTCTTGCTAGAATGGTAAAGTTCAAGTCTTGTATAGAAAAAGAGAAAATACACAACAAGAGTATTATTTGTCTAGATGTTGAAACAAGATGGAATTCTACTTATTTAATGTTAGAGTCAGCTTTGAAATTTTAGAAAGCATTTAATTTATTGGAGAGTCAAGATTCTAAGTATATTGAAGACCTTTCTAAAAATAAGAATAGAAGAGGTGAGAATAAAAATAATAAAGGTGTTCCTAGTGAAAGTGATTGGGGGTACACACATAACTTGCTACCTTTTCTGTCTATCTTTTATGATGCTACTTTAAAATTGTCTGGCTGTCATTATGTAATTGCTAATGAGTACATAAAAGAAATTTTTGACATTGGGATGGTTATTTCAAAGAGATGTGGACTTGGTGATTTTAGTGCAAGAAACATGGCTTTGAGGATGAAGAAGAAGCATGATAAGTATTGGGGAGATGTTAATATCAACTGCATGTTGTTTATTGTTGCCATTCTCGATCCACGCTACAAATTGAAATATGTGAACTTTGTGATTGGTAAAGCATATGATGATGTCAAATCTGAGCAGTTATGTGAGAAAGTAAAAATTACTTTAGATTTGATGTTTGATTTCTACCGATTCTCTATGTCTTTTCCTGTTGCATAATCAAGCGTCCAATCTCAAGCTTCAAGTGATATGGAAGTTGATAACATCAACGATGTTGCAACATTTTTGGAAAATATTTTCGAAGAGTAGGAGGCTAGTCAAGCAAATGGGGAAACCAAAAGTGAGCTAGATAAATATTTAGCTGAAGATTGTGAACCTAAAGACAAGACTTTCAATGTCTTGAGTTGGTGGAAACTAAATACTACTAAGTATCCAGTGCTTGCTTCAATGGCTCGAGATGTTTCATCTATGCCTGTATCTACTGTTGCATCTGAGTCAGCTTTTAGTATAGGAGGTCGAATGCTTGATTCATTTCGTAGCTCTCTTACTCTAAAGATGGTGGAGGCTCTTGATTGTGGACAAGATTGGTTGAGAAAATCACAAGCTTCTCTTTACGTGGAAGAGAGACTTGAAGAACTTGAGCAAATTGAATCAGGTAATATAATTTACTTTACCTTGTTTTAATATACAAATAAATAAAAAAATCTTTTTTCAATTAAAAAATAAATAACGAGTCTAACTCTTTTTATTCTTTATTTTCTACAGATGTGGCTTCATGTATAACAGTGGATCATCCTATGATCCTATTTGAAGAATAATTGTTTAATAATTTATCTCTTTTTTTCTAGTATGGATATTTTATAAGACATTGTTTGGCGTACTTTTACTTTGCTTGGATTTAACATAGTGGATTAATCTTTGATGGATTTTATATGCATACTTCTATGAATAATTTGTATCTGTTTTCACCAAATATTTTTATAATTTTTTGTCATATATATTGATATAAATAGGTTCTGGTTACCTTGAGAATCGAACCTAAAAATAGGTTAACCAATCCTATAGGTTCTTTAGGTTTAAGTTTAGGTTCAGGTTCGTGACATTGCCGAACCTAACATTCAGGTTCAGGTTCAGGTTAGTTATGAACTGGTTAGGTTATCCTACCATGAACACCCCTAGATATATTGAAGATAA
>JANZLD010000001.1:33151019-33174428 GCA_026413575.1 Erythroxylum carthagenense
TTGATACAAATACTTAGAAGCAGATTGCAATACTTCATAATACTGTTTTTCAATCGTTTGAGAAAGCAAGTTTTTTTAGAAAAAAGTTTGTTTAAAAGGGGATTGTATTAAAAAACGGATACACAATTTAACCCCCCCTTCTTATGCGTTTTGTATATCAAATATTAAGTCTATACTAACGTGTGATTCACTTCACATAAGACTTCGACATGAATATGATGATTGATGAAGAACATAAAGAGGTGTGAAAGAGCCATAAAAAGTTAAGAATCGAAAAATAGAGAAGGAAAAAAGGAAAAAAATAAATTCATTAGTGGAAAAAGTGCAGGGTAAAAAAGGGACACGTGACTATCATTATCAAAATTTATCATTTTACCCTCCAAATCACCTACATATTCATTTCTAACTTCACTTTTTCACTTGCTTTCATTTTTACTTTATCTTTTTAAGCGTTAAACCTCCAAACACTCACTTCTTTTTATCCAAATTTTAAACTTCCAATTTTTTTAACTTCTACTGACTTGCAAGCTAGTATGTCACACACCATACAATCAGTAAAACGAGATCAATTAGCGGAACAAAACTAAGTCTCGGGACAAGGGAAAAGGAACAAGGTAGCTAATTACTAAGTACCTTTCCTGATCTTCTCAGATGAGGAAGGTACCCATTTTCATTCTCTTCGTAATAAACAAATTATGGTTCCAAAGTATTTTTATTTTGAAACTTCAGATAGATTAGAAATGCGAGACAAGGTCAAAAGTTTAGTAGAGAAAATTCAACAGGGTAAGTTCATTCAATTTCAATTCCCAGTTTATGAAGAAATTACCTTAGAATTGTTTACATCCCTTTAGTATGAATCCAACAAACCTAGGAAATTTTGGTTAAGGTTACAGGGACAACCTTATGGACTTGATTATGAAATTTTGTATAAAATATTTGGTTTCTCTAAGTCGTTCGTAGTGGATCAGCACGATGATTTCCGTTTTAACTCCTACTGGACTAAACTAACTGGGGTAGAGCATTTCGATGCTAAGAACGCATACAACAACATCATTAGCAACAACGAACACTTGTTGATGGACAAATTCATGTGTCAAACACAAAACAAAAAGCAACAAGTGTTCAACGAAAGAACTTTTCATGTTATGGTGCATGGATCATGGCATCTTAGTTTTCACAACTGCCCACATCTTTAACGCAATTATTACTGCTCAAAAGAAGAGTAATATGAAACTTTGGGTTACTTGGTTTGGGCCAGAGCTACTTACAATAGAGTTGAGTGCAATGGACTCATAGTATATCATCTTAAATTTATGAACCATCATCATCTTTGGCAAATTGAAATCCTAAAATCCCATAATATGAAACTTTGGGATAGTAGTGCTAAGACACACGTCAAGGGCAGGACTGGTCAAGCGAGTTTAAATGCTTAACAACAATTAGAAGAGAATTCGACCAACAAGGAATATGAGAAAGAAGAAGAAATAGAATAACTAGGTTGGAAGAAAGTACTAGATACAATCTCTGCAAACACCAAGGTAATTATAGATACACTTATAGAGAACTCCAAAAGGATGAAGGAGATAGCCCGAATTCAATGACGTCAGAGCTGAGACATACATTGTATCCATGGTTATTTCGAGGCTTAAGGCATTCAGCTGCCACTTCTAATACCATCCCTACCTCCATCAACATGAAGATTTGTTCTAACCCTCTATCTTTCGAAATTTAGTCTTTATTTTTATTTTTATTTTTATTTTGTTTTACTTTAATTTATTTTTTGTTTCTTTATATGGTTGTTTATCCCCTTCTCACATTGAGGATAATATGTTGTTCAAATGTGAGGAGGGTTATGTGTTTTGCTTTGAATGTAATTTTGCATATTGTATGACAGTTGTTAGGTTGCATTTTGTGAATTGTGTGAATGTGTCAATGGCTTAGATGGATTAGAATTGATTTAATTTTAAACATAGTCTATTAGGTTGTGAAGAATCATTAGCTGACAAAATTAGTGAATTGGGGTCTTTGGCTAAATATGCAGCTTAATTAGGATTTAGTGTTAGTTTTTCACCCTCTAAATTATCACATTCATTTATAATTTGAGGCCTTTCAACTTAAGTAACTTTGCTAGTATTTTTTATGGAAACGTGTAGCTAAAGTAACAAGGTAAAAAAAACATGTTTGTTAAATTTCAAATAAATAACTATTCCACTAGCCTTCGGGATATGAATATAGCTAGTAGCTAGTTGAGAAGTGATGTAGCTGAATAACCAGATCGACACGCATCACAAATGTGTGCCTTCACATAAAAAGGCTATAATGATGTTCCTACTAAGCGGCTTAATAAAAAACATGACTTGGTTAAATAACCGAGTTGACATTCATTACTAATGTTTGCCTCCGTGTAAAAAAGACTAAGTCAATGTTCACAAGAAATAAATAAAAATGTGTTTTCAAATAAAAACCTACCGAACTTGTAATAGCTTTACTTTTTCTGAAAATGTACTTAAGAGTAGTTATAGAGTTTGAATGACCAAAGAATTATTAATGTATGTGTGCAATCGAAAAGGATAAACAATTTAAAACTTGATTTTGAATTAATATTTATATTTAGTTTAAAGCCCTAAGACGCAAATTTTCCATGTTAATGATTTGAAATGACTCAAACAATTGTGTTTAAAATCAAATTTATTTCATGAAGTTGAAGTCATTGTCTCATTACTGCATTGTGTGCTGTGTGAACTTTTGTGTGTTTGTTGTTTTGTTTGCTTAAGGACAAGCAAACATTTAAGTGTGGAGATGTTGATAAGTGTGAATTGCATCATATTTTAGGTCTTAGTTCGAAATGCATTTAATTGCTAACTTAATTGTTTAGTATATGTTTAGGTTAGAATTATGTTAGATTGTTAATTAATTATGTTTAAGTGCTTTTAGGGGTTAGTACAAGTTTTTAAGCTTGTGGTTCTCACATTTGTAATACAATACAGGTGTTAACAATAAGTAGATTGTTAAGTAAAGACAAAGTGAACATGTGAATTACTAATGGAGCAAGAGTTATTATATTAGCTATTGGAACTTTAGCTTTGCATTATGACCTTATGCTATAACTAAATTATTATTATTATATTCTAGTTAGAAACATTATTTTCTTCTTATAATTAACATCACTAAAAGTTAACTATTTCTGTCTATTATTCTAATTAAGTTATTTTTATAACTATCCAACATCTAAGGGTTTAAGCTCTTAGTGCCATTTTAAAAATAATTAGGGATTCACATTATAACCATAAGATTTACATATAGATATTACATTCCTCTATTTAATTCCATTCATGAGAAAATTGGAAATTTGAAAAATATAGCTCTATCTTTTACAGGGAGAATTTAATTAATAATAAAAGTCCTAAAATACCTGATGGAGTTCAAATTTATTCCTTCCTCAAAATCTGGTAAATGCTATAAACAAAATCCTTAAGAACTTCTTATCGATTGGTGAGACAAACAACCAGCAAGAACACAGATTCATTTCGAAAGAGAATTGTATGCTAAAGGGGCTTTAGTATAAAATCTATAAAAGAAACCACTAAAGTCATATTTGCCAAAGAATATGGAAGTTTTTGGAAAACAAAAGTCCTTGTGGTTTAAATAGATGCACATTGAATTTCTCTCCTTTTGGAATATGAAAAGCATACCCAATAACTCTTGTCTATTAACCAAATGTTAAAGATGATAAATTCCATTGACAAGGAAATAAAAATTTAGATTCAGAATAGGGAATCAATAAGCTTTTGGTTTGATAATTCCTTTTCATTTGCTCCCTAAATTTAATATGCTTAAAAATTATATTCCAAATTACGTCAGGGTCAAAGAAGTTATTAAAGAAGGTAGGTGGCATTGTGACCACAGGGGCTCCTTAACCATTATAGTATGTATACCTAACTATAATTTAAACCTTAGTAGAGAGGATACTATCATTTAGATGAGAGACATAAATCGAGAAGATTCACAAACGTCTCTTGCCTAACTCTTTCAAGGATCCTAAGCAAATTATTTCTTGGAGAACTTCTATTTAGTTTAATAAAAACTTACTAAAAACTTTGTTCATACTTTGGTTAGCAATTAAGTAAAGGCTCAAAATTATAGACATAATTAAATGGGACTTGGGTTGTTTTGCTAAGTTTAATAATAAGAATAATGTAGGTCCATATAAATATAACAAAAAGAGTTTATACCAAGTAACATATCAAAGCAATAATGGATACCAAACAAAAAAAAACTTATAATTAAAAGTTTTATATTTATATTTATATTGCATATATAGAATTTGATGTATATCAAATATAAGTGAAATAGAAAAAGAGATAAATGAAAAACTTGAAACTTTATTCAGTGATATATTCGCTTAAATTGTATTGATCTCAATTTTTATTTAGTTCTTGAGAAAAGGCTCATTATCATTATTATTCAAATTCATTATACCAAATATACAAAATTATCTTTCAAGTGATTCTAATTTATAAAACTTAATTTCTCATCAACTTAATACGCTAAAAAACTGATATGATTAAAGTAAATTAGACTTACCAAATTACTTGTTCTATTAAAAGTCGTAATAAACAAATTAAATTAAATTATTAAAAAATTATATTTAATTTAGTTCGAAATTTACCGGGTATTGCATGTTTGAATATAAGCACCAATATTTGCTAATACTAATACCTAAAACTAGATCTAATATAATACTCATAACATTGTTAGTAACCGTGTATGTAGAATTGAAATTTTGCCTTTGAAGTGCAAATCAAGATCAATTAACCAAATCGATGGAGCGCATGATCAATAATAGACGTAAGAATTAAGGGGGCATGTTATTACTGCAGAATCGATGTGGAAAGAGATTTTTTTCAGTTTATTTCGTTGTCTTCGACGACTCTTCGTGTTTCACGATATTTAGTTTATTTTGTATATAATAATATTAATTTTCTGATTTAAGCTTTACATGTTGACCGATTTTCTTCAGTCTTCCGTATCGTACTCGCTTCCTCCCTCAACTTGGCATCTTTTTCTCTCAGGTGACTTTTCTCTCTCTTTATTAATATATACGTATGGTACAATTCAATTCTCTTGTTCTTCAATTCCAATCCATTGCTGTGCATCTGATTGTTGTCCTTGGATTCATTTTTGCGAATTTTATTTTGGTTTGAAGAAAGTTTTATGTTTTTCTTTTCTTCTGGTAATAAAAATTGGATCTTGGCAGAAATGAGGTTTTGAATCTTGTAAGTTTCTGGAAACCCTTTTCGCTTCTTTGTTTGATAAGAAGAATAAAAAGTTGGGCCACTTTTAGAATTACAATTAGTGCCAGTATCATCGAAACTTTTATTTCCATATTTTGGATCTCGTTTTTCAGTATCTTATGAAAAGCATGAACATGTTTGCGGGGCTTGTGTCTGCGTCTGCTTATGTGCGAATGTGAAGAGAATATGGGAAAACAGAAACTTTGATAGAAAAAAAGGAGCTACTGAATTGTGCTTGAACAAAATGTATATCAGAATAATCTCATTCGGTCGCCAGATTGCATTTTGTTTGCCCTCTGAAGTTTGTGATTGCCAAATCACGAAGTTGGTATACATGTTTACATATATGCATCTGCGCTGTTAGATTTGTTTCTAGAGTTGCTTCTGATTTCTTCCCCACTTGTGTTCTCTCCTTTCATTCTGTTGCTCAGGTTCAGATTTTGGTTTCTCTACTTCACAGAACATAAAACTCAAGGAATTAAGAGATCTCTGATAATCCACTACTTCTAGCTCGCATGGAATCACCAGGTAAATTTGTGTGCTTCTGGATTTAGTTTCTTTCTTTTCCCCTTTTTGGATTGAGATGCCTTCGGTATCAATTTTACTATCACTTCAAGTTTTTGTGGCAAATATGCACAGTGTGTCCCTCTACTATGTCTACTGGGTGCTGTTCGATAAAACATTTCAAATTGTTTTGGTTCAATTTGGGTGAAAAAAAAAGTCTATGTTTTTCTTCTATAATGCTATTTTTAACCATGCATTAATTTTTACAGTTTGTTTTAATTGCAGTTGGTGGTTCAAGAAATACGTCTGTTGTTGTTGCAACACTTGATACTGGTGAAGTCTATGTTATTGTCAGCTTATTTTCCAGGGCTGACACTCAAGTGATATATATTGATCCAACAACAGGCACTCTTCGCTATAGTGGGAAGTGGGGTTTAGATGTTTTTAAATCTGAAGATGAAGCTTTAGATTTCATCACAAGTGGATCACGTTCGTATTGCAGGAGTAAGGTTTACGCAAGGGCAATCTTAGGTTATGCTGCCCTAGGCAGTTCTGGTCTGCTGCTTGTGGCCACAAAGTTAACAAAAAGCATCCCAAATTTGCCTGGCGGAGGATGTGTATTTACAGTCACAGAAAGCCAATGGATTAAAATATCACTCCAAATTCCTCAGCAGCAGGGTAAAGGAGAAGTAAAGAATGTTCAAGAGTTAACTGAACTTGACATTGATGGGAAGCACTATTTTTGTGAGACAAGAGACATCACTAGACCTTTCCCAAGCCGTATGCCCTTGGAAAATCCTGATGATGAATTTGTCTGGAACGGATGGTTTTCCACACCTTTCAAAAACGTTGGGCTTCCACATCATTGTGTTACACTTCTGCAGGTAGCGTCATTTATGTTTCTTGAGATTGATGCTTATTGATTTCTCATGGGTTTTTCTTCAATATTCTGATCTAATGACTGATTTTTTCTAACTGCAAATTGGCATGTATGACTCTGTCTTATGCAGAGCTCATTGCTTGGTTGTTGATGTGCACTCAATGCTGAAGAATTTGTAATATGTTAATAACTAAAATGGTTTACATGTAATTGGCTTCCTGTTCTTTTGGTTGTTACATTTGAATTGGAGAATTGAAGATTGGAAATAAACTGGTTTACAAGTTTATTGGTTTTTATTTGACTACGTTTCGGAGAAATAGAAATGATGTCATAATTGCTGCGTTCTGTGTGGGTTATGATATCCATTTTTCAGGATTGCAAGTTGTAGGTTGCAATTTGGTTAACCATCATGTTGCACAGGCCATATTTATATTGTTCTACTCTTAATATCATCTATCCTTTCGTCATGCATTTTCTAACTGTTTAAATGGATTGGCATATACCTACTGTAACCAACAATTATCAGGTCCTTTATCTGTTCATCTTTCACATATCCCTTAGAAAGCCATTTTGTCTTCACCATAGTCTTTAATTTATAGTTTGAGACAGCCTGCAATATATTTATTTGTGATTTCAGGAAAGCTTATTACCCAGATTCTGATGACAATAGTCATTTCATTTATTCTTATCTTATTGTTGTTGTCTACGGTAGCTTCTCTAATCTTCTTTTTAAGCCGTGGCTGCTTCTTCATAGTTGTTTTCCTGGTGCATGTTCTTTAATTCCTTGTATTTTAGTCATGCATCTCCTCCTAATTTTTCCTATTAATCATTCTGTAGCAATGCTAAATATTTCTAGTTCTGGAACGGGAATAATATAGCTGGTAAGATATAACATTTACGTGTTGATACTGTTTGCTTGATATTAATGTATAGGGCTTTGCAGAATGTCGAAGCTTTGGAAGCTTGGGTCAGTTAGAAGGAGTAGTTGCTCTTATAGCTCGTCGTAGTCGGCTTCATCCTGGTACTCGATATTTGGCTAGGGGTTTAAATTCATGCTTCAGCACTGGTAGGTTGTTACTGTTATCAACTCTTGATTCGCATATTATTATCCGTTTACGGCATTTTCATGTTCGATTGTGCTTTCTCTGCTTCTTTCTCTAACATCCTCAAAAGTTCTATGTTGTTTTGAACATTTTCAACTTTAAAGCATGCAGTGGGTGTTTGTAAAAGAATGATAATGGATTATAGTATATTGGATATTGTTGAAACTGCACCATGCCTTTCTTCGTCCTCTTTTCACCAAGCTTCCATTGACAATTTCCTCTTTATTATGTCTTTGATATACATATTCTAGATTGCCTATTTGATTGCTTGGTCCATATAACTTGTTTTCTTGCTTAGACTGAACTGGTGAAAATTTTGTGAAAACAGGAAATGAAGTAGAGTGTGAGCAACTTGTATGGGTACCAAAAAGGACTGGTCAGAGTATTCCTTTCAACACATATGTTTGGCGACGGGGCACCATCCCAATCTGGTGGGGTGCAGAGTTAAAAATTACTGCTAAGGAAGCAGAAATTTATGTTTCAGATCGTGACCCATATAAAGGAAGCTCAGAATATTATCAAAGGTTGAGTAAAAGATATGATGCTCGAAATTTGAATGCCGCTGTTGTGGAAGGTCAGAGGAAAAAAACTTTTGTTCCAATTGTTTGCGTCAATTTACTTAGGAATGAAGACGGGAAGTCAGAATGTCTTTTAGTACAGCATTTTGAGAAATCCTTGAACTATATAAGATCAACTGGAAAACTTCCTTACACACGGATACATCTAATAAATTATGATTGGCATGCTAGCATAAAACTGAATGGTGAGCCACAAACAATTGAGGGTCTTTGGAGACTTTTAAAAGTACCAACTTTGGCTATCGATATATCTGAAGGGGATTATCTACCTTCACGGCAACGACTTAAGGATTGCAGAGGTGAAATCATCCATAATGATGATTTTGCGGGTGCGTTCTGCTTAAGATCACATCAAAATGGAGTCATACGCTTTAACTGTGCAGATTCCTTGGATAGAACTAATGCTGCTAGTTACTTTGGCTCCCTCCAAGTTTTTGTGGAACAGTGCAGGAGATTGGCCATATCACTTGATAGTGATATCGCATATGGTTACCAGTCAGTTAATAGCTCTGGTGGATATACTGCTCCATTGCCACCAGGATGGGAGAAACGTTCAGATGCTGTAACAGGAAAAACATATTACATTGATCACAATACTCGGACTACCACATGGGATCATCCATGTCCAGATAAACCCTGGAAGAGATTTGATATGACATTTGAAGAGTTTAAGGCTTCAACTATCTTATCTCCTGTATCTCAACTAGCTGATCTCTTTCTTCTTGCTGGTGATATCCATGCAACACTTTACACTGGTTCCAAAGCTATGCATAGCCAAATTCTCAGCATTTTCAATGAAGAAGCTGGAAAGTTTAAGCAGTTTTCTGCTGCGCAGAACATGAAAATTACTCTACAGAGGAGGTACAAAAATGCAGTTGTGGATAGTTCTCGCCAGAAGCAGCTTGAGATGTTTCTTGGAGTGAGGCTGTTCAAGCATCTGCCATCAGTTGCAGTTCAACCTTTAAATGTATGCTTTTTGGTGATTTGTATTTTGATCCTGGATTTATCTATGAGAAACATTATAAGAATTGGTAATGATTGAAGAATTATAAGAAAAATAAGGTGGTTTCAAGAATAAGTTTCAGAGTTTTGAAATAATGCTTTGATGTGAAGAGATAAGATACAGTACAGGACATGACATGGCATGATAAAGATGAAAGGAAACAGAGAGAAGAAGAAATGATTAGTTTAATGAGGGAGAAACTGGGATTTTTTGAAGGGAACTTTGCAGAGGACTTGCCTTCTTTGGTGAACTCCATCCAAGGTTTATCCATAGTTTAATGGAGTTAAGGATTAAAGGACTGCCTATCTATCATCTAAACAGATGCTATGTTGTTCGCATGATGATCTCTTTTTGACATTGGAGTAGATGCAATAAATGTACTAGTTCAGAGCTGTTGTGAAAATATCAGAATTTATAGAAAGAGTACTTTTCCACTTAGAGGACAGGTTTAGGTCACACTAACTCTATACATGATGTGTTACGTGATCACTTATTTGTTACAGGTACCCTCTCGACCATTTGGATTCTTTCTTAAGCCAGTCACCAACATGTTTCCTAATAGTAGTGGGCGATCCAATCTTTTGAGTTTCAAAGGGAAAGAATTAACATGGGTAAATCTTTATCTTTAATCTTGTCTCTGTATTTCAGTTACAATTATAGATCATATAGCCATCACAAATAGTTCGTTGATTTAACTCTGTGATTGTTTTTCTAACAGGTTTGCTTGCAAGGTGCAGATGTGATTGAGATTTACATATATCTAGGTGAGCCTTGCCACGTCTGTCAGCTTCTTCTGACAGTTTCTCACGGGGCAGATGATTCAACTTATCCATCAACAGTTGATGTGAGGACTGGGCGTCACCTAGACGGACTTAAACTGGTTGTCGAGGTGTGATATTGTTTCATTTATACATCTTGCTTCTTAATTATGTCTTCATATCATACTAAAATCACTCTCATGTGAATTAATATAATATGCATACTCCTCAAGCAACATATGTTCTTTTTCCTTGCTTACCCTTCTTTGGTTGGCTGCCAATTGAATTATCAGTTCAGTTTTCCTTAAATAACATTTAATGATATTTATCTTCTCTCTTTCTAGTCATTTTTGGATGTGATGGTATTGAAAGGTAAACCTTGAAAATATTTGGGTCCTTATCTTTATTATAAAGTTTTGCATCACTCTAGTTATTGCAGAGTGAACTTAATTCTTTATTTTGGTTTCTTGTTTCTTTAAATAGTGACCTTGACCAATTTGGAATCAGTTTCCTTTGGACGAATGTATTTGAAAGAGGTGGAGATGTAAGTTGGGGAATGTCATGAGTAAGCAGAAAAAGGGCAAAGGAATGAGGAAAAAGAAACATGGTAGAAAGAAAATTGCAAGATTTAACGACCTTGGATTTTTTTCCAGATTCTATGATGAAAATGGATTTGAAGGCTTACAATTAAAGCTAGTCTAGCTGATGTTTATGTCCCCTGCAAGTCTACAGAGTATTTCTGGCTAGGTTCTAGGGAAAGGTGATGGTATCTTCTGGGGATGAAGGACTAGTTGTTCAGGGAGTCCTTATGGTTGTTTTCAGAAATCCCAATGCAGTGTGCGAGTCTATGTAGAATGTCTGGTGTCATCACTTGTGAATTGATGACTCATATATTGAATTATGATTAAGGAGAAGAAAATGGAATAACTTACATATACTTTACTGATTAAATACAATACTGCAGACCTTAATTTTTATGCACAAGTACAAACAGAATTTTCAAAACACTGTATTTTAACTTTAGGTTTTTTTTCAGGCTGCTTCAATACCTCAATGTGTAACTGGGACAAACCTTGTGATACCCTTGCCAGGACCAATCAGTGCTGAAGACATGGCTATCACCGGTGCTGGTGCACGGCTTCATGCTCAGGATACATCTACCATTCCCTTGTTATATGAGTTTGAAGAGCTAGAAGGAGATATTGATTTCTTAACTCGAGTAGTGGCTATTACATTTTATCCTAGTAATCCTGGAAAAGGTCCTATGACTCTTGGCCAGGTAAGCACCATAAATTGACTATGTGCTACATCATAATTTTGCTTTTATTGTCTTGTTCATATTGGTTGTCTGAGCAAGCATTGGAATGCTATGTATGAACTTTGATTGGAAGTGCTTTTCTTTACTTTTTTAATTCAGTTAAGTGGGCCTTGGAAGTGGTCAATTTTAAGTGTCTGTGGTCAAGAATATGGGCTTATAGACCATGCCAAGAAGTGAAGGGGGTTGCATTTGTTTATTCAAGGAGATCATTTGACTCTTTAGTTGAGGCAAAAAGGATATTCTACCATAAGAGAGGATGGAACTGCTGCAGAATTAAGAATTCAATCATGTGAAAGTTGGTGAAGGCTGGGACTGTTGACTGGGGGGACATGCTTTCTACATATAAACGGTGAAGATGAATGAAAGAGTAGCTAATATTCATTATAATATGTGAAACCACCAAAATTACAGATCAAGCTTGGACATGGAGGTAGCACAGCACGAAATCTATAACTAGTGACAACATTTTGAACATCACTAGAAGCCTATGCTTTTACCAAAAGCTTTGACCTTAAGCATCCTTAGAGAAACCAGTAAAACCAATTTTCGGAGACCTTGATTATCAGGAAATATCCATGGTCTGCTTGTTTCAGAGCCTTCTCAAATGAAATTATCCTTATCCAACATTCAAACTCCAAAGATATTAACATCCTCCAAGAAACATTGGTATTTGTAGTAAAACCAACATAATTCCCACAAATATACCATGCTTTGAAAAATGATTTCCATATCAATTTAAATATTGGAAATAGAAGCAGCTCCTACAGATTAGAGCGGTGGTACAGGGATTGGATAAGGAAATAAATAATTATACTAGAAGCAGGCCTTGCTTAATCTGGTCGCATATAACTTTTTTCTTGTTGAGCCACTTGATGTAGAAGCTAGACTGTCATCTGTTAGAAACTGATGCATACCTTATCATGGAGTGACATATTTCTGTCACAAGTTTTAATATCACTTACCGCTAAAGAAATTTTTTTTAGTTATTTGGTGCTCCATGATAGGCTTCTATTGTTAACCACAGATTCATGTATGCAAACATTTGGAATTCAGATCCTGGGTTTTGCTTCCACACAATTAATGACAGTATCTTGTGCACTGGTCATACCGTTTAGACCCACTTTTAGTTGCTTTTGACATCTGGATTAAATGTTTCTTCAGCAGCAACAGATGCTGTAATGTAGCTCTTCACTGGGTTCCGTGGTACAGTTATAGCCACCTCTCAAATTTGCCCCACATTTTGTTTTTCTTATTCATGCTCTGGGAGATATTGATGCCCAATTCACATGTTCCCAGGACATGAACAGTATGTTTTTAGTTAGAATGTTAGAGAAATTCACCAAAATATTTTTCCATAAACCATCCCCCATTGTTTTGTTATTTGTTTAGTTGATCAAATTATGTTAAGTTCAGTGCATATCATCGTTCTGCAAAGTAATTTCTGGTGCTTCTTATCACAGATAGAGATCCTTGGAGTTTCTCTTCCATGGAGGGCTGTGTTTTCAAATGAAGGTCCTGGAGCAAGAATACGAGAACTTGCAAAAAAGAATCAAAAGGAAGACAATCTTTTCTTGTCTGGCACTGACACAAATCCATTTTCTGACACTTTGTCATATCAAACTGCATCATTGTCAAGTCAACAAAGTGCTTCCACAGACTGTTTTGATCTTCTGTCTGGAGAGCAAACATTTTCTGAACCTGTGTCAGTGGTACGGCATAATGCAAATGAAGGCCGTGACATACTTGATTTTTTGGACCAAGCTGCATCAGAAGACCGGGTTGCTGAAATTGACCACCAACCCTCATCTGAAAATGCGAGATCACTTGACAATGGTGTGCAGAAGTACATAACTTATGTCAGATCCCTTGTGGGGTCAAGAATGGTATAGTCTACTTTCTCACTGCTGCTTTGAGTTGCTGTGCCAATGCTTGCTTAAGTTTCAAAACTTTTCGTGAGAACAGATAGTGATCTTTACTCTCTAGATTATTAATTTTTAATCTTTTATTTGTAATCTAAGGTAAATTATGTCTTCTTGTAGCCAAATATTATATTGGATTAATGTCCATATACAAGCTTCCAGAGTAACTAGGTTCTGTTTTGTGATGTCAATTGACAAATTCTTGAAACCGCTTGGCTTTAGAAAATAAGTATTCATCCCAATTTAGTTCTGCTTAGGTGCTATAGTTGCATATCACTGGCTAGACTGCTTTCTCTAGGTTTTACTGTTTTCATTAGTTGAATCAGCTTGGCTGGATTGCCTTAATGGGATTAAAACATGAATAATTTGGCATGTTATATGGCGTGGAGTTGTTGGAATTTTTACGCGAGACAGATTGTTAGGAGAATGTCTATATTTATAAACATTTAATAGCTATGACATGGATATCAGACATCATATAGCCTTTTCAATGATATCACAAAGTGACTAACTGCAATTGACAAGTAGTGCTAACTATTGATGTGTTAATATAGGTGTGCATACTTTTTATGTTTGTGTTCAAATAAATTATATAGATGTTTAGAGGGTGCTATAACATTTAGTTGCTTGTTGTGATTATAAGAAACAGTAATATTTTGAGGCCAAAGCAAATGTACCAAATTCATGTAAACTGTACCAACGTTCTTATTGTTAAATAATAGAAGTGAGAATGCTGGAGATAAAATTACTTGTGCACATTTGACAAAAATTTCTGAACTCTGATGTGTTGCAGTTTGTGTGTTTTAGTTCACTTTTTAAGTATCTTTTTTCACAAAAAACTTTTGTTCTGATCATCGCAGCAACAGAAACTGATTTTCTACAAATGTGACTTTTGATCTTATTCTTCACACTGTGCTTAAATGAAAACCATCACCATAGCATCATTCATATTATTGTTGTTTAAGTGATGGATGATGAATTTTGGTTGTGTTAATTTTAATGCATTGATAAGATGTTTGAGATGAATAGTTAGACCCAATTTTTTATTTATTAGTCTGATGTAGTGAAAAGATTTGTTGATTTTGCAGGAAAGAAAGTTAGACTTTATAGAAGCTATGAAACTTGAAATTGAACGCCTCCGGGTGAATCTTTCTGCTGCTGAACGGGATAGAGCTCTATTGTCAATTGGAATTGACCCTGCTACTATCAATCCAAATGCTTTAGTTGATGAATTGTATATGGGAAAATTATGCAAAGTTGCAAATTCCCTTGCTTTGCTTGGACAAGCTTCCCTTGAGGACAAGATAAATGCTGCTATTGGTCTTGATACTATTGAGGACAATGTTGTGGATTTCTGGAATGTTACTGGACTTGAGGAGAGATGTTCCGGTGGCATGTGTGAGGTACAGGCTGAAACAAAAGCAGCAGCATGTTCAACCCCTATTGTATCCTCCATGGGAACTTCAAAGTCTATTTTGATGTGTTCTGAATGCCAGAGAAAGGTTTGTAAAGTTTGTTGTGCTGGTAGGGGAGCTCTTTTGCTTGCTAGCTATAACTCAAGGGATGTGACAAGTTACAACGGTCAAATAAGTCAAGTTGGGTCTAGTCACAGTAGTCAAGCTGATGGTTCTGTGAATAATTTGATTGCACTTGATGGCATCCTTTGTAAACATTGCTGCCGTGATGTTGTGCTTCATGCCTTGATATTGGATTACGTGAGAGTCTTGATAAGCTTGCGAAGGCGTAACCGTGCAGAGATTGCTGCAAATAAAGCCCTGGATAATGTTATAGGTTATACTTTGAGGGATTACCTTCCTGAAAATGGCCATTCTTTTAATGGTCACGGTGATCCTAAACTACTGCAACATTTACTTTCTGGGGAAGAATCAGTCGCAGAATTCCCATTTGCTAGCTTCTTACACTCCGTATGGTTTGCCTCCCTTAAACTTCTTATGTTGTGCTTTATCCATTTTGCTTATGAATGTAGCATCCAAACTCAGTTATCCATATTTCAGCAGCTTATGAGGTTATGTTTTGATACTAATACATTTATCTAATTTGACCACTCATTTCGATTCATTGGTCAAATTGGTTTCATCATTAACAATCTCTTTAAAAATTGGTTAGTTTTTAATGAAGATGGAAATTTCAAGATCAAAAAGATAGAATGAGGATGTACATTGAAAAGCAAAATAACTCTACCTGGGAGGAGGAGGCTTTTAAGTTCCTCTCCATTAGAGCCATTAGGCCTCATGGTAGTGATTAGTACCTTGCTTGCTGTTGTTATTTTTAATTTCTAGCTAGTTCTGGTTGTCTAGAATAGTGGCTCAGTGGCTCTTGAAAGAAAAGACCAGTATGTGAGCCAAATGCCAAATTTGCAAGGTAAGTATGGTACAACTTTGACATCCATGGCTGTGCAACTGATCTTTACATGCCAAAAGAAGCAGGTGGATGGCGATCTGTAGGCTAGGGCCTCCTCCAAAAACCTTGGACAACCACTTGTGAATCTGTTCAATATTAACTCTTTGATACCCATACGATAAAGCCATTGTATGTTCCGTACACAGCATTCTACTCTGCCTGACTTCTACTACATTGTACAGTGTGTAACCTTTATGCTCCAAAAAACTATGTACAGGACTCTCCAACAGGCTTTTTCTGTTTTACATTAACTATTCTTTTTCTGCTAGTCGTTTGAATTCCTCTTCCAGATTCTCTATTAGATGTATTTTTATGTTTTTTTTAATTGATGAACCCACCACAAAATGTCATTATTGCAACTAAACTGAAACTATTAGTGCACGTGGGAAAATACTGATCAAGTTTCTTCATGGGTACTATTACCCTCCTCCACTCTTTTCAGCTGAATAACTGCTCTAGGGAGCCAGCATATCTCTCTACTTAATTCTCATATGTCCTGAGGAGGGATGGAGAGATTACTATTGGCCACATTCCATTTGTTGGGAGAGATCTAATGATATGAGGGTTTGTGGTTTGTTGTGCATCTTTATAGTTGGTTTAGAGATTATTTTGGTTTTATTTTCTCTGCTTGATACTTCGTCATTATTTTTTTCATTTTATTTCTCGGTGTTGAAATGTATTATGATTGTAGGTTGAAACAGCAACTGATTCAGCACCTTTTTTGTCATTACTTGCTCCATTGGAATCTGGATCTCAACATTCGTATTGGAAAGCTCCTCCAAATACAGCTTCTGTTGAATTTGCTGTTGTCCTTGGCACATTGTCTGATGTTAGTGGAGTTATTTTACTTGTTAGTCCGTGTGGTTACTCCATGGCCGATACTCCTACGGTTAGTATTCTCGTCCTGCCCCTCTATTGCCAGTGGTTTCTTTATAAAGTGAGTCTTAGATGCTTTATAGGATGAATCCCGTCAAATGTAGGAGAAATTGTGTACATAATGCTTTTGATGGATACAGTGATAAATCAGAACGTATTATTTGTTGTACACAGAAACTGACATAACAATTGAATGAATCTTCTCAGTAAAGTTAATTCTCCCATTATATTATTTAGCATATTCCAAGTTTAGAAAGGAGTTCCTTAAATTAAACTTCAAATTTGTAGTTACTATAAAGGGGCTTTATAATTGTTATAATGGCTAAGAACTCTAAGCAGAATTTTGAGATGGAAGAATGTCATTTTATTCCTTGATAGCAATTTTTCTGCGCGTTGCGTTTTTTTTCCCCTGTAGAACATGCAAGCAAAATAGCAAATTGACTACCACGGATGTTTACATAGTTTTAGTTTCTCTAGATAAATTTAAAGGTCAATTTCTCTGCCTTGCTTTGTTGATAACAGTTCTCAATTTGAAGAGAGCGATTAATTTAGATAAATGCAGGCAGGTTGAAGCATACTCTAATAATCAGTGATAGAGTTTTGCTTAATTTCTCTCATTGGAGGTATTGATGAGACATTAATTATTGACAAATGTAAATTGTTATTTTTATGCCAATGGCAGTTAAGTTTTAGCTATGATAAGCAAAACTATGCATCATTGCCTGTTTGATTTCTGTTTGCGAAATCAAACATAAGACTAATGAAGTTTTGTTTTTGGGGCTTGATGGCTAATGGACTTGGTTTGGCTAGATAAGCAAAAAAAGATAGGCTAATCTATCATATGCCCAGGATAATGACACTTGTGTCAAATGAGTCTTGAGCATCAATTGTAAAACTGTCGGTTCTAAGAATATAAATCAATACATCTCTCCATATGCTCCTCAAGGAAAGAATGGTTATTTATGTAAAATTATCCTTCTTAATTTCAATTAGCTGCCCAATTATTGATTCACTAATATTAGAGTAGATATAATTACTAGACACGACCGTACCAAGATTTGGTGCTTATTAGAGTTTGCTTTTCCTTTTACAATATCTGGTCATTAAAACAAGCAACATGTTGATGAATGAAAGGTGATTGGATAAAGGAATAAATCTTGTACACCACTTCATAAAAAGGAGAGAAGGTCCTTGAAATTATTTGCAGCACATAGTAGCGTCCTTGCAGTGACAAAAGTAAACTTCTTCTTGTAACATTATAATGGCATTAAGGTTCAAGTATTTCAGAACAAAAATTCTAATTAGATGGATATCAGAGTTGTCTCACCTTCAAACACTACTAACTTTCTGTTCCACCATACAAATCCAGTGAGAGAGCAAACCTGTAATGATTGCTTTGTTGCATCATTCCTTCAATTTCTGCTTCTATGTCCTACATACATATCCCAGGATGTCATATAATTGACAATTATTTGTCATATCCTTTCGCTCGGGAAGGGAGATGCAGAAAATTAACTATGTGATGTGCTATATTGAGCTTTGTTCTATGCCTTCAGTGCGTTGTGTCTTACATGGAGTTCTTTTCTGTTTGTTTGGACAGGTCCAAATCTGGGCCGGGAATAACATACAAAGGGAAGAAAGGTCATGCATGGGAAAGTGGGACGTCCAATCAATGGTCGCATCTTCCTCGGACATTTATGGACCAGAACAGTCGGATAGAAAAGATGGAGTACCTAGGCATGTCTTATTTGCCTTTGGAAATCCTGTCAGATGTCGAATCATTTGGATAACTTTGCGTCTTCAGCGACCTGGATCAAATTCTATTAATTTTGAGAGAGACTTCAATCTTTTATCACTAGATGAGAACCCCTTTGCAGAAGTAAATCGACGTGCCTCATTTGGTGGATCAGTAGGGAATGACCCATGCCTCCATGCAAGAAGAATTCTAGTACTTGGAAGTCCAGTGAAGAAAGAGATGGGAATGGCAAATCAAGGGCCTGACCAGGTGAAACTCAATACTTGGTTGGAGAGAGCTCCTCAGTTGAATAGATTCAAGGTATGAGATCTGCTTTCATGTCTGATTGGATAGATCTCCAACATTATTTCTAGCCGTATGTTATGAGCTGCTATTGACAAAACCTATTTTTTTTAAGGTCCCGGTTGAGGCTGACAGGTTACTTGATAATGATCTTAACTTGGAACTCTATTTACCTCCTGCTTCTCCTTTGATTGCTGGATTTCGCCTTGATGCATTCAGTGCAATAAAGCCGAGAATTTCTCATTCTCCTTTGTCAGATTTTGACATATGGGATACATCTGTAACATTTTTAGAGGACAGACAGATTTCTCCAGCTGTGCTGTATATTCAAGTATCTGCACTCCAGGTATTCTCGCTTGGACTACGCCATTGTACTTCAATGGGATTGTAATTTTGATTTGCACGTCTAGAAATATGACTACAAACCAATTATTTTCAATTATATCTTTCCACATGTAATTCTGTCAATACAGGACAAGAGCCTGTTAAAAAAGGTACAATCAATTATTCGTTTGTGCTACTTTTACAATGCTGCACTTAATTTAAATGTAAACTTGCACACACTTTGACCTTATTTCTTGAACTTGGTCCCATTTTTTTCCTCCTAATTAACTTCGAAGATAATGTTTCAAACAACACTGATTGAAATACCACCCAAAACGTTTCAGGAACCCCACAATATGGTGACTGTAGGAGAATATCGAATTCCCGAAGCTAAGGCTGGAACTGCCATGTACTTTGACTTCCCGAGACAGATACAAAGTCGCAGAGTTACATTCAAACTTCTGGGAGACGTTGGAGCTTTTGCAGATGACCCGGCCGAACAGGATGATTATGGTTTAAGAAGTCCACTTTTGCCTGCAGGGTTATCTCTGTATAACAGAATCAAGCTATATTACTATGCCGATCCTTATGAACTAGGAAAATGGGCTAGCCTTTCCGCAATTTGAATGCTTTTCCTATATACACATAAGATTTTGAGCCTTGTTTGTAATTGGTTACGAGTGTGGTCCATAAAAACATTATTTTGTTGTATATTAGGCGGATTATATTGGACCAAATTCATTGATGTAACACTAGAACTGAACTGGTGTTCAATCCAGGATTATCATGTTTTGTAAAATTATTGGCATTGTCGGCTTGAAGTTTTCAATCAGGAACTGCAGTTCTCATAATTAAATAAAGCTTGTATATCTTCTATTTGAGGAGTTAAGGTGCTTTGATAATGATAACTATTAGTATTGTTGTCGTTGTTTATATATCTACTATTTGTGTTTAGTTAGCTGGATGACTACTTCAGTTCCAATCCTCCCACAGCAGGAAGACAAACTTTTAGTTTTATTTTCATACATTCAATACACACAATTATTAAATCAAAGATGAGATACTATATTAAAGAAAAGATACAAGCTTTAACTTTGTGTGCATATAAACATGTTTATATCCATGGTCAATGAACATGAAACATTGTAATAAGATAAAACAAGAACATAAAAGGGCCAAAAACCCTAATTCTTATAGGGCCCAAAAATGCATCTAAAACCCTAGTTCAACGCTTCTTATATTATACCTCGCCTTTATGAGCCGTCTCCTTTCTCTCCTCATCAACTAAACTGCCTCTGCGAAAATGGTGAGTCTTCGTCATTCATTTGTTTTCTCACACTATTGTTTTGAAAGATAACTAATTGAAAGCTGCGTGTAGCGGAAAATGGATTATACTATTGTTTCTTCGAAATTAGGCGTGGCTTAAAAATACATTTTGCAATTCCGTTGTTGGTTATTGCTCTGCTGTTTTTGTTGTTAATTTATTAAGGTGGCATGAACAAAGTGTTAATCTTTTTGTTTTTTTTCTCATCACAGGCCTTTGTAAAGGCTCAGAAAACAAAGGCTTACTTCAAGAGGTTTCAGGTCAAGTATAAGAGAAGGCGAGGTATTGTAACGATTTAATGTGCTAATGGGTTTATTTTGATTTCTGTTCATTGAGTTTAGCTCTTTTTACTTTTTGGGATTGGATACAGATGGGAAGACCGACTACCGTGCAAGGATTCGCCTGATTAATCAGGACAAAAACAAGTATAACACTCCAAAATATCGATTTGTTGTCCGATTTGTATCCTTTTGATCATCTTGTTACGTGTTAAAGAGTGTTTCCTTCGCTTCTTATGCATACATTGCTTGAATGATAGCTAGTGATGTGTGTATGCAGGCGGGTGCGTGTATATGAGGGTTGTCCAGGCATGTAGATTGATTGCAACCCTAGATTTATAATTTGTTTTGTTTCATCTTAAATGAAATTAAATATTTTGAATGGTATTGGAAAATGCATAGATATGATCTAGCTATACTGCAGTATTAGGCTGTTTGTCGAAAGTTTGAGATCAGTGTACCTTTAACATGATTTCTAGAGCAACAAGGATATTGTCGCACAAATAGTATCAGCTACTATTGCCGGTGACTTGGTTCTTGCTGCAGCTTATGCTCATGAACTTCCTCGATATGGACTTGAAGTCGGTCTTACAAACTATGCAGCAGGTAAGTTGTCATCTGATCAACAATGATTCTTTACCTAACATTGAAAATTCTTGACTCTGTTTAATGTTTATCTGAAAAATGGGGCAGCTTATTGCACTGGACTTCTCTTGGCTCGCCGTGTGTTGAAAATGCTGGAGATGGATGATGAATATCAAGGCAACGTTGAGGTTCATGCTACAAAATTAAACCTCACCCTTATGAATAAAAGAGCAGCAAACTAACATTCTTCTTTTCTTACATTGAGCAATCAATTGAGTAACTTCATACAATGTTTTATATATAAGAAACTAAGGTGCCAAAATGGCTTCCATGATCAGGCCACAGGTGAGGATTTCTCTGTAGAACCGACAGAAAGGAGGCCCTTCCGTGCTTTGCTGGATGTTGGTCTAATCAGGACCACAACTGGAAATCGTGTGTTTGGGGCTCTGAAGGTATCTAAAAGGATAATTCTTATATATTTCTTCTTTTTTGAAAAATAAATAATTTCATTTGCTCATGTTCACCCTTACACAACATTACAATGAGTATCTCCCACAGCTTTTGTAATGAAGTTGTAATTCTTAACAACCCCAGACTAATATATGGGCACATGCAATGGAAAACATCTCTTTTTACAAATGCCCTTATTCTCATTTCTGAACTTGCCTCTTCATGTGCTTTGTGTATCTTTAGTATCTCTCTGATCCAACAAATAGTATTACGTGTTAAAGTGTACTTGTCCTGTGAAATATCTCAGTAACTCCTGTGACATGTCGGTTTTTATGTGTTTTTCAACTCTTTGGTGGCCAAGCGGTGTCGTGCAATGTGCCTTCTTAGTGTCTCTGTTGTGGCAACTCTAACAGTGTTATTTAACTATTGAAGAGTGTTTGCTACCCTCCAGTAGTCATTGTTCCATACTCTTTATTATATTAATTTAATTTTAATTTCTCAAAAAAATCCTGTAATTTCTCTCCCTCCATATTGAGCAGATGCAATAGTTAAAAGCTGATCGAATGATACCCTATCCATCCTTATTCCAACAAATCCATTCATTCACCCACAAAAGACATTCCACATTTGTTGGATTCTAGACCAGAGAGTGGCTGAATATTGGCATTGGGAAAAAAGATGAGAAATGGTTTTGGACTGGGACTTAGAGGATGTATAGCTGATCTACCAGGCCCAAGCATGTTTCTCTTGTGCTTAATCTCTGTTTTGCTGCCAATCAGGTAATGAATGAGGCTTTAGGAATTACAGTTCTCCCAAACCACCTTGGACCATTGCACCTTATCAGAGGTAGGTCTGAAGATCTTCATGCATGAGGTATTACTAAAGGACCTTGAGCCATAAAACCTTGTCATCCACTTCTGGATTGGGAGATGTATTCAGACAACCTTTCCACTCTGCTACTACACTTCCAGCTCTGCCCCTGTATGACTGCCTTAACCTTGGTTCTGAGTGGAAACCTGAACCCTAATTGGTTTAATTTCTCTCTAAGGATGAGTGGACTTCCATTAGTCCAGTTATCAAACCAAAACCTTGTAGAAAAACCATTCCCCACTCGGTGTTTGATGTAGGGATCAAACCCTATTCCGTAGAATCTGAATGAAGCTCCAGGACTGCTCCTTGCCTATTTTTAATTGCCATAGTGACATCTCCTTTAGATAATATTCATCTACCCATTTTGACCAGAGAGTTTCCTTGTCACTGCATATTCTCCAAATTCTTTTAGCAATCAATACTGTTTGAATCATCTGAAACCATAAGCTTTCCCACTTTATCTTGGCGCGCTTTTGAGTTTTCTGGTTTGCCAGACGACAGGAAGTTCCTCGTGCACTTTCAATTTATCTGTTCAATCTTTTTGGCAAAAATAGATGTGAGCTCCAATGAGTGTAAAGTCCTCCAAACTGAGGAACTAAGTTGCAATCCTCCTGCATAATTTAGGAATCTGTTATGCCAAGCATTAATATTCTTTTTAAACTTTTCCAGAAATGGGTAGCAGTCTTCATATGTTGGTCTTCATACCTTGGTTATATGTGTCTTTTGATAAGTTATAAGTGATTAAAATGGTATGTTTTACGTTGGCAATTAGTAAACTCCTTTTGAGATGGCCTTATTTACCTTTTCCCTATTTACCTTTTCCCTAAGAGTATGCTTGTCCTGATCATACAGATTGAGAACCCTTTTCTAAGTCTGTTGTTTCAAA
>JANZLD010000001.1:33174528-33192606 GCA_026413575.1 Erythroxylum carthagenense
TAAGTGATTAAAATGGTATGTTTTACGTTGGCAATTAGTAAACTCCTTTTGAGATGGCCTTATTTACCTTTTCCCTAAGAGTATGCTTGTCCTGATCATACAGATTGAGAACCCTTTTCTAAGTCTGTTGTTTCAAATGTGGTTATTTGACTGAATTCTAGTCAACTTGCTTACCATTTATGTTTTTGAAATATTTTTCTTGCATTGTTCATTGAATATTCTGCTTTTTTGTACAGGGTGCTCTAGATGGTGGTCTGGATATTCCTCACAGTGATAAACGTTTTGCTGGCTTCTCCAAGGATGGTAAACAGCTTGATGCTGAGGTTCACCGCAAGTATATCTATGGTGGGCATGTTGCTGCATACATGAGGGTAATTCCAAATCACTTAAAAACATCTGCTAGATCATCTTTGAATATGTTGCGTTTGTTTAGTTTACCTACAAGTTCTTATATGAATGTTATCATACTCTTTTAGACTTTGATGGAGGATGAACCAGAGAAGTATCAGTTGCACTTCAGTGAGTACATCAAGAGAGAAATTGAGCCTGATGGCATGGAGGCCTTGTACAAAAAGGTCCATGCTGCCATTCGTGCTGATCCCACATTCAAGAAATCTGAGAAGCCACAACCTAAGGAGCACAAGAGGTCTGTTATTTAATTGATGTGGAAATATTTAGTAATGTATGATTTTTTACTACAGTAATTAGAAAGAGAGTTGTGATTATCTGTAAATCATTAGTACAAGGAACCAATCTTCTGCCATGTATATGTGTAATGAAAACACCAGATTAACTTGTTTGATTCAAGGATTTGTCATTAACCTTCACATAATTCCTTGGCTTTTCTGCAATCGTATTTTGCTAATAAATCTTGTTTCATGTCATTTGTTCACAAGCTCATCATACTGAATCTTTTGCGGGTTTGAGCATCTTTCATTGATGTTGTATGTGATGTAGGTATAACGCAAAGAAGCTGACATACGAGCAAAAGAGAGCTTCGTTGATCCAGCGTTTACAGAACCTTAACTCGGCGGTGGCTGATGATGATGAGGATGAAGAGTGAAACTATAAGTAGGCTGGCATTGGAGTTCCCAAACATTTCTCATCAGTGCACATGCTACTACTAAAGATTATTTCAATCTATGAAGTTAATTTTTCTTTATTTTTTCTTGCAAAATTATCTCCTTTTAGAATAACTTTGGAACGACACATGTTTTGGAACTTAGAGCTTGGGTATGGAATGCAAAATTTCAGTTTTGAGTTATATGGAATGCAAAATTTCAGTTTGAGTTGTAAGTCTCTCTGTCAGTTTGTTTCTTCGTGGTTTATTAATATTTGTCGTCATTGTGAATTATGTATTATTTGTTGTAAGCCAAGCTATGAATTGCCAATTTGCACGGGAGGACTGGTACGACTTGTTAGGCTCAATGGCATTTAACAAAGCTCAATTGTTGCCAATTTGCATGCGAGGACTGGTGCGACTTGTTAGGTTCAATGGCATTTAACAAAGCTCAATTGCACGACTAAGCAGCTTTGTCCAGGCTCCATTTATGTGGATTGGATATGCTTCATCGTATTGAATATTCCATTAACTTTTCGGAAGGTGTGTTGATCTTTTTCTACCAAAAGGCGACAACGATCACGCTGTGCACAAAAGAAATGAGTGCAAAAAGCTTATATACTCTGTATTTAATGTGACGGCTCCTGATTTGGGTCTCTGAATGCGTATAGAGCCACAAAGATAACACGCCCAAGTCATGGAAATCTGAGCAAAGAGCCTCGAAACGGGTCCACTTACATAACAATACTAAAACCTTATCTACTAGCAGCCAATAGATTTCCATCACCCTTGTCCATGACATGTTGGACCTCAGAGCACTATCCCTCGTCATTAAAATGAAAAAGGCCATCTCACTCCCTTCAATTCAGCCAAAGTCATGGCTTATTCGCTCAACATAACACCGGCAGCTTCTGCAACTCCCATCTCAAGCAATTCTGCACGTGTTCCATTTCCAAGGTCTAAAGCTGCGTGCATTTGCATCGGAAATTTGAAGTCTGTTTCGCAAAGCAAACTTGTCCAGCGCAGGTTGGTCTTTTTGCACAAATGTGCGTTGAAGACCGAGTATAAAGCAAATACTTTTTCGATTACTATTTTCATATAGTTTTTCAGTACTCTTAATTTGAACAGAGGTTTGTAATGCAGGTCTTTGAGTTTGGGATTGAGCGGTGTAATTCTGGGCTTAAACATTGGTGGCTCCAGTGCAATTGCTGCTAGAAGGCCACCACCACCTCCACCAGAAGAGAAAAAGGACCCAAATGTGAGTGGTGTACAGGCAAAAATAATTGCTAGTAAGAAGAGGAAGGAAGCCATGAAAAAAGCTCTGGCCAAACTAAGAGAGAAAGGAAAGACTGTCGAAGAAGCTTCCGAGTAAAGCAATAACTTCATAATTCAATACCTGTAGTTGTTTGATCCTGCCTTTTAAATTCAAAGGAGAACTGGAATTCATTCATATATGCAACTCCAATAAATCCATCATTTTGCACTTCCCCAGCTCGTTCTTTGGCAAGCTTGTCTGTTTGTTTCCTATATTCCTCCTGAAATGTTCTTCAAGAGCTTAACAATGGAAGCTTAATTAATTTCTGATTCCATTATGGCAAAGAGGACCATATGTACTTGTTGTAATTTTTTGGACAACCTTTGCAAGCAACTGAACCCTTTTGTTTAAAAGTAAAACTAACTTAAGTCTTAATTTATGTAATTGCTCACCAAACAAAATGCATTTCAGTGCTTTACTTGCTTTTGAGAATGTTGAGAAAGAAGGAAAATGCGAAAAAAAAACAAAGTTGGGCTGGCTCATCCTCCTTTTTTGTTGGAATAAGGAAGGCCATTCATAACATCATTTAAATATAGCATTTTTACATGTTAATTAGGTTATAGTAATTTTAATAAAGAGAATTAGTTTGAACATAGGCCACAGTCTCCCTCTTTTATCTTCTAAATTCAATAGATTCATATCACCCTTTCCTTCGAGGAAGGCCATAGTAATGATGCCATGTACCTTAAAACTTGTTAGGAATTCCAAGCAAATGATGAAAACTCTATACTACAACCAACAAAGACTTACAACCATCAACAAGTCTTGCTTATTTGACTGCAACTTTTTTTTCAAATCTTCCAAAAAGATTGTGACTTGTTCCAATCAGCATCTCTTCTTTTCTTGTATTTTTCCAGGCTTCCAAGCCTGCCAAAAAGTGGAAATCAAAGTCCACATTTCCACACCTACAAGGTTATAAATTTACTATGTTTTCAATAGAAAAACGGAAAGCACAATTCCACTTGCCACGTGTCAACAACCCAATTCACCAAAACAAAACTATATAGTAGAGAAAGAGGAAAAAGCCGCCAGCACAAAAAAGAAACAAATAACAGTGACAGAGAGACTCTCTCACACAAGCACAGGTAGAGGAGAGGTTTAGATCTGTTGACCGGAATTACTCGGAGAACCAATCGGACCCACCAACAGAGTCCTCCAGCGAAGTTATCGAATGGACAGAACGGGGCAGCAGCAGCAGCAGCCTGACACCGAGATGGTGGAGGGAGCGGCAGAGCCGCCACAGCAACAGCATCAGCCGCACCCTATACCCTCCGGGATCGATAATATTCCGGCGAATCTCAGCCACGGCGGGAGGTTTATACAGTATAACATATTCGGTAATATTTTTGAGGTCACTGCTAAGTATAAGCCTCCTATTATGCCCATCGGCAAAGGCGCTTACGGCATCGTCTGGTACACACACTGTTTATGTTTACTTACTTTTTGTTCTTTTCTGTAAGTGCGTAAAGTGTTTCCATTTCTAATGTTATCTTCTGGAGTTTCTTTTCTTACTTGGAAATGTTAGTTTGAAGAACTCTAAATTTTCTCTGGTTGTTGGTTTTTTTTGGTATACTTTCTTTTCTTGTGTAGTTGTTACAAAGTTTGCTTCTTGATAAATTTGGACTAGTATGGTTGAGGTGAATGCAAGCACTTTAATATTTGGTGTAGAAAGTTCTGATGATTTCGTGTTGTTTTGCTTTCTTATGTGTAGCTCGGCATTGAACTCTGAGACTGGTGAGCATGTGGCAATAAAGAAGATAGCTAATGCATTTGATAACAAGATTGATGCCAAGAGGACTCTCCGTGAGATAAAGTTAGTTCGCCACATGGATCATGAAAACGTCAGTGAGTGATTAATTACGGGTTCTTGTACATATTTGTGTTAGGAATATGATTGAATTTTAGTTTTTTTTTTAATTTTATGTGAATTTTCTGCATTGGATATGCTATTAAACAAAAGGTCAGAAATACTTCATCCGTTATTGATTCAATTCATTTTCATTTTTGTGCAAGAAATGACACAAATATCAAGCTACATCCTAAAACCAATAGGGATTCCAAACAGCAAGCTACATCCTAAAACCAATCGGGATTATCTTTTCAATAGCAAAAAGTGTTCACTGATGGCCACTTTGTTGGATGGAAATAATTGGCAGCTAGCAGTACTTTCTATGTAAAGTTTTGTAAAGTCACTTCAGGGACTTTTGTCTTATCTTGCCACTCTTGAATGAGAAAGCAATTGTTGCATGTTACTTTATGTAAGAGTGTTCCAGTGGGAAACAAGTATATATGGATTATCCATCTGGAAAGTTGTTTCATGAAGTTGATGTTTTGTGTAAGAATAAAAGAACACGTTTATAAGGTTCAACTGGTCAATTATTGTTTCATCTGTGAGTCATTACTAGAGCTTCTCTCAGCACATGGCACTTTATGAAATTAAAGGTGCAAATGGAAGATATTCTCAATAATATACTGGATCATTTTCCCAAAATATCACGTTCATGGAGTTGTTGGCTTGATGATAGTTCTGGACTTTGCATTAAAGTTTCTGTGCTGATATTGGGGTAGATGATCAAAGGAATATTGCCACTGAACTATGGCTCTCGTACTTTTGAAATAGAAATTTGTTGGCTAGCCGATAGCTGTGATAGTCTTGTTTGCACTGGCTAATTTGCCTTGTTTTGAAGTCTAGTATAAGCTGATGACAATTTTTGGATTGTTTTTCTTAGAATTTCAATTTACTTGTGCATGTGTGTGTTAGATTTTTTTTTTTAAAGACTTTATAGAGATTGGTACAACTGAAATGAATTGCATAATTTTTCTTGAAAAATCTTTTATTAATGGCAATGTTGTTTGTGGTTCAGGTTGTTGCAATCAGGGATATAATACCCCCACCCCAAAGAGAATCATTTAATGATGTTTATATCGCCTATGAGCTAATGGATACTGACCTGCATCAGATAATTCGTTCTAATCAGGCATTGTCCGAGGAACATTGTCAGGTTGGTATTGATATTTCATGTTTAGTTGTAATATTAATTGGTACTACATTCTGTGCCATCAGAAGTTTCTTACACTTCAACGTGTGCTTTGTAGTCGGTAGAAATCAATGGTTCATCCATGAGTAACTGCTATGGATAGTTTTTTCTTTTGTGCTTGTTCATTTACACCATTCACCTGTAGCTTGATGATAAGCCTTCAAATGAATCAAGTGACGTTGTTCCTTGGTCTGGCTGTTATGTTGTTGGGGCTAGTGCAATGTTAGATGATATTATGTTTGTGGTCATGACAAAAGAATATTCTTCTAGGATATTTAAGCCTTTTAAATGTAGTTTTGTGAAGCTGTAATTGCATATACTGCCTTCTTATTAATCTTGAATCCATTACAGACCTACCTCATGTGGTTCTACAAATATTTGAAGAAAAAGAAATTTTCGTTCCATAGTATCCTGTTATGAAGGATCACTATAGAAGTTGAAAATTTAACTAAGACTATTGATTTGGTAGAGATGAATCACATTCTCATGCAAAATACAAAAGGAAAGCTACCAAAAAATTCGAAAAAAAGAATAGAAAGACTAAATGGTTTAAGATTTAGCAGTTAGATAATCAACAGTGTTTGAAAACTACTTAAATGTTGCGTCAGACCTGAACTATGGTGGGATAGCCAAATACAGCTATGTTGGATTGGCATTAAAGCCTTCTGAGTATAGAGAAGCGAAATTTGTGCTTAATTCCTTTTTACTTTGTTTTAAATGATTTGTCTGAAATTGGAAAACCTATGCTTGTATTACAGATAGGTACTTTCTTTCTTCTTATCTTTTTATGAGGGGGACTGACGGATGAAGGAATTTTTGCAAAATTTCTTCAGTCTTAAGTTTTGAATGTTCCATTTTTGATAATAACTTGCCTGCTTTATGATCTTACTCCTCTGATAAGCTTTCAGCACCAGTTATGGATGCTGTTGTGGCTGAAAAAATTAACATTGTTTAATTTAGGAGACTCGGAACATAAATGTCTCTGATAAGATCCCTAATATTAACATGTTTTTGGCACTCCTCTCTCACAATGAACAGCTGAATGTCCACTGTGAATATGTGAGTATTAGATGGGTTGTTATTTTCTCAGGCAGATTAACAATTGTTTGAAATTTTATTGCCAACTGCTGTATGAAACTTCGACAAGTACTTCCCAATTTGAGATTGCTATGGAATTCCACATATTACGAACTGTTACATCTTTTCCTGTGATCATATAAAGTTCATTAGTATTTTACTTGTACAGAAAATGGTTGACTGAATAGGGGGCTTGAACAGGATAACATTGAGACATTTAATGCTCTAAGCTTCTCACTGACTATTTTCCGGATAACCTTTAACATTTTGCATCTTCTGTTGGGATCTTAAAAATTGGCTCTAACTACGTGGTTCTAGACATGTTTGGCCCGAAGTGAAATTCTTTTTCAGTTCTTTCAAATCAAAACACCATTTTCCTTAACATAAAATGTATAACTGGAGCAGTAGACAGCCTGCAACTGATAAAATAACAGCATGAAATTCAAAAGTAATGTTGCGTGCATCAGATTAAAAACTGATACAGCTTATGGTTTTGGTGAGTTCAACTCGTACAATTTTCTTGTTAGTTAATGATTGGTATAATATATATCCTGCTTTTATATATGTATTCATTTTTTATGCAGTACTTCCTCTATCAGATTCTCCGAGGATTAAAGTACATACATTCTGCAAATGTTCTACACAGAGATTTAAAACCTAGCAATCTTCTCTTGAATGCCAATTGTGACCTAAAGATTTGTGATTTTGGTCTTGCTCGGGTTACATCAGAAACTGATTTCATGACAGAATATGTTGTTACAAGATGGTATCGGGCACCAGAGTTGCTGTTGAATTCCTCAGATTATACTGCTGCTATCGATGTATGGTCAGTGGGTTGTATTTTCATGGAACTTATGGATAGAAAGCCCCTGTTCCCTGGTAGAGATCAGGTGAATCAGCTACATTTGCTTATGGAGGTAATTTTAACCTCTTTCTACCTATTTCATGACAAACTTCAGGATGTCATCTGCTTGAGTTTAGTGGTTAAGTTGTGCAATTTAATGACATAAAGTTAACTGATACTGAATCTTGCAGTTGATTGGCACTCCAACAGAAGCTGAATTGGGGTTTTTGAATGAAAACGCCAAGAGATATATCCGACAACTTCCTCTTTATCGTCGTCAGTCGTTCACTGAGAAGTTTCCAACCGTCCATCCAGCTGCTATTGATCTTGTTGAGAAGATGTTAACATTTGATCCCAGACTACGGATCTCAGGTCAGCAGAACTTCAATGATTTTGTTTGCTTTACATCCATATGTCATAATTGGCATGATGTAATTCCTCAGTGTCCCGGTCTTGCATTACCAATTATTCAATTTGTTTCCTGCTATTGCTTCAAGAGAATCTCAATGATTTTGTTACATGTAGCAGGAAAGTTCAGTATACTGTTCTGACTTATACTCGCTTACATCGCTGATCATCCATTAACATCTTTATAATGTTGCAAGTCGTCTAATGATACTGTGCAATGTTTTCTCTTCTTTGTCTATAGTATTTCTTTGTTGAGTCAACAATTTTTCTTTTTTCCATCTATGATGACATGGAATACAAATGATAATTTGTTCCAGTGGAGGAAGCTCTTGCCCATCCTTACTTAACATCGCTACATGACGTAAGTGATGAGCCAGTGTGCATGACGCCCTTCAGCTTTGACTTTGAGCAGCATGCACTGTCCGAGGAACAAATGAAGGAGCTGATCTATCGTGAGGCTCTTGCATTCAATCCTGAGTATCAGAATGAGTGATGATAAGTTCTTACTGTTTTTCGGTTTGTCGTTGAACAGTGTGGATTTTCGTTGCTTACATCTATGTGTTGATGTACATATATGTACCATCCGAAACTGGGTGGTAAATGGGTTCTTGATTGCATCGTGGGCAGATCTTAGGAACAAGAATGATTAAATGGTGTTGTATCGGTTATCCTACTTTTTCCTTTTGTCTTAAAACAAAAAAACGAGTGAAACATAAACCAGAAAGGGCAAACTTTTGTCTTGCATTAGGAGACTGAGACCACCCAAACAAAGCTATTTCTTTTTAATCAATATTCACCCATTAGAATGAATGTTAACTTAGACAGATAAAAGTAATTGGAATATGAGAGTCTCAGAAATCTCAGACAACTGCTCTCTTAACTCATACCATACACAAACCTTTTGTACCAACTACAGAAATACACGTATCAGGGTCCTAACGGAACAATGTCCAAAAGTTGAATTTTGCCACATTGTGTTTTACTAAGGAAATGAATCGAGGGGAGGAAGAAGACCACTCAAAGGAAAGGATCGCAACAAACCAGAGAGAGAGAGGAGAGGAGAGGAGGGGGAGAAAATAATATCAGGCATTCCACGCAACTTAAAGACGTGATGAATTGAGGTGTTTAACTGGAATGAAAAGAGGGTATTTGGTAAACCGGTCGACCACTACCGAGATTACAAAATTTCCCTTAAAGGTGAGGAGGCTTTTGATGAAGTTCGGGGTAAGTTCTCTCCAGCTCCTGTCGAGAATGGTTAATGGTTGTAAGGTATACAGAAGTTCTTTTGACAAAGTATACATCTTTTGATGTGATTCCCAATGACTTTGGCCGATCCCTTCCAGTGAAATAAATTATGCAGCTTGAATGTCCAACCACTGCTTTGCCATGTCTCATCTAAATCAGTTTACATCATAGTTGCGTATTGAATCTGACCACCAATCTTCCCTTCCACATCGATAGTCCTTTCTTCCATTCATACACTCCTGATCTAACGGCCCCTGCTCCTACCTTTTTGATCAGATTCTGCATAGTAGGGTCCTCTTCCCAGGGCTTCACGCTTAGGTGATGATGCTATTGTTTTATGGCTTTAATCACAGCTAAGAACTTCTCGCATGTTGGTAAACCTCGGTGCCTTGTGGCCAGACTCTTGCTCAAGAATACTATGGGATGCTTCTCTTGTTGTAATATTGCTCCTATACCTATTCCGCTTGCTTCCATTTCCTTAAGGTTTGGAGAAATCGGGAAAAGTCAGGATTAGTGCTGCCGTGATAGCTCTTCTAAGATTTTTGAAGGGCTCCTGCTCCCCTTGCTGCCACTCCCACTTCGAAGTGTGTGACTTATCAACAATTCAGTTAAGAGGATAAGCCATCTCTCCATACCCTCTTATGAGTCTGTAGTAATAGCTTGTATGACTGAGGAAGTCCCTTAATTCCCTGAGGTTCGTAAGGCTAGGCCACCATAGAATCATTTGTACCTTCTTCTATCCTATTAGCATAATCTTAGAAGTCAAACATTAGTATATATTTAGCCTTAGTTTTCTCCTAGAATCATGTATACTGAGCTTAGAAAACCCTGTGACTGTTTGGAGGAAGAAGATGATCTAAACAACGTTGTTTAGCTTCCAAGAAAAAGGACATTTTTTAGTCCCAAAAGGACGGACACACTGTGAATCAAGTCATCACACACATCAATTGCCACATCATTAATCATCTTGTCAATGCAACATCATCAAGCATCCTAGTCGTCGCAACATTATTGTCATATTCAGTGCCACATCAACACATCTGTGACACGTCATTAGCTCCACGTGTCTCTATTTCATTTTCCATATGTCTTTATCTAATTTGTCCACGTACTTCTTGTTCTGTCCATATGTCATCATCTATCTCTTGGTTCAGCTCAAATCTACTAGTTCAGTTTGATAAAAAAAGAGTTGATCAACATATTGACCACATCGTTCAACTCATTTTCTTCTAGTTCTTTTGCAAACCAGATTGGTTCCTAACATTTTTCAACTTTTTAGATTTAGTTTTAAGGTCAGAATAATCAAATTCTATCTCTACAAGTAGGTTTTCTCTTCTTTTATTGTCTTTATTCACTATATATGTCCAAACTTCGCTAATACATTCCTAATCCCATTAAAACCATATTTGATGATTCAAATTATGATCTTTAGGCTGAGAAAATGTGTAGCTTTCTTAATAGGAGACTCCTTTGGCATATTAATACTAGAGAAATATCCAAACCTACTCGAAAGAAAGATAAAGACATTGATGTATTAATAGAATGATTGGTAGCCCGGGATGGAATGAATCATTAAATCTTAACGTGGTTTCATAATACATATGCTAAAACCATCAAACTTGACTTTTGATGGTTTTAATAGGTATGGAATTTTTGAAAAATTGTTATTATATATTTGATTATGTCTACCAATTTCAATTATATAGGAGACTCCATTGAATGTAACAACAACTTGGACAAATAAAATATAGTTTCATGTCCAAATTGCAAGAACTTTGGGATCAACTAGCACTTGGTGATCTTCCCTAGCCTAGTCCTAATACTATTGCAATCTACTTAAATCTTTGTGATCATCAACATATATGGAATTTGTTGATGACTCTCAAGGATGAATTTGAACTCATTTGTAGCTCTCTTCTTTATGAACTCTATCCAATCTCAACATTATAATTAATGAGCCCATCTCAAAGGAAAGTTCTCTCGATACACTCTACATGGAAAAATTTTTCCCATCTACTAATGTTATTCTTGAAACTCATTCCTCTTTTGAAACTTCTTATAACTCAGGTAAAAGGTTCTATAAGGGATCCTATAGGTACTGCAAAAAGCTTGGGCATCACATCTCTAAATATAGGAAACAATTCAAACAAAACTCTGGACAAGGTAATTCTTTCAAGTCCTTTCAGCCTACTTTCACTACTATTACTGCTACTGAGGGCCCAACAAAAAGCACCTCTCATTAATTCTCTTTAAATAATCTGTATGCTCTTCTTCAATAGCTCTAACCAGACTCTAGTACTATATCATCTTTTTCCCTATCTATCACATTAAGTACCTCAACCTCTTGGTATCTTGATTATGCTTGTTGTAATCATATGACCTCTTATTCTTCCATTCTTGAATCTTTTACAATACCATATATTCCATACACTTATTATAGTGTTGATAATTCTACTATGTGTGTATAATGTATCAGCACTGTTCACACATATCTAAATTACTTTTACGTAAAAACCTTCTTGTTCACAAACTCTTATTGAATCTTATTTTTGTTAGACAATTATGCTAACTTGGTTTTAATCTTGTTTTAGTCATGGTTACATTATGCGAGATCCACAAACGGGTGCAATCCTTGGGAGATGAGCTAAGGTTATATGGTTGTTTGAGTTTACTTCCCTGAATCTTCCCTTAAAGTTTATTGTCAGTGTTGTCACTTCTTATAAATGACACCCCCACTTACGTCATCTTTCTACTTCTAGATTAAGATTCTTAATCTCTAGTGTTACTCTCGGACATGTTAAAACTGAACATTTTGATTACTTCTTATCAACTATCTAAAAGTCATACCTTACCTTTTTTCTCTTAATGATTATATTTGTTTAACGCCTTTTGATCTAATTCACTTTGATATTTGGGGCCATGCACCTCATGAAACTATTAGTAGTGAGGGGCTACCCCAGTGCACTAAGTTCCCCGCTTTACGAGGGTCAGGGAGGGTCATCAATTATATACTACCTTTCCTTTGTATTATACAAAGAGAATATTTCTGTAACTTAAACTAGTAACCTTCCGATCACAAAGAAATAACCTTATCAGTTGTTCCAAGGCTCACTCTCCTGAAACTAACGATAGTATAAGATATTATATGATCTCTGTCGATGATTTTTATCGTTATATATAGATTTATCTAATGTGATATAGATTCTAACTATTCTCCATTTATTGTTGTTTTGCTAATATGATTCAAACTTAGTTTTCTAGTAAGATTAGAATATTTTGCACTGATAATACCATGGAATATAAGGATATAAACTTCACTAATTTTCTTATTCAACAAGGGACCGTCATTCAGAGATCATTCCCAAACATATCTCAATGAAATGGTTGGGGTGAATACAAACATAGACATATTTTTGACACTATTCAAGCCCTTTTTATATCCTCTTCCTATCCTGAAACCTTTTGGTATGAAGCAACCTTTATTACTATCTATATTTTCAACCACATTTCTTCTATTATAATAGTTAACATCTCTCTTTATAAGAACTTATTCAATCGTGATATTGACTATCAGTCTCTTAAAGTCTTTGTGTATGCTTTATTCTTTTACAACCTTATAAGCACACCAAACTAGAACTAAGAGCACATTTATGATGTTTTATGAGGTACAACATAAAGTATAAAGGTATGTAGACGTTAGGATCTCCTATCTGAAAAACTTTGAATCTCTCAGCATGTCACCTTTTAGGAACAAAAAATTTTATCTACACTCTCAAAATTCCAAGTCAACGAGCCCTCGCAATAATTTCTTTATGATCCTACCATATCTTTGCTTCTTGATATTTCTTATGCAGGTCTATCTTATAGTTATAATAATTTAACATAACTAGTGCTTGATTGTATTGTATCTTCCATGGCTACAAATCCTCCACCTTCACCAAATAACTCTTTTCCATCTATTCATTCATCACAATATACCGAGTCTCAACAAATTTTTTGTTGATCCTCTTGAATAAGTCAACCTTTTATTTGTCTTAAACAATTCGATGTTTATTAAACTATTTTTCTCTATATGAACCTCGCACCTATCTTCGAGGCTACCTTTGACCCTTTATGGTAATAAACAAAGGCAAAAGAACTACAAGCTCTCTTAAACACCAATACTTAGGATTTAGTTAACTTACCTCTAAACAAGTATGTTGTTGGTTGTAAATGAGTCTACGGGTCTAAAAATCAAGACTTGAGATGATGGATCAGTTGAAAGATATAAAACTAGAATAGTTACTAAAGGGTTTACTCAAGAATATGGAATTGAATATGAGAAGACTTTTTCCATTGTAGCTCACCTAACTTCAATTCGCAATCTTATGCCATTAACTTCCAACAAGTATTAGGACTCTCAGAGATGAATATCCGGAATGCTTTTTTCAATGATGATCTCATTGAAGAAGTATATATGCAACCTCCACCTAGGTAGGCTAATCTACATAATAAAGTTTGTTGCCTTCGTAAAGCTTTGTATGATTTTAAGCAAGCTCTTTGAGTGTAGTTTGTTAAATTTTGCTCCATCGTTAACTGTCTTGACTTCACATCTAGCTCTTTTAATCTTGCCTTATTTCTCTAAAAACATATCAATGGTGCACTCTTCTTATTCTCTATGTTGATGATATGATAATAAACAACAATGACACTCAAGGGATCTTTACTATCAAATCCTTACTTCATCAACAATTTAAAATGAAAGATTTAGGCCCCCTAAGTTATTTTTTTATTCAAAAGCGTTCTCTGACAATTCGAGTTATTATTTATCCTAAGCAAAATATTATACCAATCTTATCTCTCATGTTGGCCTTGCTGAAATTAAAACTGCTAGCACCCCACTTGATTCAAATGATTACGTTTCTACTACTGATGGAACTCTTCTTAGAGATGACATACTTTATTAACAGCTAGTTGGTAGTCTTATATACCTCACTATCACTCGTTGAAATATTGCTCATACTATTCACATTGTGAGTCAGTTAATATCTATACCTTATACCACTCACTTTTTTTATATTCTCTACATACTTTGGTGTATTCTAGGAACCTTCACTTCAATCATTCATCTTCGTTAGACTTATGTGTATACTTTGATGCTAACTAGGCTAGAGACCTAACTGATTGTCGGTCCACTACTGGCTACTAATTCTTTCTTGGCACATTTTTCACTGCTTGGCGCAGCAAGTAAAAAATGAATGTTTCTCGCTCAAGTATTGAAGCAGAATAACGAGCCCTAACTGACACTATCCTGAGCTCCTCTGGTTAAAATGATTACTTCAAGACATAGGTGTCTAGTTTACTTTAGTGGTTCCTCTCTTTTATGACAATTATAGTGCCATGTAGATTGCCCACAACGATGTTTTTTATGAACGGACAAAGCACATCGAGATTGATTATCATCTTGTAATCCATCAAGTGCTTCAAGACATTATACAACTTGTTCCTTTCTCATCCTAATTGCAAATTGTCGATCTTTTAACCGAATCGTATTTGCCTCAACGTTATAAAATCTTCTCTCTAAACTCAAGTTATCGTCTTCACTATCACATTGAGTTTGAGGGGGGTATAAACATAACCCTAGAGTCAAACATCAACATACATTTAGCCTTAGTTTTCTCCTAGAATCATGTATATCAATTTAATATAATTATTTCCTTAATTTTGTTTCTTTAATTGGAGTCATTCAATGTGTATAAATACATAGAGTTATATATCATTACATACTTAGAAATATACAAAATCTTTCATCACTCTTTCTCTGCTCCTTATTTCTACATTTTTGTTGCTACTCATTTTTTTATATCGAATATCCCAAGTTTTGATTTAGAAGTTTTACTACAAAAAGAGTATTTTTAAGCATCTAAGATCTGTCATCCAAATTAATAGAGAGATCAATGAGAACATTGTTCATTATATTAGATCAGGGTGAATTAAATGGAGAAGTGAATCGAGAGTTTTATATGACAAGAAGATACCACTCAAATTCAAAGTTAAACTCTATCGTACAACGATTAAGTCGATCTGCTCTATGAGGCTGAATGTTGATCCATCAAATAGGTGCATAGTTATAAGCTAGTGGTGGCGGAGATGAGAATTCTCCATTCGATATGCAACCTTATTAGAAGAGATAAAGTCAGGAATGCAATGTTAGAAGAAAAATTAAAGGTAACTAATTTTAATGAAAAATTAAGAGAGACAAAGCTTAAGTGATTATGAAATGTTAAGAGGAGATAGCCAAACAAAGATGCGAAAGAATTGTACTTAGGAACTATAGTAGGAAAAAAAATGAAGGCCTAAAAACAACCGGGGAGAAATGATTAAGAATGATATGACTCTGCTAGAAATTATCAAGAGCATGACTCTCAATAGGAAACTTTAACATACTAGGATATAAATAAAGGATATCACATAAAGAGTTTTTCTTAGCTCCTTTACACAATATATGGTTGTTGTCTCCGTTAGTAGGGATAGAAGACAAAATATAAAAATTCTATCCTTCCCTCATGTGTGGTTACTGTTTCCAGAGTTTTGTCCTCTATCTTTGGATGACATAAACAAAAGTTTTTGTTCTTCTTAAAATCGAAGGACAAAAACTTTTGTCCCTGTCTCCGAAAACAAAACACAGCCTTTGTCCAAAATTACCCCACTCGTCTCTCTGTTGTCGTCTAGGGTTCTCCAAAACACCACCCCCTTCTCCCTCAACAAAATCACTCCTCTCTCTCGACCGTCAAGTCTCGCAGCTTCTCTCTCACACGCTGCCCTTCTTCCCCAACACGTTCGTCTCGGCAGTGAAGTAAGTTTTTTATTTTGTGATGGAAAAATGTCGCTACTTCCTTGCTTGACTTTTCTCTGGTTGCACAAATGCTGTTGTACATTGTCTTCTTCTTCTAACCCAGAACTGTACACAACCAAAAATTTATAACTCCAAATATTCACCATAAATGTCAAAATTTTGGAGCTGGTTGCTCTACTCTCTGTCCCTTTACATCACTCGATTGATGCATTTTCTCGTTGACCCGGAGACCCACCTTTTGTTCATTACCAACAATTCATGCCCACTGGGTTTTTGAGTTTCCTTCATCTCTTCTTCTCAAAAGATTTGATTTTTGTTTCATACCAAAAAAAACCCAGAAACACAGGTATTAAAGATCTGTACGACACTACGGTGCATACTCGCGAAGTTTGTGACTCAATATTCAAGTCAAGGCCGTGTAATATAGTTTTTCTCTCTTTCCTGGTCCTTGTTTGATTCGTTATGCGTTTACTTCATTTTTCGTCTCCTTCTTTGTCTTAAAAGTATTTGAGTGCTGAGAAATGGTTTGAGTTCGTGAAAGGTTTTCTTTGAATTGTTGGGTTACGGTCCATTTACTTTCTGGGGTTTGAAGTTTCTTGCTTTTGCTTTAGAGAAGAAGGATCTTGTTGGGAGATTTATTTACTTTTCAGTGTTTTGATGGTTCACGAATTTCAGAGGGGATGATGTGAACTGGTTTGTAGACTGATCTGTTTTGAGGATTTGGTTATATGCTAAATAGGTGAGAAATTTGTTAGTTGCCAGCATCTGTTGTAGGTTTTGATTTAATTACAACTTTGTGGGATTTGAATAGTGTAAAACTAAACTCTTGTGTTTCTTTCTGAAGATTCTGCAACTTCTTAACTTTGTGACTATTAGAAGAAATCAAAGCATCTGGCCTGTTGAAGCCTTAGGTGGAGTGTGCTAGTGTTGAAGTTCTGGGTGATTATTATGAAGCTCTTAAAGATTTGACTTTGTGGTGATTCACTTATTTTGATGCTGGGTTTTTCGGGGTAAACTTGTGTTGAATTCAGTATGGATATTATGTAATTGTCTTCATTTTGGCATCTTGAGTGTAAAAAATGGAATGTGTAAATCAGACTCTTTTGGCGTGGCATGTGTTTCAGATGCTAGCATGAATAAGAAAAGACAAGAAAATTCGTTTGACGTTCATGCGACATTGTTGTGGGTTCAGATGTTTGGTTCCATAATGTGTAAGCATTGTCTCATTGTGGTTGGATCTAAATTAGCTATTCAAATTCCCTAACCAGAGAAGAAGGAAGTGTTGAAGAGGGTTAAATTGATATGGAAATTTGGACATGTTTGCATAAAAATGACTCAGAAAATAATGCATGAGACTAAGAGTTGGTTTTAAGGAATGTTACTGATAATAGTCTGAATAAGTAAAACATGTCCTTTTCCTTATTTTTCCCAGTGGGTTTCTATTTGGTTTATAGAACTGGAATTGGAGTTGAATTCATATGCAAATTCCAAATTCCCTGCAGTTCCAACTATATCAATTTTAAGGTTAGTCAAGTTCATGTTATAATTCGAGTACTCTAAATATGTTATGTTCCAAACTTTTGAGTAATATAAGATTCATTTATAAATTCATTAATTCTACAAAAATTGGAGCGAGCAATATCAGTTTAGTTTATGGAATTGAATTCTATCCATTCATTCCATATGGTGTTTCAAACATATGGCAAATTCATTCTTCAAAATTAAAATTCAGAATCACTTTTAATAGTTTGTAATGCTTGATGCTTGCAAATCCACAAAAAATTTCTGGGTTTTGGATCATCCTTTGATTTCTTTTCCAAGTTTTTAACCTTTTTCTTTGTTTCTGTGTAGGAATCCTTGGTTGTTGTTGATCGGTGAGAGTTTACATATGCGTTTTGATTGAATCCAAGAGAACCTCATTTTGGGAATTATTGTTAAGGACATTATTAATAAATTATAAGGCTTTAATGTATCTTTAACCAATTATATAATTAATTCCATGAATGCTTAGACGTTTTTTTTTCAATGTATGTTGAACCTATTATGTAATTAATTCTATGAATGTTTAGATGTTTTATTTAAATATATGTTGAACCCATTATGTAATTAATTCTATGAATGCTTAGATGTTTTATTAAATTTTTATGTACTAAAATTTTTAATCCGCAGGATTTTATTTATTCAATAACTTGATGTATGTAAGTTTTTGGTATCTCATTTGATTAATGAAATATTTAAGTTTCTCATTTTATTTCT
>JANZLD010000001.1:33201573-33212223 GCA_026413575.1 Erythroxylum carthagenense
GAGACAGAGAAGAGAGTAGGGAGAATATTTGTGAGAAGAGTGACAGAAAGTTTATCACCTTCTGAGGAGCTTATTCAGCTCTGGTTAGGAGCAAATCTGCTCTGATAGGGAGAAATACTTCCCCCCCTTTATAACCTCCCTAGGTACATACGGTTATAACTAACTCCTTCTACAATAATCCTCTCTCTCTCTCTCCTGAAGATCCTAACATTATACCAAGTGTTTGACAAAAAGGTTCAAACACCAAGTGTTCGACAAAAAGCTTCACTGAATTTAGTTGGTGCAAGGGCAACTTAGTGCAGCATAGGGCTGCTTGTCAGTGTTTTCCCAAACCTCAACTAGAGCCTGTGACACCTACTATGCACTTCATTATTATTTCTCAATTGACTTATTAATAAACCAGGAATAAACTAAGGCCCTTTAGTATGAAATGGTATAACATTAAACCAAGGAAATAAACAATTACACATCCCCTCGCAACCATGCAGTCTCAAAGGGGACAGACAGAAATCACAATAAGGACATACAAAAACATACCAAAATGTTCAATGACAACTCTCCATCCTATTCACCCAAAAAATGCTAATGCTCTACTTATTTTAAGAGTGTATTATAGGAACAATATCAGGTTGATATATTGGTTAAGACATGTGATACAACTTAAATAACGTGAACCAAAATCTAAGAATAACTTAAATAACGTGAACCAAAATCTAAGAATAACTTCAATATGAAGAGAAAGACAGTGACGTTATGAGATAACTAAATTGGTAAGGAAGAATTAGATTTAAGTCCTCCAAACTTTGTGACATGTTTTCATTCTGGATTGATGGTCACTAGAATTATTTATAGCACAAGAGAATGTTCAATCCTATTAAAACATAAATTCTTCTCAATTGAGAAGACTTTAATGAGACACGGGAAAAACACAGCTAGTCCGTAAGAATGTCCATCAAACAGGATGGACAATATCTCATATAAAATCAACGAATTAAGTCAAAGATCGAAGATCTACTTAATCTGCAAGATATATTCAGGTAAACACAACTCAGAAGATTAACAGTAAGAACATGTAAGGACCTTCCTCTTTTTGCTGCTCCGTTTCTTCACATCCTTGTCCTTCCTGTCTGCAACATATGGCTTGCATTCAGCAGTGCAAAAATGATGGGCAATGACAGTACATGATAAGACATTATAATGGTATTTTGCACGTACCTTTTTCATGTTTAGACTTGCCGCGGGAGTGATTCCTGCCATGGGCAAGTTTGTGTGCTCTTTCAGCATCTAGTTGCGCTCTGTACTCTCTCATCATCTTGTCTGTATCTGCTTCAAGTTCCTCCTTTCTAATTTCATCTTCCTATCATACCAAGTGCAAAATCAATCCAGAAGTATCTCTCATAGCACATAATTTAAAATCAAGTGATAGAAGTGAACATACACATGAAGGCCTTCATTACCGAAAGCCTAGAGCATGGTTAAAATGAGAGTCAGATACATCACATCTTTAATGATTCAATTTATCGAGACCTTAATCCAGAAAAAGATTTCAGCAAAACAATTTGAGCCATAAAGAAATTGACAAAATAGTTATGCAACAGCTAACATAACTTTCAACCTTTCACCAAAATTATGCTTGATCTCATGATACACGGCTGCCTAAAATTTCTCTCATTCAGTATCATATATCTTATGGTTCTCTTGACCATAAAATATCACATCATAGATTAAAGGAGTTGACAAACTATTTTACTCAGTTAACCACGAAAAAGATTCTAGAAAATAGTTTCTGTGGTTTTTGATGAGAGAGATTTCCCTTCGCCATTAAGGATTTGACATTTACCTAACAGGAACCATAATCGGCTTGCAAATGGATGAATAAGTGCATGCTTGTGCCTGTGAAACCATTATATTATTGAAAAATATGGCTCAAATCAAGATAGCAATGGCAACACTACTATAAGCTACAGTGAGTAAAGGACAATAAGATTATATAGCTACCTTTTTCTTCTTTTTGAATTCTTCCCACGTAATAGTGTGTGAGGTTTTAAGGCTGGCCAAACGAGCAGCATGCCATTCTGGTGAATGAAAAGAACTATCCACCTGTGACTCTCCTCATCAGAAATGTCCTAGGAATAAAAATTGGAAAGAAGAACAAGAAGGAGAAGCAGGTATGGTCCATGCTACAAAAGCTACCAGATTACCCGATTGGATATCAATAATCTGACATAAGTTCTTGGCAAGATCCTCTCAATCCTTTCAATGGCAAATTAATTTTCTTAAAGCTGACAGTCCTACAAGATTAAATTATGAAGAAAAAGTGACACCAAGCAAGATACCGAAGGCACTGATCCATAACAGTATGATCTTTGAGTCATGAAAACTATTCTGTTCATTCAGTGCAATAATATTATTAGTTTAGATAGCAGTTAGCCCGATCCACAAACATTCTACATTCTAGCATACTGGTAGTTGATGCACCATAAGCTTGTCTAGTAAGACCATAAGCTTGTTTACTAACATACAGCGCATTTTCCAATCCTGGAATCATGGGAACCAATCTCTGGTCATAAATAATATATATCGAGCAGCAGCAGTAATCAACACTGCTGTTGATAAATAGGTAAAACATCAAAACAAGTAGAATCCAGCATCACATGCCATTCATTGACGCAAATAGATACAATAAAAATTCAACGACATCATCAATACACCCCAAGTAAACAGAAGTCAATCTACAGCATGTAACTCCGACACAAAAACCAACAGTAAGTGACGAAACTATGCCAAATTTTATGAATTCAGAAATTGGACACAAAGAATAGTATGAAAGGGTACAAACCATGCCGTCTTCGATCTCTACAGGTCCTGCGGAGCTGGAGCCGAGCCTCGCTCTCTGCATAGCTTTGTACGCTTGATTTTTACCCATTTTGAAATATAGAGATATCAGTTTAAAAATTGAGCTTTGAGGGAAAAAAGCAAACCCAGAAAAGAAATTGAGGAAGAAGGTGAAGATAAATTTGATTTGGGCATGAAAGTTCCAATTAAGGGTGGAAGGAAGCCCCAGGAAAGACAAGGAATTGAAAATATAGGGACCAGAGACACAGGGTAGGGTAGGGTAGGGTAGGAGCACAACAGAACCATTAACCATATGAATTGGGCAACAGGGTTTTTGCTATTTTCTTTATTAAAATATAAAATATAAAATGACATTATTTTTAACAAAATAAAAGTTTTATATTTTTAATTTTAAAAAATTATTTAATATATATAATATTAAATAATAAAATGATTTAGAAGTATATTCTATTTAGAACTTTTTTTAATTAAGTAGTCAATATATATAATATAGATATAAAAAATATACAATAATTTAAATTTTTGGACTTAAAATGTTGAGAAATCACATGTTTATCAACAACGTCGTACCAAAGAGCATAATAATCTACTCATAGGTTTAACCTTAATCAGCAGGCAAGATTTAAGTAATATTGGTGAGGTAGTGTAAACATTGACTAATTAGTTGGATTTCAATGGATCCTAACTTTTTGGTAGAAAGAAGTTCATAAAGTTGAAGCCAACAATTGCATCAAAATTTTGTTTGACTCCAGGTCCTTTTGGGTCTTCATAAGCACACGTTCTGACTATGAACATATGTACGCATACATTATATATACATCCCCCAATCCTACCTGGTCCTCGCTTTCAACTACGCTTCTTTAGTCTTATAGTTAAAATAAATATTAATTGCTTATGATACTGCTACTTTATTAAAGTTGGAAGTCTTGGTTTACGCCCTACAGTAAATTGATTTGTTGTAGTTTAGTGATAAAACAATTTAAAGACATTCTTTTATCTTGTATTATTTATATGTAGATGATAAAGTCAATAAAATAATTATACATTGCAAATAAATTTATAATGAATTATAATTATGAAATGCATGCTGCATTTATGTATCATTCGTAAATTGTTCTTAATCGTTGTTTTATTAAGATTAGACATTAATAGAAAATAAAGAGTTTAGCATACATTATGTTTTTATTTATAAAAATAGTCAATTACATAGGGTAAAATATGGAGATACTTAAATAAACTTGTAAGTATTTGTCAGACATCAAGTTTGTTGAACTAACCCAATATGAAAAATTCATTTGAAACCTTACTTATATATATATATATATGGAATTTTTCATTATGAGAATCGTATAAGTGATCATTTGACTTAAAGTTTTCAAAGTTATCTTGTATATGATTGTCATATTTTGATACTATTTATGACATATTTTAATCATAAATAGCTTATTCAGTAGTCATTAGATTTAGCATCAACTATATAGAGGTAGTTAAGTTATCAAGATAAAATTCATCACCCTAAAATAATTAGAGATAACATTTTGTTATTCTCAATTAGTGTTGATTCGGAAAATCATTGGCCAAGGTAGAATGATACTTTGTAAATAGTTTACAACTGTCATTAGTTGAATCAATAGCTAATGATGAAGAACTAATAAGATTGGACTCAAAATAGAATAGAAATTAATGTCATACTCCATATCTAATAAAAAATTGTATGATGAAATGATTGAATTATGCAAAAAATTATGCACATAAAGGTTAATCAAAACTACATTGATATTCGCAAATATTTAGATGATCATGATGTGTTGCTAGATACCAATATTGTTCTATGATTATAAATTATTTAATTAAAAAATTAAAGATAAATTAAAAGAAAATTTATTTTATCTAATTATAATTATGAATTAGAATTAGAATTTACATTTATTGCCCAAATATTTAGGAAATTAATGAGTTTTACATAAAGAACGAGTTGAAGAGAGTAAAGATATTTTAATCAAATTGTACTTGATTGTAAAGTTTGATAAACTTTATGATTAAATATTAGATATTTAATAAATGAAGATCAATATAAGATACTAAACTCTATTTAGGCATAATTATTAAATAATTCTAATTAAAGTTTAATTAAAATTAGAATTTAATTTCAATTAAATTATTAAAATATTCAAAACTTATTATAAATAGTATTAAACTCTAATAAAGCTACCAATTCTTGCTTAACTTTCTCTATAAGAATTACAGATTTCTTCCAACCTATTACGTGGATATCGTTAAAAGTTGGATATTTATGCAACTACGGTAGTTGAAATGGATAAGTTTCAAAAACAATTCATAGAATATGATAAGAAAAAGATGAAGCTTTGGAATAAGATATGAATTAAGATTCATGTTTTATTATAATTTAATTGTTACTCATTTTATATAATTCAAGTGATCTTAGTTTTCGAAAAATCAAAATACAAACAAGTTTTGTAATTATTATGCTATGGTCAGGATTGAATCTTGTTCCAATTTCCCAACAAAAAGGCAAGACAGAATGAAATTTGTAACTAATATTCTTAAAGAAATAACACATTTACTACATCTTTACCTAATCTTAGTTTAAACTTTGAACCACTGTCCATATTCTTAAATTCATGTTGTAAGTATTCTTAAATTTTTAAAATACTCAATTGAATAAATCTATTATTGCAATTTAAATTTTGTTAATAAAAGTTGATTAATTGATGGAATGAACTAATAAAATATATAATAACACAATAATGTTAGAATACGTGATATTTTTTCTAATGTGTCATAATAAATTTTAAATGATACAATCATATTTATTTTACTAAATGTTATGTACCAATTTATGAAAATTCTCGTGTAGCCATGGTAGCATCTATTTTATTGGCCTCACATAATCAATTAGTAATCCACTTTGTTAAATTGGAAGTGAGGGGTCTTAAACTGTATAACACTCGAATTAAAAAATATATATCACTAGAATTAAAATATAAATAAAAGTTTAGGTATTTATTATATATCATAAAGTCATGTTTTAAATATTCTATCAAATTCAATATTAGATTTGATTTTGATATTGTATGGTACTACTATCGATTAATATTGAGTGTAGTTTAATAACTATTTTTAGTTTCTATTAATATTATTTTTCATATATTTCTTATATAGACAATAACTATAATTAATATAAAAAAAGTTCTTAATATCATGCAGATATAAAACTAAGAATAATACAAAATACTGAAAATATTACAATTTACATCATATAGTAAAGAATTATTGCATCAAAACATTATATGGTAAAAATAATATAAGTTCATAAACATTATAACAAGAGTTCATAATGAAGAACACAATAAAGTAGAAGTAAAACTTAAAACAAAAATACTTGCAATTTCAAATTTTGCATTTGTATTACATATATAGAATTTAACATATACATGAATTGCAAGTGAAATTGAAAGAAAAAATAAAAAGCTTAGAAAATCATTCAATGACATATCAGTTAAAATCACACTGATCTCGATTTTCATTTGATACAAAATCTTTATTATTGAGAGAAGTTACATTACCACTATCATTAAAACTGACAAGTCAATATTTGTTCTATCTAATATTGTCTTAGAAGTCACTTATCTATGAAACTAGATTCCTAAAAAACCTAATCTATTTAAAGATCTATGTGGTTATGGAAAATAGCATGTATAAAACTATTTGTTCTATTCAGAATCATAGTAAACAAATAAATAAATTATTTAGAAATTATATTCAACAAAATAATGATAATAACATATCTTTTTCGAAACTTTATATTGTATCGAAGAAAGACTGAATCATTCAATCTTTTTTGTTCTAATATATTTCTCTTTTAAAATTTGATAAATTCAAATGTGTACTAATTTGTTTCACAGTCAGTTGCACTCTCATATTGACTCAAAATTCAAATAACAAACCTTTACAATTCAAGAATATCACTTTTGAATTGGTCTCAACAAATATTTGTTAGACAATAAAAGTGATCATATAAACAAAATAAAGTGATGATGATTTTTAAACAAGTAACAAAAATGAAGAAATATATACATAGATTAAATTTGTCTTTTAAAAAATTGCGATGGACATCCTACAATCATTGTGCACATCCTTGTATACCTGCATTGGTGATCTAAAGAAATCTTGCATCATCTTATATAAAATAATTGCAATGATAGTTAATAACATTTTCCAATCAACTCTAGCTTCTTTTTTTTTTTTTGTAAAACTTGGTCTATAATAGATAATAAGGTTTAATAATGCCCCAATAGAAAACAACATAGAGTAAAGTTGTCTTTCCCAATTTTCGATGATGACATCACAAAAGTTACTTATCATTGCCTTCTTATCATTATTAGTTAGACGAAGCATCTTGACCAAATGCTCACAAACTTGAATGACAAATTGACTTTTGAAGCAACATAATTCTAAAAACCTCAATTACACCATTATACTTAGCCTGTTGAGATGTAACTTACTTGTTACTTGTAAACATTTAACTCAACTCATTCTTTATTAGAACAAAATATTGAAGTGATTAGATATTATTTAGAAATCTTATAAAAATATTTTGGTGAAATACTTGTTCATCAAATTCAGAATCTATGTATGATTACAAATGAACATAATCACTTTTTTTTTTATTTTTAACATTGTTTTATCAATGATAGGAAACTATCAAATATCTTCTATAATTTCTACAATACAAAGAGTCCAGTAGAAAGAATTATAACTACTTTGTAACCTTTTCTTAATTACTTTGTAAGCAACATTATTATTAGTGATGAATTGTACATTATAAACTACATTTTCCTTCCTCACATCAGTTGTAATAATTCTTTCTTATTGGGTAAGAATAACACTTCAACATTGGCAATATCATTACGACAGATGCAAAAAGAACTTTGACTACTAATTCAGTCTTTACCTTATGTCTTTTTCATTATAATACTCTTCCAGTAAAGTTTTCATATGTCATTTTACTTTATGACTAACTTTTTTACAAGGCTTATCAATACCTTTGATCTTAGTTGATTTTTTTTAATTTATTGCAATACAAATAAATAGTATAGTATTTCATACCATGAATCAATCTAAGATGAGCTCAAGCTAGATCATTGAATCTACCTGAAGATATTGAACTATCAGGACTACTTAAACTCCCTTCTATTTATTTGTAAAATTAAATAAAGACATAAGCTAAAATTAAATTGATGACTTCATATCAAAATAGAGTCTTCTTGTAACTTAGTTTATTATCAACTACTATGATACAATATTTATTGTTCAATTTAAAAACAAACATGCCTTAGATTTTTAAAACAAACACATAACTTGAACTTCAAAGGAATTCCATGACATACCACTAATGAATATATACATATATTTGTATATTTAAAGTCAATAGTCCAAGAAATCCCTATTACCAACTAATAGTTAGTGAAATGGAAAATAAACAACCAATTATGTGTAAAATAATAGGAAGAAATAGAGTAACAAGTGCTTCTAAACTATTTTATGGTATAGATATACAAATGAACATCATGAATTTATATAAATGAATCCTTGAGAAACTTTGAGGATTAAACACATTTTGTCCAAAAATTTAAAGTTTGTTGGTAAACTCATGGCCTTCTCTAACAAGAATTTACCAAACATTTATATGTATAACTACCATAAATATGTGAGGGTGTAAAGATTGCTATCTTTTTTGCTATATTTATACAAATCACTTGTAAGATGTAGATGAACTTTATAATAACTTATACACAAACAAATCCATAATTTATAGTAAGAGTGTACATCATATAAACAAATTTCAATTATTTAAGCTATAATTCCTAAACATTTTGATTAAACAAACTATAGTGAAGAAATGTAATGGTATCAAATTTCAACAATATGGAATATCTCACTTTACAGTAAAGTTTGCTTTCTATCCAATATTATGAATACTGTACTAGTACCAGTATTTATTTAATCAATCTTGAATAAAAGATGATAATTTATACTTAATTAAAACCAAAAGAACCTTGTTAAAGGTTGGTAATAGCACTCTATTGTTAAATGTTCTTAAAATAAATGAGCCACATTCTCCAAATAAATTAATTAGTCATAAATTAAATTTATAAATAAATTAATACTTAATTTTAAATCATTAAATATTTTAAAATATAAAAATAATCTTATATTTACTTTAATTGTAATACATTAATTTTAATACATGCAACTAAAAAAACAAACCAAGTACAATATATATATGTGCTTAGGGTATTCACCAAATCAACGTTTGTCGTATTAGATTGATTGATGGTAATAATACTTTACATAAAAAAATTACAAACTTTGTTAGCTCCTTTTTGTACTTGATTGGACCGCTTCACTTTTCGAAAATAATGATAAGAAGTGGATTAGACAAGCTATTGGGATCTGTACTGTTCAGGCCGAAAGGTACTGTACCGGTCGGAGACTGTACCTGGATCCCAACCTTGGTATCGGCCAAAAAAATCGGCCGGTACTGGCATTTTTCATTGGGTACTGGCCGATACTTAACATACTGGAAAATTCTAGGTCATTTCGTAAATTTTAAAAACCCAGAGGACTAATTTTCAAATAAAAAAATTTAACCTAAAATCTACCCACCCCACCGACCCCGAGTGCTACCACCGCCCCTCTTCTCTCTAACTCTCACCCTCTCCCTCCCTCTCTCTCACTCTCACCATCTTTCTCGCTGGCGTCTGGATCGTCTCACCGCCACCGACGCTTGCTTGCTGTCTTTTCCGGTTCTCCTCCTCGCCTCATCGTGTAGATCTGGGTTTGCAAAGTCCGCACTTCTCCTCCTCACCGCACCACTACACCACCACCGACCCTCTGACGCTCACAAGTGGACGGCTGGACCTAGACAACAGACAATCTGAAAACCTGAAGCCCCAACCCGAATAGCGAAGACAAGAATCGAGTCACCCGACGGTTAAATTTTTTTTGGGCCTGTTGATACTTAATTTTGTTGGTTGATGAGTTAATATGTTCTCTTCTTGGTGTTTCCAAAAATTGCTGGTAAACCTTGCAATGTTTTTTTTATGTTGTGGATTGGATTGAATTTACTGATTTGGATTTGTGTATTAGTGTTGATGAATATGCTGTCAGTGGGTGGAGGATTGGATTTGGAGGTTGAACTGTTGAAGAATTTGGTGTTGGTGGAGTCACAGTTTTGGAATGGATTAATTAGTGAATATTGATTGTTTTGTTTTGGAATTGTTTTGGAAATTGGAATGAGGATTGGTTTGAAAATTTTTGGAATGGAATTTTTGAATGTTTGGAATTATTTTGGAATGGAATTTCCACAATTTTAGAATGAAAATTTTGAAGTTGATAATTTGAAATTGTTAAATTGAAGAACATCGTGGGTAAGTAACTTATGTTAATTTGTTGAACTTTAGAGAGAGAAATGTAAAAAAGAATTGGAGAAGACGATCCAGGGCCTTACGTCGCGACGAGAGGATAATTGGATGTCGCGACGAGCGTACGCCGCGACGAGCGTAGATGCCGCGACGAGCGTAGACGCCGCGACGAGCGGGATGTCGTGACGAGTGGTAAGTGGGATGTCGCGACGAGCCACTGTGTAGACGCCGCGGCGAGCGTCTTTTCACGCAGCTGTGAGCGACTCCAGGACGCCGCGGCGAGGACCATCTTTCTGAATTGGTTTATTTTAGTTTTGGGGCATAACTAATGGTGTAGACCTCCAAT
>JANZLD010000001.1:33234491-33251357 GCA_026413575.1 Erythroxylum carthagenense
ATGACATCAGGTCTAAGTCTCGGGCTAATGGCAGTCTATAAACTAGAGCATATTCTCCCTTTAATAGTAAGTCTCGAGGCCAATGGCAATCTATAAACTAGAGCATATTTTCCCTTTAATAGTAAGTCTCGGGCCAATGGCGGTCTATAAACTAGAGCATATTCTCCCTTTAATAGTAACAAAGTACATATTCGTTTAGGAGAGTAGATTATTGGACAATTAATCAGTCCAAAATCTCTCTTGAAGCTTGACAAATTCTTAAAAAGCTTTATGCTTAGATGTCCATGGTGTGAGTTCTATAATTAAAGTAACAACTATCAACCATTCAGAAAGGATCATTAATAATCAGTGAGTATATGCAGAAAATTAAATCAATAAGAGATACTCTTCTCTTGTCAAGACACTCTGTAATTGAACATGAGCTCATTCTTAGTGCACTAAATGGCTTAAAGCATGAATATGACCCTATGGTTGTTCTTTTAACTCACACCATGACTCTATCTACACTTCAAGAAGCACAATACTCTTTGATGATGCATGAGACTCGACTAGAACAACTAAACATAGTGTCTCAAACAAATATTCCAGCACCTACTACCAATTTTGCTAGCTATAACAATCAGATCAAAAACCACAATCAAGGAGGATGGGTTGGTTCTAGAGGTCGAGGAGGTCGTAGCAGAGGAGGAAGATGGTCTGGCAACTCTCTTATTTTCTGCCAATTATGTCAGAAGCCAAGCCATGATGCGCTAAAGTGTTATAAGCACTTCAATCAATCATGGCAAGGCACACAACCTCCCTGGAAATCTCAGCATTCATAGTCTAATTTTCAAGGAAACTCTCAGTCTACACACAACTCTCCTCAAACTTTTCTTGATCACAATCAATCCTATACTGCGGCAGAACCTTCAAGTAACATCGCATGGTTTGTTGACAGTGGTGATATAAACCATGTTACAGCAGACATTCAGAACCTATCCATTGGCTCATAATATGGAGACCAAGAACAACTCACAGTGGGAAATGGTAATGCTTTACCTGTATCTCATATTGGTTCATCATTCATTAAGTTTCATGACAACACACACACACACCTTTAGCTTTAAAACAAATACTACATGTGCCTTCCATAATAGAAAATCTTTTGAGTATTTTGAAATTGACAAAGGATAATAAAATTGTAGTTGAATTTTCTGATGACTGTTGTCTCTTTAAGGACAAGGTTTCAGGAACGATTCTGCTTCGGGGAGTACTTCAGAATGGCCTTTACAACCTTAAAACATCATCTGCCCAGCCTACATCTACCACAAAATAAAGACTCCAGTCCAAATCATCACCCAGAGTAGCTTCTATATTTTCTCCTGAAGGCTCTACAGATTTAAGTTCTGTTAATTTCAACACTAGTTTAAATCAAGTTTAAGCAAATATTGCTCATGTTAATGCAAATGTCTAGCATGCCAAACTTAGACATTCATCCACCAGTGTACTAAAGCTTGTAGCAAAGTCAATGAATTTACCTATTAATCTAAATGGTGTCAGTTTCTGTGACTCTTGTTGCAACATCCCACTACCATATGATACATACCCAAACATTCAAGCATATTCAAGTACATATCCTATGATAATGGTATGTTAGAGCAAAAGCAAAACCAAATTATTCATGGCATCATCTAACATAATCAAATGTCACTAACTTTTAAAACCATTCATTGCATTAATCCAAACAAATTGACACTATTTCCTTTAGACAAATATTTACAAGACCGCATATAAGTTCTAAAAAAACAAAAAAATACAAGACAAGATACTCCTGAAGTCAGCTTATAGACCTCTGATCCATAACAAAATCCAAAGGGTCCTTTAGTCCTGTCTAAGAACTAGGTATCCTATCTCGTACCTGAAAAATTACGTTACAATTTTTATGAGTTTTGTGAACTCGATGAGTGAACCATCATTGATGATTCACATACACATAATACATATTTTACAGACACCCATTCAGATCATAAATACATTCTAGGTGTTTACACAATATAGTATATCATAAGATCACACAGTTCACATTACTAAGTATAACAAGTAAATGGCATCAATTTATCACTCATTCAACTTTGCAAATCATTCAATAAATTTCAATCAAATGTTATATGCATGAGACTAATATTCTTTCTTATTGTTGTGACCGAGTGCCTATCACAAACTTATACAAATATTGGCCCATAGGGCTCAGTCAAACAGAATCACAGAGCATAGCTTTACTACAAAATCAGAAATCACAGGGCAAAACTCTACGTGGAAGTGCTTCATACTAGCAACTCAAGTCACTACGTCTTTAACTAAGCATGCATTTTATAAAATGCAACAATTTTAGAAAATCTCATATATCACAATCTTATATAAATGCTCAGGCAAGATTTCACAGTCATTGGACCTAAGTCCGACATTAACTTTCATGAAGAATCAAATGTAAAAAATTTATATCAAGTCAAACACTCCCAATACATGTCCAACTATTAAACTCCTCGGACCTCAGGTCCGGAATCCAGAATCAACTCACAAATAGTTCAATAATATCGGAAGTGTAATAAATTAAATTAAATTCAAATCAAATCAATCCTATGAAATTATCTAGGTTGACTTACAGTACGCTCCAAGAAGCTATTGCCTGGATAGTCCGGCAATGTCTGTCTGGCGTCCGACGTGCTCCTCTATAACATACACAACACATTCACTAATATCACATTTTGCACAATTGAAAACATATTCCTTTATGCACATGTCCTTAAAGTAAATAAAATATGCACAATGCATTGTTCAATGACAATTCCAGGTATCCTATTGTAATTTTCATCATCAAACCGATCAGATATCAAAACCCTCATTAATAACATTTGGTACTTAAAATTTGGACAAAAATAAAACAATGTGAAATCAAGTTGATAACCTAATTGACCACTTCATATTTTCTACCCATATGATTTTGGGTCTATTTTGCATAATTAATCTGGTAAGGTAAATGACAAAATTAGGCAATACTTCCTTTTATAAAGTTATTCTACAGTGTCTTAAGTTTCTAACTACTCTAAGATCATCCAATTTGATTCAGTATTCAATGAGTTATGCACAAAATACCTCAGACTGTGCACATTTGAACTTTTGGCTAGCACATGATCATATCCTCTAATTGTTCAACTCATATCTTTTAGCTCAGACATCCAAAAATTTCAAACTTTATACCAATTTAAAGCTCAGAGAAGAAGCTACAACTTTGGTGAAGACATCTTAGCTTAATTATGCCCATATCAATACAGTTTATTCAATAATCACAAGACATGATCTATGTCCCTGATAGTGCTACAACCTAAGCTAAAACTCAGTTCCATGCCAATTTTGAAAATCAAAGAGACATAATTAAAATTTGATTTCTTCATAAAATTTGTAGAAGTATGTCTCCATTTTAATATGAATGAAAAACAAACTCATTCAGAAATCTACAGCTTAAGCTATAATTATAAAACCGAAGCATGATCATGACAATTTCTAGTTCATAACATTCCAGCAGACTTCTACACTTTCATCCTCTCAATCACTTTCAAAATAATTCAGATAACTCTAATTTTTTATGGAGGGAAAGAAAAATGTCTTAGAAATCCATTGATCTAAGTTTCAAGTTATTTGGAGATTGGATAAAAAAAGTTATAGGCAAAAGACTTAGGGTTGTTCAATGAAAGTACTATAGTTCATAACTACATACAACCTATCACCTTCTTTTTCTCTCTAAAATGCAGATTGTCTTCTTCTTTTTCTTCACCGAATACTGCAGATTCTTCTCTCTTCTTCCTTCATTTTTTTTCTAGATTTCAAACTTATATCTTCCCTAATTCCCTTCATTTCGACCCCCAATTTAGTTCAGATCATCCATAACAAATTAAAATCCATAAGTACAAACAAACATCAAAAACCGTATATCATTTAACGTATATTTAATACTTTCTGTAGACTTTTTCCCATCTTCTTTCCTGCTTCATTCCATATTTTTTTTCCTATCATCTTAATCCTACTTGTAACATAAGAACACATCTTATGCATGAAACATCTTTTCTACACCCCTTTCGATTCAGCATAACACATCAAATCAAACATCCAAGATTCAACATAAACATCAAACAAATCACTATTCATGCATGCATGTTGTCCTGTTTCTGCATTTCCAAGTTTCTAAACTTTCCATCTTCTACATCTTCCCACTAAATTCTTCATTCTTAATTCCCATTTTCAGCATTTCTATACACAAAAACAACACATTTCTCATGGGTTTTTCATCACTTTCGACATAGTTTCTATACTTTCATTTTCTGCAAATTTTCTGTTCTTCTATACACTCTCCATTTTATCGCCGAAATACTATCCTACTCATGCATGTAAACACTCGAACATCAGCAAACAAAAATCATTTACGATACCCATACCTCTTTCGGAGGATGGAGAAATAACAAAAATGAAGAGAAATAAAACAAGATTTGGATTGAAGTACTTACTTGCAAGGTGTAAGAAACAAAGGCTAAGTGCACAAACATAAACAATCGACTGGTTCAGTGTTTGATGAACAAAAACAAAAAAGAGAGCTTGGTGATGTTGATGTTTACGGTGAAGAATATACATGAAGCTATAGCAATTTCTTTTTATCAAAAACAAGACCACCTGTAGGCATAATAACTCTCCACATGTCACCTATGCATGTAGGGCATTTGTCTACCTCTAAGATTGCCACATGCCACTCTTCCATTTGTCACCTTTTATTTTTATTATTTTTTAAAAATACCTCAAATTTTTCAAAAAAAATTAAAATTTACCAAAAATTTTGAAATAATAGGATGACTCTCCAAATAAATTTTCAACTAAAAAATAATTCACTAAAAATTTCTAAAATATCCAAAATGTACAAAAATTGCCAAATCACATTTAATACATTCCAAATAAATCCACAATTTCCATTTATAAACCAATTTACCCGAAAATGCCAATGAAAGCATGTACAATTATATGAATGTGCAAAATAAATGTGTATGTCACTATTAATTATGCATGATGTGCATTTTTCTAATTTCTTATAATTTCCCATAATTCACAATTATAGTCCTACCATGGGTACCGGGATGTTACACTTGTACTTATGGTGAACTTCATCAACTACCTTTTGCAAATCATGAGATAATAGCAAGTAAACCACTTGAAATTATATACTCAGATATATGGGGAGCCTCACCCTACCTCTCATCGGCTAGCCATAGATATTATATCATTTTTATTGATGCCTACTCACGGTTTACCTGGTTTTATCCTCTCAAACTCAAATCTAAAGCTCTATCAACATTCATCAAATTCAAAACTCATATAGCACTTCAACTTGAGCAAAAGATTAAAGCTATTCACACAGACAATGGGGGAATATAAAACCTTTTTGCCCTATTTGTCTTAACATGGAATCAGAAACACCGTTTTGTTGATGTGTATAAGGGCAGGTGAAACAGGGTGTGATGCCATGTTGAGACAAATAGGGCAAAAAGGCTTTATATTCCCCCCATTGTCTACCGTCACATCATAGAAATGGGCCTTACCTTGCTCTCTCATGCCTATATGCCCTTAACTCTATGGCTTGAAGCCTTTTCTACTGCCACTTACCTTATAAATATTTTACCTTCGCCCACCCTCCAGAATAAATCACTTACATCACAAAAAGTCGAATTACATGCATTAAAAACCCTTTGGGTGCAGTTGCTTTCCCTATCTACGTTACTACTCTGCTCATAAACTTAATTTTCACTCTTTAAAATGTGTATTCCTAGGCTATAGTCCCCATAAAAAAGGCTATATGTGTCTTAATGTCAAGGGTCAAATTTTTATCTCTGCCATGTTAAGTTTACTGAGGAGGAATTTCCATATCCAACCCTTTTTTCCTAAAAACAGACACCCTCTACTTCTAATTCTAACATTTGTTTACCTGTTTCTACTCTAGTTCCTGTCCCTCACCTTAGCAGGTCACTCCAAGGCACTCCTTTAGAAGCAGATCTGTCCTCCCTTCCTTCACAGTCCGATGACACTCATTAGGTACATTCTTCTCCACTTTTATCTACTCCTTTATCTATTTCTAGTTCCCATTCTTCCCCTATTGCTTCTCCTAATACCACACATCCTTTTATACCTCCTGTTTTGTCAACCCATAACCCCACTGTCCCTTCCACCTATTTGCCTACTCATCCTATGCAAACATGATCTAAGAGTGGTATCTATAAACCTAAACTCTACACCATTACACTCACCGATGCTATCCCTCCTTGCTCCACTCAAGAACCTGATTCCATTTCCCAAGCTCTAAATGATCCCACCTAGAAACTAGCTATGTTTAATGAAATTAATGCATTTAACCATAACCATACCTGGCAATTAGTGCCATATGCCTCTCATATGAATGTTCTGGGCATCAAATGGGTATTTATATTCAAATATCATGCTGATGGGTCTGTGGCCAAGCATAAGGCTCGCCTTATTGCTAAGGGGTTTAATTAAACCCCTAGGGTTGACTTCACCGAAACCTTTAGTCCTGTGGTAAAAGCCTCAACTATCAAACTTTGTCACGACCCGGTACCACATCGAGTCCGTGACAACCTCCGCATAACTAAGCCAAGGCCCAAAGCGAACAATATCTGTAAGCGGGTAATCTGGGATATTATAGAGTGTGAGATCTCACATCGGTTAGAGAGGGGAACGAAGTACGCCTTATAAGGTTACGGATACCTCTCCCTTACAGATGCGTTTTCCCTGACCTAACACACAGGATCCCATCGAAACTCCGAGGTTAAATGTGTTTCGATGAGAGTAGTTCCAGGATGGGTGACCTCCTGGGAAGGCCTTGGGAAAAGAAAATCATGAGGGCTTGGCTGAGCCAAGATCCAAAGCAAACAATATCTGTGAATGGGTGATCTGGAATGTTACAAGTGGTATCAGAGCCAGTACTCGGGTCGGTTGGACCGGTAGGTGGCTAGGCCTCCCTTACAGACACGTTTTTTATAGCCTAACGTACCAAATCCCATCAGAACTCCGAGGTTAAACGTGCTCGGGCGAGAGTAGTTCTAAAATAGGTGGCCTCTTGAGAAGGCCTTAGGAAAAGCAAAACCATGAGGGCTTGGCTAGGCCAAGACCTAAAGCGGTTAATATCTATAAGCGAGTGATTTGGGATGTTACAAGTGGTATCAGAGCTAGTACCTGAATTGATGTGCTAGCTAGGCTGGACTTCAAAGAGGGTTAGGCCCTAAGGGGTGGAAAGTGTGAGATCCCACAGCAATTGAAGAGGGGAACGAAGTACACCTTATAAGAGTACAGATACGTCTCCCTTATAAATGCATTTTCTATGGCCTAACGCACGGGATCCCATCGAAACTCCGAGGTTAAATGCGCTCGGGCGAGAGTAGTTCTGGGATGGGTGACCTCCTGGGAAGGCCTTGGGAAAAGCAAAACCGTAAGGGCTTGGCTGGGCTAAAGCCCAAAGCGGACAATATCTATAAGCAGGTGATCTGGGATGTTACACAACTGATCCCGACCTCTATCCCTTACTTGTATGTTGTAGGTATACTCTCATTTGCCCAACGGGATATTCTTCCAATTCTGAAAAATATTTGCAAATTTTGGGTGAGTTTTACAACTCAATGAGTGACCATCATTGATGGCTCACCCAATCACATAACACATAATTCACATTCACATATTTCACATTTCACATTCAATGCAATTTGATTATTTACATTATACATATGCAGTACACATGAGACCCACTTTTTATTTGTTATTTTGTTGTGACCGAGTGCCTAAACTGTCCCTTATAGGCCTCATTAATAATTGTCCCTTATAGGACTCAGTAAGCGTTGAGCCTGAGGCTTTGAATCACTTTCGAGCTCGAGGCTCATTTTCACTCGTTGAGCTTTAAGCTCTGATCAATGGCTACTCTGGTCACAACATTCATTATGTTTCATGCATTCAAGACATGGAATGCATCAATTACATTTGCATAATCCTATTCACTCACATTCCCATATCATCAGGCCTTAGTCCGACATTCAACATTAAAGATGAGAATCACTCTTTCATTTATATGCAATGCACATTCAAAAACACACTTGTCATCGGACCGTGGTTCGTCATTTAGAAATCATATTATGCAAACTTATTTCATCTCATTCACATACAATGAGCACTTCAATATTTCTTTCATACAACACATTCATCGCCTCCTGTCTGGAAACCAACACAGTCAAATACTTTCACAAAATCATTCAGAAATCAATCAATATCAAAAAGTCGAACAAAGCAAATAGTGGAATGAGACCATCTAGGTTTACTCACAATACGCTCCAGATTAGCGCTAACTTCAAGATCTGGAAACATTTTAATGCAAACATTTATCCTGTTGAAAACTCCAAAAATCTTCAATCCCTAAACTCCATGCAATTTACGTGTTTCACTGAGTACAATGACCAGCTTCTGGTTTTTCTTAGGATAGAAGACACAAATAGCAAGGTGGGTTTAATGTAGGAAAGGAAAAGCAGAGAAATCTCTTAGAAGGGGTTTGATGGAAAACTCTATATATGGGAAGATAATTTTTAAAGAAGATCACAATGAAGAATGAACTTAGACACATAACTTCACTTTTCAACTTTCAGAGAACAGTAACCTACTTCTAGCAAAAGTACCAAAGCCTAAGTGACACTTGTAACTTTCCTCATATTTAAGCTCTAACTTAGTTTCTTTTGAAACTAACTCCCTTAAACTCTCATCTTTATAATCCAACTATCTCCGAATCTTCATTTGATGTCTTTTTCCTATTTCTTATAATTTTTCCAAAATTTATGCCTAAATTCACCAAAATTCCCAAATACAATATTTTACTAACCAATAGAATTTTCAATATAAATAAATTCAAAATTCTCAAAACACCTAAAAATCACAAAACTCAATCTAATTATACTCGAAATTATTCATGAATGCATATACAATTATTTTCATATACCACAACATCACTATTCATATGTATGTGTATGACATAATATGCATGAACATGGAAATACATTTCTAATTTTTCCGTAATCTCTCACATTTATAATTTTAGCCTTAATATGGGTAATGGGGTGTTACAGTATATCTCTTAGCTTATCTTTTTACCAACATGTAATCCAAAAGGATGACTAGCATGTATGAAATCCTATGAAGGTGCATCATTGAAATAGAATTGAAATAGGAAGAAAATATGTGTTTTTTTCCATCTTCACAAAAACACATTTTTTCAATAGTATGCATTTTGTCAAACACCTAATATGCATGAACTTTATATCCCAACATCGCAATCAAATTTCAAAACTAAACCTTATAACACTAACATTTCAACCTTAAATGTTGTATCCATTCACAAAAATCAACGTACTTACCAAATAAATCAAAGATAAGAAAAACATAATCAACCTTTACCTCTATGAAAATGTAAAAATAGTGGGAGAAGAGAACAACCCACGCAACAATGAAAATGCAACACCGACAACAAACGCCAGACTGGAGAAGAAGTCGCCGGAGGAGGAAGAAGAAAGAAGAGCCAAAGGAAGAACGAAGAAGACGAACCAGGGGGATTCGTCTAGGTATGATAATGTTCAGCAGTTGATAAGTAAATAACGTTCAACAGCTGCTAGAAGACGACATTCGAAGTTTACCGACGGAATTTTCCGCCTTTAATTTCTGCATTATTTACCGACGATAATGCTTCCGTCGCTAATTTGCCAACTTTACTGACGAAAAAAACAAAACCTTTGGTAATTCCATTGTAATTACAGACGGAAATTTTACGGTCCTTAAAGTCCATCGCAAAATTTGCTTTAGTGACGAATATTAGAACCGTCACTAAACGAAATTCTTACCGTCGATTTTAACGACGGAAATAGGATTTCCATCACTAATTTGCAACGGTTTAGCTTCCGCTAATAATTTTCCATTGTTAATTCCTACTTTTCTTGTATTGATAGGAATTCATTGAACCTGAAAGGATGAACACTTTTTTCTGTAGTCAAAGAGGTGAGAACAGGAGTATGATCAGATAAGTAATTAATAGCAAACTTTGAAAAGCAGTTGGGGAACAAGTTCATCCATCTTAAATTTGCTACACTTCTGTCCAATTTCTTCTTTGTGAGATTAAAACTCGATTGCTTGTTTGTCCATGTATAAAAGTGGCCTCCCATTGGTACATCAGTGCACTGAGCTTTTTCTAGGCATTTTCCAAGTTCCATGCACAGATAACAAACTGACCTTGAACCTTCAGCTTCCTCGGCCCTTAATATCAAATTGAAGTCACCTGATAGCATCCGTGGGTTAGTATTAGAACAAGCAATTTCCTTGATGTGGTTCTATAGAAAATTTCTTTGATAAGCACTGTTACGTGCATATATGAAGAAGACACATAATCTTTGGTTGAGCTGTTCGAGTTAGATTTCTAAATGCACCATTTGATCAGTTATGCTAGATGAGATAACAGTTAAGGGATTAGAATCATATAATACTAAAATTCTGCCATTCAGGTGACAGGAGATGTTTGAGATGTTTTGCCACTTGGCTTGAAAATAATTCAGCAGCTTACAATCCTCTCTTCTTATTCTTGTTTCCAAAATACCAGCCATGATGACTTTGTTCTGCGGGGTAATGTGTATAATCATCAGTTGTTTATTGGGGGTGTTAGCCCCCTTTACATTCCAAGTGAGAAAAATCATAAAGTTGTCCCCCCTAGGAAGAGTTTTTTCCTTTGGTTACTGTTTCAATCCAGGATTCCCATCTGCCATAATAATTATCTTTGACTCCACCATGTGTACTATCTTTTTTTTTAGTTTCATTGATAATTTCACTGTTTTCTGCTACGGGACCACAGTTTGCAACATCTGTACCTGAATTCCCTTTTGCAACAATAATTGTCTTTGACTCCACCATCTGCACTGTCTCCTTTTGCGTTTCATTAGTTATTTCACTGTTTTTTGCTGGGAGATTTTGGCTTGTAACAGCTTCTGTACCTGGCTTCTTTATCACATGAAAATCTGTTGTGTCATTTTGGGCTGGTCTTTCGTTTGCATCATAATCGCTGTCTATCACAAGTGGAATTTGGGTTGTTACAACATCTTCACATGGCTTCACTATCGCTGGAATAACTGCTCAAGTACAACTTTGAGTTGCATTTCTGTTCTCATCAATCTCACTAACTTCAGTTTCTCCATTGACTACTGAAGTCGACTTTTGAACTGGGGATTTGTTAGCATCAGTAACAACAATTGGAGCATCATTGTTGACTACATACTTCTAATAGTTCGTTAGCATTAATTCTTGATAGCTACAAACAAGTCCTCCCTGAAGGTTCCCAATTCTGCTTGTTACCAATTTGTGACCTCCATGCATATGTGACTTGCAGCTGGTCTTCAATGGGTGCCAAGTCCTCATTTAACGTAATGAAAGGAATGACTTCAGGTAAATCAGTTAAAGAAGTCATTAAAACACATATTCTAGCAAAGTTGACGTGCTTTTTTCTCAGATGTAGCCTGGTCAAGTGCAATAGGTCTACCGGCAAAGCTTGCAAGGTAACTCAAACCACTGGTGGTCCAATACACAAGAAGGACCTCATGTAGACTGAACCATATCGGTATGTTATCTAGTTTCAGCTCTTCCAATATGAGGCTGGGCCTCCAAGACTGTAGCAGAAGCGGTTTGTCTTGCACGTACCAGGGATTGGATTGCGGAACTTGAAGGCCCAATGTTTCATCAAGGAGAGGCAATTCTTTTGTCAACGAAGAAACCAACTAAAGTGGTTTTTCCATCTATCTGCACTTGCCTTCAATATGTCCAGAGGAGGGGAAAAAAACCTCTGTTAAAGTGATTCATCATGCGGACAAAATGTTAATTTAAGATCAGGCTCGGTGTGAGTCCATGTCTTGCGGATTGGAGATCCAATGGATCCATTCATTGGCCGATGGATAATAGGATTCTGAAATAAGAATGTAGAATGCAGATGAAGCAATTGCCTGCAACAAAATGGAGTTTGAACGAAATAAACAGTAGACCAGCTTGAAGCAAATGCCTGCAACAAAATGGAGTTTGAACGAAATAAACAGTAGATCAGCTTGCAACACGTTTTTGGGTGTTGTCGTAGATGTGAAAGAATGAACCAGTTAGGTTTTAAGCAAAATAATAAGAGGGTTGTCTAGATGTCAATAGGTCGGCCCGAGCCCGGGCTCCTCTTAGCCCGATCCAATCCTAAGTCATAGTGACCTGATCTAGTCTGTCATATATTTTATTTTTAGAAAAACTTAAAAAATGATATTATTTTAAAATAATTGTCAAACCAGGAGCTAGGCCGAGCTAATCCGTGATCCAATCAACTTGAGCCGAATAAGTCAGACCCTTTTTGACATCTTTGATATTAAACTGAAGTAAGTGTATAACGGAATTATTATATATGAGTGCAAGGGGTCATAAGCGTAGAAGAGTGCGAATAGTTCATAGGGTGTAAATGGCTTCTATAGGAAGCCGACATACGTACAAGAGGGTTTTTTTTTATTGTATACCAGGGACAATTACACAATTAGCTAAGAGCGCGGGAATGTAAAATTCCTCGGGCATCTTTGCGGATAAGTTCTTGGACGCATAGGCGCTCCTGTAGGATATGGAGGCTAGGGCTAAGAAGTCCAGTAAAGGCTCTCAAACTGTCGGTGCACTATTGCCTTCTCGTAAAACATGCTGAAAGTAAATCTCCCAGTCTCGAAGTGTGTGAGCTCCCAATCCCAATTTCGTAAAACAAGAGGCTTTTTAATCAAAAGTAAAAGATCGAACTAAAAACTAGCTCGATTCGTACTTAAATTAGTCGAATCTGCTGGTTCAATCTAGTTTTTACATCATTGCTAAATATGATTCTTGGAGTTCATAAAGTATTAATTTGAAACTTTTCAAATTAAATTGAATATAATGAATTAGGAATTTATTTTAATTCCATATTAATATCAATAACAATCTAGCGAATTTAATCAAATTATATAATTAAAAGTTGCTCTGATACCACTATTAAAAAATTAAGATGAGATTCGACCCTAATTACAACAAAAAGGTTATAAAACTTTTTTATATTTTAATTTTTCAAAAATCAAGATCACTTAAATTGTATAAAATTATTAATACATAAATCATAATAAAGCATTAATCTTAATTCGTAATTTATTTTAATAGTTGATCTTTTTCTTATCGTATCCCACGAATCGTTTCCAAAACTGATTCATCTCAACCATCGTAATTGCACAAGTGCTTGGTCTCTGATGATATCCACATAACATGTTGAGAAAACTCTGTAACTCTTATAAAGAAAGTTAAGCAAGAATTACTAACTCCACTAGAGCTTAAATCTATTTATAATAAGTTTTCAGCATTTTAGTAAATTAATTGAAATTAAATTCTAATTTTAATTAAAATTATAAATAATTTGAATTAAATACCAATTATGTCTAAATAAGATCTAATATCTCGTATTAATGAACAAGTTTAAGGTATATTTAATCATAAAGTTTCTGAAATTTTACGATCAAGTCCACCTTGATTAAAATATATTTGCTCTCTTCAACTTGTTCTTTAAGTGTGGCTCGTTATGTTCTTAAATATGTTAGATAATAATTTTAAATTATAATTATAATTATAATTCATAATTAGAAATAGATAAATTAAAACTTTTTAATTTATCTTTAATTATCTAATTAAGTAATTTATAATTATAGATCAAAATTGACATCTAATAACACCTCATGAACACTGAAATATTTAGGAATATTAAAGTGGTTTTAATTAACTTTTCTGTGTATAGGTTTTCCATGCAAGTCAATATTTTCATTATGTAAAGTTTTGACTAGACATAAAATATGAAATTAAAATATACTCTACTTTGAGTCTAATCAGAATAGTTCTTTACCATTAGTTATTGATTCAATTAATAATATTTGTAAATTATTTGTAAATCAATATTAATTGAAAAACAACAAAACATTATCTTTTAAGGTGATGAATCATATTTTAATTACTTCCATATAGTTTATTCTACATCCAACTACTGATTGAACAACCAATGTTTAATCATTATCAAAATATAATAATCCCTATAGAAGATAATTTTGGAAACCTCTAGTCAAAAAGATCATATAACAATTATAAAGTGAGAATTTTTATAGATATATAAGTAATATTCTAAATAAAATTTTCATATTAAGTCAGTTTAGTGAATTTATTCTCAAACAAGCACTTATACGTTTTTTTAAAGTATTTTCGTGCTTTAGTCTATAAAATTGATTACTTCCTTCGTAATGAAAAACACAAAGTGTGCAAGTTTTTTTATTTTTTATTAACATTCAGTCTTAATAGAATAAGAAATAAAAATAATTTAAAGATAATATATAAATGTAATATGAATATCATATTTATAATTTCAGTTATAACGTATAATTATTCTATGAATTTTATTATATACATCTATATACGTTTAAAATAAAAAATACCTTTAAATAATTATCGATTAAAGAGCATAAATCAACGATAAAATGATTTGATTTTATTTAAAATATAATAGTATTTAATTAATGTATTTTGTATCATTAAATATATAAAATTGAACATCTCTCATCTCCCGACGTGTCTCTTGCAGTCGTAGTCACAGTAACAGACACATAAAGAGCTGAATCTCTGGATTTCTTGTCAACAGTGGGATGAGCTTCCGGATCTTTTTTATCAGTACTATTTTGCTATTTACTTGTCGTCCTGCACTAATTGCTATTTGTTTTTATCACTTTTGTGTCATGTTCTTGTCATTTTCTTCTGTACGGCTTGCCTAGCCTTTGATGACTATAAAGTCGCCTTCACCGACATTCCTACGACATCGTAGACGATACGACAATTCCTCTTTCGTATATTTTTTACTGGGAATAATGCCGAATTTACTTTAGGATTCATTATAGCAAGCTTGATTAACTAAATAGTATCTACAAATGTAATAGTCTTTTCCAGTAAAACGACAACGATCAATAATATTTGGCACTTAATCAAGGTTTAATGATACTAACAGTAACAGCCTTCCTTCTTTTGGTACATCAAAGAGGATAAATTAATCATTTATTTTGGTATATTGTCTTTTTATTTTTTCTGTACTTGAAATGAAAAATGTAGTAAACATCTCTTTATTATCTAAATGTTGGGATAACTTTGTTTTTACTGTTATCCTTCAAACACAGATCTTGATAAAGATTGTTATTTTGCATATGTAAAACTTGCAGAAAAGTAAAAGAAACTTAATTTTACTTAGTTTGATAGTAAATTACTATCTATATCTAAGGTTCTCACTTGTTAGTGGTGGAAAAATTCACTAATAAAGAATAAAATGAAGAATAAAGTACAAAGATTAAGTGTTCTGTAAAACACCTGCAGTAAGAGTCTCTCAAATTCACTAGTATCTAAAAGGTTGGTACTCTAGCACTCTCTGATTTTTTTCTTGTCACTATTTTTCACTCTCATAACTACTGAATACAATGAAAATCGAAACTTTGCAATTTTATGAATGTCTTCCTCTTTGTTTGATATTTCTGCCTTGGTTTTATAATCTGAAGGAGAAGGTGAGGTCTTCGGATCAATTTGGTTGATCAGCTCTTCTATATGTATCATCCACGTGAGTCTTTAAAGTCCTTACTCCTTCTATCTGCGTTTTATGTACCGGAGTAGTTGTGCTTCATGTCTTCTAAGTAATTTAACCATAACAGTGTATTAAACATGTTGGGCCCCGTTTTCGGAGCCCAACTCTCTTGCGAAACATGAAATCTTGAGCGTGGATATGACCTCGAACAGTTCTTTCATTGAACCCTTAAAAGACATTATCAATTTAAACTCATTATTATTTTTTTTCATAACATCCAAAAAATTGCTCACAATTTGCTCAAGGATGTTCTCGTACAAATCAGTCACTAAGCTTAAACTCAATTCTCCTATTTGCGAACAGAGTTTGAAAACCTTCAAATCGGAATTTCAATTTGACTTCTTCATATCAATCATAGCTCTAAATCTCTTGTTTAATTTGAAGCAAGAATCACCTCAAACGTAGTTATACAACTCAAGATATGCTCAAAAAACCTAAAAGGGATCATATCCCAAACGTGCTCTCCTAACCGACCTCTTACTTACTTTAATGCAAACTCTCTCAATTCAACTCCAAAAATACAAATTTTTATGGAGAAAAAGATACATGTCTTAGGAAACCATAGCTTCAAGAATCACCTCAATTGGAGGTCGGATGAGGGAGTTATGCCCAAAAGAATAAACCATGTTTAAACCCTAAATCGATTTGTACCTCCCTTGGCGCGAATGCCATAACTTTTGTTAAAAATGTCCGAATGCTTTCGTTCTTGGACCATTGGAAAGAAGACCTCGAGATCTACAACTCGTATTAGAGGCATCAAAGCGAGATTCGGCCTTGAAACTAGTCAAAATCTCAAAACACTATAGCTGACCCGAGCATGTTCGTTTAACGGACACAGACTGGCAAAACACCTCAATTTCACCCGAGAAGGTCCGTTAAATGGACACCCATGTCCGTTTAACAGACACACACTGCCCAAAGTGTCCAAAGCCATTCGAGAAGGTCCGTTAAACGGACATCCCAGTGGGCAAACACTCCAAAACTCCTTCTAAAGCCTCTCCAATACTTCCAAACTCCATCCTAACCCCATATACATTCATAATCACCCCAAATTCAACCCTTCAAGTGGAAAACAACTTCAT
>JANZLD010000001.1:33260663-33274448 GCA_026413575.1 Erythroxylum carthagenense
AATATCAGTTCATAAATAATGAACCTCAAACTAATGAAATATGCCTTTCTTTATTTATTTATAAAGAATGTACAAAACTTTGTACAAAACGTGTTAAAGGCGATTGCCTTTAGGGCACTACTCTAACAAGGATTCCATTTTTGCTACAGTATTCCTCAAAATCTTTGTTGATATACTCCAGTCTATTATTAGTCCTCAGGTATTTCAATTTCCTCCCATTTTGAATTTCCATAAGAGTATGCCACCTTATGAAAATCTCCAAAGCTTCATCCTTTCTCTTCATAGGGTAAACCCAACATTTTCTTGATTTATCATCAATTATGGACATAAAATACAAATTCCCTCCTACTGTAGGGACTTGAGCTGGCCCCCAGAGATCACTATGAGCATACTCCATGATCTTTATGGCTCTCTTGGCTCCCCTTTGAAATGCTGACCTGTGGTGCTTTCCTAGCACACAGGATTCACAAAATTCTAGCTTCTGTAGTTTTTCTTTAGGTATTAGACCTTACCTAGAGAGATGGAGTAGTTTTTTGTTGCCTGCATGACCCAACCTTGCATACCATTGCTTGGTTGGTTCAAGGTTTTCAATTTCTGAAATCTGATTAATTTCAGTTGAGCCTATAACATAGTATAGACCACCCCTCTCCACTCCTCTAATGATGACTTTCCAATCCCTTAGGATTTCTCTAAGTCCTTCTTTAAACCTGATTTGAAAGCCTTACTTATCAAACAAGCTTTCAGAAATTATATTTCTCCTTATTCCAGGCACAAATATGACATTGCTTAGGATCCTTCTTTTTCCATCAAACATTTTGATGGAAACACTTCCTATGCCCTCTATCCTTTGCTGCCCAGAATCTGCCATTTTAACCTTGGCAGTTACTGGTTCAAATTTTGTGAACCAGTCCCTATGAGGAGTGACATGCATAGTGCACCCTGAATCAAATATTCATTCTCTACCAAGGTCCTCACATTCCTCAGTCACAGCCAGAATTTCATCTCCACTAGAATCTTCAGGTTTTTCAACATTACCTGAAATTCAACTTTTAGTTGTCATATCCCTTTTCTTTTCCTACAATCCCTAACAAAATGTCCCTCCTTATCACAATAAAAGCATTTCTTCCCTTTGCCTTTTTTCTTCTTTTCATTTTCACCTTCTTTAGACTGTTTTTCTTTCCCACTTCCCTTCTGTCACTTTCCTTTCTTGCTATTTTTCTTATGAGATTTCTTCTCATAGTTATTCTCTACAAACATCACTTCAGCCTCTTTCTTAAAAGGATTCACTTCAACTATTTCTTCCATTAGAGAATCTAAAACCCTCTTTACAGTAAGTGATTCTCCACTAGCATGCTTAATTACCTTCTTGAATGCATTAAATTCAGAAGGTAATGCCTTTAAGATTACTACAGCTTGATGTTCCTCTAAAATTTTCTCATCTGTAGCTCATAAATCTTGAACTAGCTTAAGGAAGTAGTCTAGGTTACCATCTAATGGGACTGAAGTGTTCATCTTGTAGTTAGCAAGGTTGTGAAGAAGTGTCATCTTATTAGAAAGAAACTTTTTGGCATACAATTCATCAAGTTTCACTCAAAGCTTCTGTGCAGTGTTACAATTCTGTACTTTTCTTATTACTATTGGTGATAAGTGAAGCATTAACTTGCAATGTGTTAGTCTTTGCATCTTTAGCTTCTTTATAGGATCAGTCTTTAGGTCATATTGATCATTTATAACACCATAACAATCATCAGATTCAAGAAGAGCTTGCATCTGGAGTTTCCAGATGGTAAAGTTTTCTTTACCAGAAAATACATCCATTTCCTTGCCTACCATGATTGCTGCAATGTAAAGAATCTTAAAGACTTTACTTACTGATTGTTCTTGAATGAATCTTGATGCTTGGAGAGTCCAAGAAATGTCCCAAGAAGTCTTGAAAGCTCTGATACCACTTCAATTGGGATAACTTTGCTTTTATTGTTATCTTTCAAACGCAGATCTTGATAAAGATTGTTATTTTGCATATGTAAAACTTGCAGAAAAGTAAAAGAGGCTTGATTTTACTTGGTTCGATAGTGAATCACTATCTACATCCAAGGTTCCCACTTGTTAGTGGTGGAAAAATTCACTAATGAAGAAGAAAATGAAGAACAAAGTACAGAGATTGAGTGTTTTGTAAAACACCTGTAGCAAGAGTCTCTCAAACTCACCAGTACCTAAAAGGTTAGTACTCTAGCACTCTCTGATCTTTTTCTTCTCACTATATAATATTTGTTCCATCATTCAAAAATTATGTTTGCATGCGTTTTGATACTTAAACAGAACTCAAATGCAATTAAGTAGAAAACAAAACACACCTAAACAATTTCACAATCTTGGTATTTGCTTTGAGTATTAGCATCGAGACGGGTTTGAATTTGGATTTTTTTCTACATATAACGATTCCAGATGTGGTGGTGATAGGTAGCGATGGAAGATTGAAGTCGAAAGGTTGCGGCGTTCCACATGGAGGAGAGCTAAAGCTTGAAAGCGGCTTGGTGGTGACGTTGTCCGCTAAGAGGAGGGCTGAAAGTGGTGTGGTGGCAGCGTGGAGGAAGTTGAAAGTCATACGATGGTTTTGCCATCGCCGGAGAGGAGAATGAGAGAGATAATGGAGAGTGCATTTGAGATTGAGAGAGAGAAGAATATAAATGTGAGAGAGAGGAAGCAGATGAGTAAGGGTCGAGTTAGGGGTAGGCAAATAATTTTAAAATTTTGCTATTTAGTCCCTGGGATTTTTTAAAGTTACGATACTGGCCAGTATAATGGTACCAAACTGTACCATGCAAAATCAATAGTACCAGCCAATACCGACGGCCGATACCATTCCGTTTATGGCCGATACGGTACCTTCTGACTGGCTAGTATGGGATAGTACTCAAAACTTTGCTTGAACCACTCCTTGGGATTTTTACCTGTATTGTGTTGGCGACCATAACAATTGGAACACTCTTTTCATTCTCTTGCTTGTTATCTTAAATTGACTTGGGCTCATAAATTACTCTAAATCTTCCTTTTTTTAAGGTCAGTACATGTAGCTAATTTTTTGGTATTTTAATCACAACAATTATGACCTTGACCTAAGTGTTATTTGACAAAGATACAATTTATCACAAGTGGCAATCAATTTGTTGATTCTAGATTTAATGATCCATAAATTTGAATTGTTACTTCCTATCTTGAATTAGAAAGAGAAAAAAATTCTGTAGTTTTGAACGACTCGTATGAGAGATCATATCTCCAACATTTCTGCACGAGATATTAAAACTTTATTGTTACCGCGATCCACTGTATCATTTATTTGGATAGAGATGAATTAAACCCTACAAACATAAAAATAGTTTAGCAAAAGTAACAAAAGACAAGTCTTTTCAAGGTCAAAGTGACTCTTAATATACTACAAAATGAAAACAATAAAACATATATGTATGAATGAGTGATATGGAGACAAAATTATTTATCACTTAATTTCAAAAAGTCTTATAGTAGGTTCCATCCTTCACTATTGCATTAAAGTCTCTTTTTGATACTAGTTGTAACTCTCTAATACTAGTACACTCTACAAAGCAATGTTCTCCAATTATCCAACTCCTTCAAATGTTTAAAACTTTATAGGTCAACTATTCTTCATGCATAATAAAGATAGGTTTGTATTTTGGTACTACCTTTGACCCTCTAATGATTTCATTTTTTTATTTGTTTCCTATAATGTAAAAAATAATCTTGCCATTTATGAGACATTAAAGCCTCAAAAAAGTGACCAAAATGTCGTTGACTCAATAAACTAGACACTTTCTTGACCCACCTTTAACATGATATTTTTATAAAAAGATATTTAGAAAGGCAAATGCACTTCATTCATATTGAGCATAAGATATATATACATATATATAGAAAGAGAGAGTTTACAAAAGTTCACACAATTATAGGATAAGTCTGAATAATGTCTATCTAAACTATAGGATAATTTTGAATAATGTCTATCTAAATTGTGGGATAAGTATCAATCTAGATACACAATATGTAACAAACTAAATAATAATGGTTACAATATATATGGGCTCTAGTTATCCTTATCACCCTCCCATAAGTTGAACTGGTCTTGGCAAGACAGGCAACTTGTTCTTTAAATGATGAAAACGATGTTTTGTTAACGATTTGGTTAAAATATTGGCCATTTAATTGGTAATTGCAATATAATGCACTTGAAGTTCTTTGTTAGTAGCTTTATCCTACATATAATGAAATTCAATTTCCAATGTTTAGACCGTGCATGAAAAATAGGTGTAAAATTGAGAAAAGTAGCACTTCAATTATCACATTACAAAATAACAGAGGAAGTTGAAGGAATACCCATTTCTTGCATAACTAATTGTAACTCTGCTATATCAGTAGCAACAACATGATACTCAGATTTGATAAATGATTTAGCCATCGTTTTTTGTGTCCTTGATCCCCACTATATTAAATTATTACTAACATAAATAGCAAAGCCTATGGTACTCTTATGAGCATCAATGTTGCCTCCCCAATTAGAGTCAGTGTAAGCTAACATATGAAAAGAACTTGAGCATCTCAACAAAATTCCATGACCAATAGTGATAAGAAGATATCTAAATATTTGTTGAATTGTTGTCTAGTGTTCATCAGTAGGTGAATGGATGAATTAAGAAACCTTTTTGACTGTATAACAAATATCAGGATGATTTAAATAGAGGTATTGCAAGCCTCTAACAATAATTAGATAAAGAGTAGTGTTCGAAAAAGAAGTCCCATCATGAATACTTAATTTTACTTTGTCATAAGTTGGTGTAGTAGCACTATTTGCATCCTCCATATAAGCTTTTTTCAACAAATCTTTTACATATTTGGTTTAAGTGAGTAACAAGTCATTTGAAGTCTTATGTGTCTCCATACCTAAAAAGTAAGAAAGACGTCCTAAATCCTTTAGTGCAAAGGATTGTTGGGGAGATTGAATTATGTTGGTGACCATATGACTATTGTTTTACATGAAACTTAAACCAAACTATAAAGTAGGATGAAGATAGAGGTATCAATTTTTTAACCCTTGAAACTGAGGTTGATCAATGCATTTGTCACACACTTAAACCACTACTGAGGTTCCTATTTCAATACATGAATAGATTTTTGTAATTTACAAACATAGTTTGGATATATATGATGAACTTCCCCCTCATTTGTTGCATGAAGGCATTCTCATCAAGTGAACCATGCAAAAAGGTGTTAAAAACATCCAATTGTTGAATTTCCCAATTACTAAATAAGGCATACCGTTATAAAAGATGGATAGTGATAGGTTTAATAACTGGATTAAAAGTGTTAACGTAATCCACACCTAGCCATTAATTGAATCCCTTTTCCACTAAATGCGCCTTATATCAATCAATTGTACCGTCTGGCTTTCGCTTGATGTAATATACCCATTTGCATCTAAATATATTATCAACTAGAGAAGAAGGCACTAAAACCCAAGAGTTATTATGGATCATCACATTATACTCTTCTTTCATTACTTGTCTACACTTTTCCGATTTACTAGCTTGTTTATAAGTTGATGGTTCAATTTCAAATAAAGTAAAAGAAATGAGGCTTAGGAGTACCAGTTTTAGATCTAGTAACCATAGGATGTCAACGAGGTAGTGCAGTGGTATCATAATTGTAATGAGTTAAGTCAACAATTAGAGGCAATTCATATGATGTTGTAGAAGTTCTATATGGTGATGTATATGACATAGGTGAGGAATTATCAACAATGGGAGATGCGAAACTCCTAGAATTGACTTGATTAGGAACCCCTTGATCGATTGGATCAAAACCCCAACCTAAGAATTCAAAGTTGTTGGAAGATCCTTAGATGCCTTGACCCAAGATTAACAATATAATCAGAAATGAAAATGCATAAAGATATCAAAAGAACACCACAAGCAATCCTACTAATCACTTGATAAATTTGTAAAATCGATTTGTAGAGAAATTTCGAGATTGAATCCCTCACAAAGTGACCTCAAACTATTCTCAATGTATTCTCCCCTATGAAGTGCATAAAAACTACCTTTTAAAGTCTCAAAAAGTGGGCCTAAAAGTGAAAAACCTAGCTAGAAAAACGAAACGTCACTTAAGAGGTCGTAACTATTTTTCCTGCAGAACATCCTTTAGTAAATCAAGCATATCTTGGGACACTGACCTCCATTTAAGACACATCTTATACCATTAAAAAGATAAGACAAAAATCTACAACTTTTATGATGGAAAGTTGGGATGATTCGGCCTGAATTAATGTCATAATTTCGGCCCAAATCAGAATATGTGAATAGTGTTATTGCCTTGATGTTATTGATTGTAACTTGATCTACAAAGGCCTTTTCTTCATCAACCATGGTACATATAAGCCCAACAAAATTTTCTCTAAGCCTCTTAGAATTAGCACGAGTAATCGGTCCTTTTGGCATAATCAATGGGTCATCGGATAGTTAACTTTTCTTTCGACTCTCTCTTGAGCTCACATCAATGGGTGTTGCTGTGGGAATAGATAACATGGATGGATGGTCTATTGGTGGTGCAGGTGTGTTGGCTAAGGAAATAAAAGGTACATCAATAGTGGATGTGGCATTGGGTTTGATATGAAGTTGATGTATGGTGTGTGAGTGACATAGAATGATGTTGTTTATGGTGTGTGGGTGACGTAGAATGATGTTGTTTTTGTAGTAAAAAAGGTGTTTTTAGGAATCTAGAATTAGCTAAGGTAGTTGCATTAGGCAAGGACTGAGGTAATAGTGGTGAGGTAGAAGTGTGAGTGAATCGTGATGGTAAAAATATTATGGCTGGTGAGGAATCTTGAACATTGGAATTCGTCATGAAATATTTAGAAAAAGGAAATTCCTAGTCAGTGAAAACAACATTACTTGAGATAACAAACTTTAATATTCAGGATCAAGACAATAGAAACCTTTATGAAGTTTACTATATCCCATAAAAACACACTGTTTAGAACGAGATTCTAATTTATATGAAGCATAAAGTTGTAACCAAGGATAACACAAACATTAAAAAAAACATGCAAATTATTGTAATCAGAACTTTATTGAAAAAGAATTTGATACAGAATAAGAAAGAATAGGTTTAGGCAACTGATTTATAATGTAAATTGTAGTATCAAAAGCATAAGTCAATAATCTGTGGGAACGAAAGAATGTTAAAGTGAACTAAACCAATTTCTATAATATGTTGGTGTTTTCATTTTGCATGTTCATTTTATTCAGAGTTCTGGGACAGGAGTTGCGTTAAGTTATTCCACTTTCAAGTAAATATGATTGCAAGGCTTAGTAATCCCCTCCCCAATTAACTTGAAAGCATTGTATTTATCGATAAAATTTTTTTCAATAATATGACAAAACTTGATAAAAATGCTAAGCACTTCAAATTTACACTTAATAAAACAAATCCAATAATATTTAAAATAATGATCATAAAACATTACATAATATCAATTGCCATCCACGGAAGGAACAAGAGATGGACCCCAAAGGTCAAAACATATTAAATTAAGTGGACCATTAGCTTTAAAATGGGAGACCAGAAAAGGGAACTTATGACTTTTATTGACACTACAAGCATGACAAAGACTTGATTTATTAGGAGAAACAAAAGGAATTTTATTTTGTTGAAGAGCTTGCCAAACTGTTTCATAATTTGCATATCCTAAATGTTAATCCCACTACTTGAGAGTGCAAGTCATTATGGTAACTTGACTACGAGCTTATCGAATGGGTTTTAAGAGCATAAAGTATAGACCATTATCATTCTCGACTAAATGAAGGAGCTCCTTCATATAGGCATCCTTAATCATGAAATAATTGGGAAAGAATTCAACATAAATGTTATTGGCATTAGTAAAAGAAAAAACAGATGATAAATTTTGACAAGAAGAAGGCATGCTTAAAACATTATGAAGCTTAAAAGAATTATTTAAAGATTGACAAGAAGATGAACCAACATGAGAGATAGGAAGGAATTTACCATTGCCAATTTTTACTACTACAGGACTATGATACTCATTATGAATGGCAAGATTTTATAAATTAGGAACAAGATCGTGAGTTGTTTTAATGTCTAGGAGCCAAGATTGAGGTAACGTAGTTGATGTTGCCATATTAGAAGCCTAGTTGACTTAGTTTAAGTTTTGTTGTCATGGGTTGGTAGCTTTATGATTTGGTGAAGGACCTTGCCTAGAGATATAACTAAAATCACTATAATTATGATACTGAATATTGTCCACCGAATTGCCAGTTATGTAAGAATTGTGAGGAAGCTTATGCGAAGATCAAATATTTTTACCAAAAAAGGTATTAACATCGAAACATCCTCTGCCACGCATCATCACTTAATTTCTTCCTCTACCTTGATATGAATATCCTATGACAATTGAATTCACATAATGAGTCGTAGGTTATGTAAGTGGCTTCACATCTATTTTAGCAACAAGATTCTCCTCTTCACTAAGCAATAATCCATATAAATCATCAAAAGAAACTACATCAAAATGATTTTCAAGAAATTGAATAAAAGGTATGTATGCTAGACCCAAGACATTAATAACAACTTAAACTAAATCATCCTCCATGATAGGACTGTTATATGTTGCCAAATGATCAAACATTATGAGGCCTCAAACTATATCCTATTACGAATGTGCCATGTCCATGAAAGTATATGTAATGGGTGTTAAATAATATGAAAGTGAGTGCTTAGTAGGGACATAATCTGTATTAACAGAATTATTGGGGTAATTCAGTAATTTGCATTAATTGTGCTATGCATGCATAAATATAAATTAATCATGGGCTAAAATTCTAAAAGAATAAAGATCGTATGCAATTACATGGAATAATAAAATGGTGTGATCAAATTGTAATTAATGAAAATTGAAAATTAGGAACCAACTGGAATTAACCACTTGTCACTCTACACATCATAAGATTTACATATAAATATGAAGAGGATGAGATGAGGCTAGTGCTAACACTCAAAATGTAGAATTTTTAGCTCCTATCTACATCAAAATTCATACTAAATTTGATCTCTAAAGGGGATTTTGAAAGAAACATAAGAAATTGGTGTATTTGAAGTCTAAGGTAAGTTAATTTCATGTATTGATATGAAAATTAGTTCCTTCCTTACCTCCTCTTCATCCAAGGTTTTGTTATGTGTTTATAATTGTTGAAGATGAGTTTTCAATGGGTTTTTTTATGTGTAGAGGAGGAGAAGACCAAAGAAAAAGGCAAAGGGAAGCAAGTGGAGTGAAGAAAAAGGGTTTTGATCACTCTTTGAAAAGGTATGGTAATTTCGATATGCTTGCTTGAATTTATTAGTATGATGTGAGAAGAATTAGTAAAACAAGTATTCCATAAGCAAATGGTATGTTTTTGGTTAAATTGGATGTGTTTTTGCTTTGCTCTTACGTGATAAGACTAAAGTTAGTTGATTTGGGATGTGTAACTAGCTTAATGGATAGTTTCTACTAAATAGGCTTCAGTAATTTGGCAATATCTTGGCTTGTAGACCTTAAAATTGGATAATTTCAATTTTACATTAAATAGAGAAATATGTCTAAAAATTTCATGAAAGAACTAAAATTTGATTATGCCTCTAAGATTTTGGAATTTGGCTTGAAGTTGAGTTCTGACTGTTATCTTTATTTTAGAACGTCCTATCTTGTTTTGGGTATAACTCTAGGAACACTTAAACAAATTGTATGAAATTTATGTCATTAAAAAAATAAGACATAGAGCAATATTTGTCTAGAAAACTATTTTGCTAAGTCAAAATGGCCATACAAAACGGACCTAGGAACCTGTTTCGAGAAAAGCTGGAAATTGCCCAAACACGGTTGCAAGTATAAGGGTGTAGCCATGCATCACTCAATTTTAGCCCAAACATCAATTTTCCTCAACCGAATGCTACTAAACGTCATCTGACCCTTTTTGAATGTTAATGAAACTTAGCAAACCCATTTATAAGGGTAATATGAGACTCAATATGCATGTAATTTGTATATACATTAATGATTCATTTATGTATTTTAAAAAAGGAATATGACCACAAAACATATCAAATAAGATTGAGCATGGTAAAGATTTTCAAATTATAATGCAAGCATAAGGGAATGAATTTGTATGTTATAAATTTGTTACTCTATAATGTGATTATGAAATGTAATTATAATGCTCTAATAATTAGTTTTAACCTGCCAACTCTTAGTTATGGGTAAATAGGAATGCCTAAAATGGTCTGCAACGGTTTCTGTTTTGAGGGATTATGATGTCTTCTGTTTTAGAGACTTATGTCTCTTTTGTTTTGGAGGCTATTGCCTCTTTTGTAGATACCAATAATAGCTATCTTCTGTTCTATTCGCGTTACCCATATATGAAGAAATTAATAAGCAATTTTGTATATGCTTTGATTTTTTGTGTCCTTGTGCAAAATTATATTATGAATAATCTCTAAATTTCACATTCAAATATTGTTACGTATATTAAGATATTTCATGAATTTTATTTTATAATGTATTTTCCATCACTTAAATGTCCTAAATCATTTGTATGGGAATGTTAGGTGACTGTTATGAGTAGTCACCATCTTGAATCATTATTCCCTACTAAGTTATATGCTTAACACTATGATTTCTCCTCAATGTAGGTCTTGATAAACAGTGTTAAGGATGGGATAACCACAATAACCTAACAAAAATGTGTAACATTTTGGAAGACTTTGTATCTAAACATTGTGTTGTAATCATAAATATTACGAAGGAATTTTGTAATAAACGCTTGTAAGACTTATGAAGATTTCAATATGTAAATGGTTGTAATAACCATCACTTATGATGAGATTTTTAATGTATGTATATGATATCTGTAATTTGTGATTTGTATAAACCACTTTGAAGTATGTGAGTAAGTCTATTAACAAAGGCAACTATATGAATTATGATGTGTATCTATCCTATCTCTAGGAATTGTTGGATTGTCTACGTCTGTTTTGTCTGCATCCATATATCCTCCTAGGGAGTATTAGGGTGTCATAATTTGGTTGTATCAGAGCATGCTTTAGGTGATTATGGCCTAAACAGAGCTTAAATATTACTTGTACATGCATATAAAAGTTTGTGTTTGGCCTAATGCTAGTTATCCCATATTTTAGCTTTAGATTAAAGTATGGAAAGATCTAATGAGGATGTTGACAAGGTTGCTGAGAGTAATAATCTTGTGCAATCTCATCCATCTGTATCTGGACCCTTTAAGGTAAATAAAAATGAAAATGAAGCACCAACTCCTCCTCCACCTCCAGCTCGGGGGGAAGTTTTATTAAAATTGTTACAAGATATGACAACACTACTACATCGAATGACTACACCTAAAGCTCCCATTGATTTGTTGAATATGAAAAAGCTGAGTTTTGTTTAGAAAAGGTGAAAAAGTGTTAGATGAAATTAAATGCCCACATGAAAAAATGTTACACTGTGTTGTCTCCCTTATTCAAGGAGCAGCCTATAAATGGTGGAAATTTATTCTGAGATATCCCCGACTATTTAAACCTTTGACTTGAGATTTCTTTTCCCAAGAGTTTAAAAAGAAATATGCTACGGAAGCCCATAAAAATGAAAGTGGAAGCAGTTCTTGAGTCTGAAACAAAAAAAATCTATATGTTGTTAAGTATGAAAGAGAATTCAATCAACTATACACATATGCACCTGAACATATGCTTATTGAGGATTTCCGGTATCATCAGTTTGAACATGGTTTGAATGACTCAATTAAAGAGCATGTTGCAACATTCACTCGTGTGCAACAAGTGAATTATCATCAACCAGTTCAAACTGCTATCAAAATAAAGAAGCAAGAGAAAAATAAGAGAGAGAAAGATCAAAGAAGGGGTTTTGTTACAAGAGGTCAATCCTCAGGTAAGAGAAGTCATAAAGGTGTTTTCACTGCACAAGAATCCACCTAAAGATCTGCAGCTAAACGAAGGCAACAAGGCTTTCTCCCATTGACTGATTCTAGTAAGGGCTCCTCTATAGGATGAGGTTCTGGTGCATTAGTGTGTCCTTATTGCTCCAAATATCATTAGGATCCTTGTAGGAGGACTACCGATGAATGCTTCTGATGTGGCAGTACTGATCCTTTTGTAGAAAATTGTCCTATGAATCAATCTCAGGTGTCACAAGCTAGCATAGAAGCTTCTATTGCACCTATAGGAAATAGATGACGTGACAGGGGTCGTGGAAGATCTATCCAATTTAGGCCTAATATGAATACTACTTTAGAAACTACTGACTGACCTACTACACATTCTGCTACAACTCAAGCCTATGTTATGAAGGCTTGCAAGGATCAGGAGGTCATTGTTGGTAGTGTTTCTCTCTCTAACTTAGAAATGCATGCTTTGATTAATCCTAGATCTACCCATTCTTATATCTATGTTGGAGAATTTCCTAATAAAAAGATGCTTGTAGATTAGTTAGATTAAAATATTTATATAACCGGTCCTCTTGGTAGTAGTGTGTTGGTTAATAGAATTTATAAAACTTTCCTGTTTTGATCCAAGGTAGTGAGTTTGTAGCAAATCTAATCAAATTGTCTTTTCATGAATTCGATTTGATTTCAGGTATGGATTGGTTTTCCAAGCATCTAGCAGTTGTTGGTTATAAAGAAAAGACTGTTGCGCTTAAAAAGCCTAATCAAATTGAAATAATGATGTATAGCATCCACACTAGTCCTTTGACTAGTGTAATATTTTTTATGCAAGTCCGAAGGTTTCTTAAAAAGGGATGTGAAACGTATTTGGCTTTTGTACTTGATTCTCAGAGGGAAAGTGTAAAACTGCAAGACATTAAGATGGTGAAAGAATTTTCAGATGTTTTTCTTGGAAAATTACCTAGACTTCCTCCCAAAAGGGAAGTGGAGTTATTTATTGAGAATGTGCCTGACACTGGTCCTATATCCAAAGCACCATACAAATTGTGTCTTACTGAATTAAAGGAGTTGAAAGTTTAGTTGTAGGAGCTATTGGATAAGGGATTTATTCGACCTAGTGTCTCACCTTAGAGAGCTCCTTTTTTGTCTATTAAAAAAAAAGAAGATACTCTCCAGATGTGCATTAATTACAGGCGATTGAACAAAGTTACAATGAAGAATAATTATCCATTGCGAGGATAGAAGATCTGTTTTAAGGGTATTTTCAAAGATAGATCTGCGATTAGGGTATTATCAGCTTCGGGTAAAGGATGTGGATGTTTTAATGACTAAATTTAGGACCCGGTATGGACATTATGAATTTCTGATGATGCTGTTTGGGCAAATTAATGCGCCAACTACATTCATAGATTTGATGAATATGGTGTTTAGGCCCTATTTAGATCAGTTTGTTGTGGTATTCATTGATGATATCCTAATCTATTCCAAGAATGTACAAGACAATGCTAAACATCTGTTGGACCCGCTGCCGGAGCCCAACATTTGATGCTAGACCTCGCTGCCGGAGCCCAACATTTGATGCTAGACCCCGCTGCCGGAGCCTAACATCGGAACCTGAGAGTGTGGTGCTGGACCCATGAAACGTGCCAATTATGTATTTAAGGAAAGATGCGCGGAAACTTGATGGACCTACTGGAGGCATAAGCTTGAAAACTATACTTTCATGTGATTTAATCAAACAGTCATAATTCATAAT